>JAOCPU010000028.1:0-389470 GCA_035772785.1 Phlebiopsis flavidoalba | reverse complement strand
AAGCGACGCTCAATTTTGAACATCGAACGGTAACAAAATTCACACTTTCCCACGCCGCTTTCGACGAAATTTGGGTTTAGGAAGAGAACCCCAATACCCAAACACGCATTGGAAACGATTTATTATTCATAAATCGTAACTCAAACGATCAATATCATCCATGGGGCAAATGTCTCAGTACTTCGCAGCAATATTTGATGGGGTTCCAAGAGAAAACATCCCATGGTACATGAAGCCGTTCTTGGAGTATTACCCTGGCTTTTTCCTTGGCACACCACAGATTGTGCAATGGTTAGAATCGCAATGAGGCGCGTTCAATATCAAATGGAAACCATCTCGAGCTACATGCAACTAGTAGACTAATGGTATACTTGGTGCTACACTTAGAATATAACAATAAATGAAGTCATCGATCTAGCCTGTTGAAGCTAGAAATGGCGGTGGAAAGCTCATCAATCGTCTGCCAGTATTAGGGCCTCTGCGCACGCGGCGACCGTGGTTTGATGTGACACTTGAATGGAGGTGGATGACTGTTGAAGTATGCGATCAGGACAGTTTAGTGTACCGTTGCGGATGAATCACCGGCCTACCTTACTGCGGCTTCTTGATACTCGTGCGTCAGAAACTTCAGGTGTTATTTCTTCACCGTTCTCGATAGCCTTTGTAGGTATGATAGTAGATCAAGACCGCAAGCGCATCGCACAAAATAGGCGCAAAACAGCGAGACCTGCGCAAGACTCGCTCCAGGGACAAATTCTTGAGAGCAGCAGCGTCAGAATCTCGCCTCTTTGATCGGAGAGAGGAGACGCACCGCCTACCGAACCCAAACACGAGTATCCCGAGGATCGCAGCCTCACATCCGGTTTGTCTCCCAAGAAACGCTCGGGCTGGCAAATTCCGCAGGGTCAAGATAGTTGTCGGGATCACGCGTTTATATCTGCCTGAGTCAGAAGCGTGTTAGAATCTAATGACAACCCTGTTAGATCGGAGCTGCATACCATAGGTTGGGGATGAGAACGGAGCCTTTAGGGATCAGGTAGCCTTGGTAGACATCATCTTCGCTTGCGAGATGTGGTATACCTTTACGTTTGATCTCAAGAATGACATCCATCAGGATATGAAACGTCATTGCGATTAAATAGACGTACCGTACACACCGAGAGGTGCAGGCTGGCATCCAATCGCAAGACCTCCAAACACAGTTTTGCCTTGAGATACGGCAAGCTTTCGCCGTCCCTGCTATTGTAGGGGGAGGCGATCGTGCCCAAATCACGGTGTCGATTTCGTGCTGGGCGCGTTTCTGAACATCCGGGTACAACGTCATGGCCCAGATATAGAACGTTCCAATTGGGCCGAGATGGTCTTGACATAGGGCCGTCAGCCGAATGTTTTAAGCCACACGGCTGAGTAGTAGGTTCCAGCACCGTGTCTGTACCGGACCGGCCATAGGAGGCAAAACTGCTTTTTTTTTCACGCTGAAGAAGAGAATCAACTATCCTATATCTGCCGCCATGTTGGGATCACTCTTGACGTAGTCGCCGATGATAGAGTCGTTCTCCGACGCCGTTAACCTACTTGTTGGTGAGACGTGCAAGAGCCGCTCCGGGTACGGAGGGGTACATACCGCATTGTTTTTTGCCATAGAGGTACGTATCTCGACCATTTCATCAGTGATTGCTCGCCACTCAACCGGCCTTCTATTCTTCCAGCTTTGACCAGCGTCGGAGCCAGCCCGGCAGGTATCGGACTGACCACCGGGACGGGTGAGCAAAGACTTTACAATGTTGGATGCAATGAAAGCTTACGTATGGGGAAGGTGTCTACCATGAAAGATCCTTGGATGGCGTGGCTACAACATGAATGCATTGATACGCACGCTCAACCATGTCTAGTATAGGGTCGTGGCCTTCTTTTGGTTGGTACCCCATAAGTAATACGTGCAGAGATTCCACTCGTCGCCCTGCAAGACCTAGTAAATCGCCAGTTGTTAAAACTACGTATCGGACCCACCGCCTCGTGCAATGTTTCTAGGTGAAAGGAGTCGTTTTGGCGACGACGTTCAATTCAAGGTCCACGCCAATGATCGGACGAATCTCCCCCTCCAGATCTCAAGTGAGTTCATGATATGGCACGAATTTTGTCGAGTTGATTTCGTCCGCCAAGGTATGCGACTTGATGCTGGTACAAAAACACCCTCCTGCATGCTACGAAAATGATCGTTGTACGGGGCCCTCCCAATCATGGAGCATCTGGTCCCATCCCATAAGGGCTACCTAATGTGTAGCAACCAACGAGGAGCTTCACAAAGAACGTAGACTACACCTACACTCCAAACCGGTCTGCGGTCGGACATACTGTGCGCCCCACTCTTCTCAAAGAAGTCAAGTGATGACTGGATGTTATCGACGCCGAGGCATTGACAAGACGTTGGCCCCGAATACCCGTAATGGAAACGATGTCACCTGCAGAATGTTGAGCTTTTTCGGAGAGTCCCATAGCCAGGTAGAAGGCCCACCATAGCGGTCTTGCTCCACTCGCAGAATCTCCGCCATTGGTACTGTGTGGGATATCAAAGATGTTTCCTACGAATGGTGAGAGGGCGCGGGCCTGGAGGATAGAGCTGTAAGGAGGTGCTGGTCGTCGTTTGTTAAATATTTATCCCAGCAAGTGAGGCCAAAGAAAATGAATATTGCGACCCAATCAATAGTTAGCATGGTATTATAAGGAGGGGGGGATGTTAGTGCGTGATTGGGAAGTCTACTTCGTGTATTAAATGGAAACGGACCAATTGACACGAAACCACCCATGGGTGATATGGCTTTGCGCTTATGGCATCGTTGAGACTTGTTTAGAGTGCATACATAGTAGTGGAGCGAATGAAGGTCGAGACTAAAATCATAGTCGCCCATATATCCAATGTTCTGGGGGAGGAAGGTACTCATCAGCGGTCCGCCGGTAAACATGACATGGTGTGGGACGCACGAACGGTATGTCGAAACGAGCGACCTAAGCGGGGTGAAACCATGTATGTAGGTTGCGGCAATCGAATAGCTTGCTGTCATCACGTTCTTCAACGGGCTGTATTTGATTGAGAAGACAATAACAGTTTGATATCTTCGAGCAGCACATCATCATTTGCTCCTCTTACAATCACATCACTGCTACTCGGACCCTAGAGAGATAGGAACGCGACGAGGATGTGATGAACCCCTGACCCCGGCTTCTCATTCTCACGTTTATTCACCTACTATGAGAACGAGAACAGAAACTAGTCAGCAGGTGGTTTATACACACGATGCTTCCTCACATAGCCAATCCCAATGTTTTGGGTATGGGTTAGCCTTTTTCACGATCGTCCCGATCGAGAACGGGTAATACTTTAAGCAAGGCATTTGTGGTATAAAGCGGCGCATGAGGCGCTGGCAGAGGCGGGTTTCGTCCTCTCTGCAAGGACATCGGGAGGGAATTCGGCGATTCCTGCCAAAATGCCTCGGGCGAATACCTTCCTCACAAGTGGGTGAGCGGTCAGGGGAAACAGGCCGAAGAGTCCAACCCAAAAACCGCTCCGAGCGGTTGTGCGTGCATAGGTATACAACCCACAACATCGGGATGTTATCCAATCAATCGCGGCTTGTGGTGTAGAGTAGTGGCACAAGCTTGAACTTTAAATCTGCAGTGTGCACAGATGCACATTTGAGGCGACCAAGAAGGCCACATGATGCTAATAGGGACGTTGAAAGACATACACTGTACCGAGACACTAATGGCTGGTGTCCCACCTTGCTGCTGCTTTATACGTCTGATAATCCTCCCAATTGCGCAATGCAAATTCATAGCCTTTGCGTCCAGTCGCGACAAACATGCACGGCCGACCGCCAAGAGGGACCCTCGCCCCATCGTCGCTGCGAGCCTTCAACAACCTCGGGGGGCTCGAGTGTTTTAGATCTGCGGCGTTGGCACATAATGTCGTTTGGTGCGAGATAGTTATAAGGCAGTGCGCTTGAGTGTTCTAGGCGTCGCCGTTTCGTATGTCCGCCCCTCCGCACTATGGTGTCCCCGATTGAGGATAGCGTGACGGAGTGAATCGAGGCAATGCATTTGTGGTGGTACAGAGCGAGAGGCTGAAGGAAACCGCTCTTGCTTATTAGGTCCGAGGCGGACAAAGCCAAAGCCCCCCAACCGGGATCCATGGCACCGACTCCCATTCCGCGTCCGCGTCAGTCCCGAATTCAGCAGAGTATTGTCGTGAGTTCTTTCGAGGGACAAGCGCGACGGGGAGTTCTCCTAGGTCGAGCGGTAGATAGTCGATGTGAGGATAGAGTCGGTGTCGCCTATCCAATGGCTGAACACAGACGATTACGCGGTTATGTGGCAAGTCAATGTGCGAGATAGAAGGTGGCCATGCGGACGGGGGGCACTAGTATTGCGTCCCTCAAAAGGAGTTCGGAGAACTTGGCAAGGAGTGGGAAGGAGAGGCGGCAGCTGCTGTGGTGAGCCGCGCGATGTTTGGCATTTTTGCATCCACGAGACGGCGAGCTGCATGGACCCCGCGTTGGATGAGAGCAGCAGCGCCACGCTGGCCCAGCACGACGAAGGCGTCTGTTTGTGAGATATGGCGAGCACTCATCTTCAGCGCAGTTTTGTTTTCGATTGCTACCCGTGCAATGTACCTTGAGAACCCGACGACGAGACTAGTCGAGGATAGTGCGGCTCGGCCTTTAAAGATCGCGACCGCGCCTTGGACGGGGTCTGGGCCTGGCCAGAGAGCAGACAGCGGCCTCGACAAGCGGAGAAAAGCGTCGTTTAGCACGAGCAAAGGAGCCAGAACGGGTATGAGCAAAGTTGTTGGACTTGTAATTTCGAATGGTGCATCGCAGCCCTCAGGGGCCCTCACATGATGAATGATAGAGCAGCTGCAGGCGCCGAGTAGACATTCGGGGTTCCCACAGATTGTCCGGGATCGTCATATTGAAATCGTCTCTGCGGGCCTCTTGCTCGGAATATGAAAGAGATGCATTGCATTCGCTAGGGCCTTCAAAGCTTCAAGTTCGAAAGCTTGCCGCAGTCGGGAGGATGTGGAAGCATGGAGAAGACAAGTGCGAAGCGCCAGCAGCTGGTAACCGGTGCGGTGGAAAGTTCCAACGACCGCAACTGCGAGTGCTCAGGCTCACGCATTAGGAGTAGTACTCAAGTATACTCACGAAATAGTGGTAATATGAATTATTATACTTTCTAAATAGTGTTCCACACAGCTGTACGGGTAATTATATCAATGGACATAGGGGAAATGCGTCTACCGTTTCCAATGCACGACCTACTCCTGCCGGACCTCCGTCCAGCAACACCCATACGCAGAGTTTCAAGTCTCTCCGATGGCGAACCTTTGACCACATCCGGGATGGTGGTGTACGGTTCGGCCTGTCGCTCGGAGTATACCAGATAGAGGTCAACATCTGGGCCCATCGAGGTCCACCTGCGTCCGTCCCAACCCGCAGCACCAGACTGTAAATTTCAAAGATCGGTGAGCAAGTCCGTGGGTGTGAGCATGTAAATTCGGAAGACGTACCGTACTCAGGGACCAGGAACGAAGTCGACGGCCTCGCTTCCTTCGTCTGTGAAAAGTCGGTCGTGGGGCCGAACCATTGGCGGTCAAGGGGTTGGGGATCTGTGGCGAGGGTTGTCTGGGAGCCCACCTAGGCGCACGTAACCTCTTATCGAGGTAAGGTTGTCTTGCGGAGGAGGATGAATGAATGATCTCAATAGACTCGCTGCCGACATTTCAAACAGAATACAAACGTGGGGTTTCTATCAGAATTACTCACGTTGTCATATGCCAACTTAACCCGCAGGAACCATTAGAGTAACCGGCCATTATGATCCTGGCGTCCCAGTAGTCGTTTCCAATTGCAAAGCTACATTCACTTGCAGAGCTATTCACTGTCCGCCCTCGTTATGCGCGCCATAGTCGGAACCGAACATGCGGGGGTGCATAAAATGGTGCAGGGGCCCATTACTAGCAACGATGGCCGTTCCAGCATGACTGCGGATCTGGACGGGGAGATGGCGTTGGAAACGTTCTGACCATAAGGGTGGTGGAAAAATCGATTCAAATGGCGCATTCTCTAGTGCTGTCTGCCCCCGTTCACGGTTCACGAGCAACCCAGTTGTCGTAGAACACAGGAGAGCCCTGTATGGCGGTCAGCGAGAGCAGATTCAAAACTGAAGTTCCAGAGTACGCCACGAGCTCCTCGTGGAACATGTAATCCGTAGCTACATGCAGAGGATGTTATGCCGGGTTTGCGTTGTTCTTTCTACTCTGCCAAATCAACTCTAGCAGGTCGTCCACACATGGCAGAATATCGTTCATGAAGATGATCGTATCGAAATACTCGTTCTGATTATTCCGAAGTTCGTGGAGGGGTACGAACGCCGCGTTGCGCGACCTCAGCGAGGTACTCGATACGGTGGTTCTTTGAACGCACCACGGGTACGCTGGGACGTTTCTGAAATCTTGACACGGAGTCGCGACGGACTTGCAGATGGGGGGGCGCACGTCTAGAAGATCTGAAGCAGCGCCTTCGTCTGGTCCGTCGAAGGATGCCGCTTCTCGTAAATGAGAGGACATATGACAACGTTTCTGGAAGCCGACGATGGACGAGACACGGAAAAGCGTCGCGAAGAGGTCCGGTATAATGTCGAACGAGTTGTAGAGGTTGATCGCGAAGAAATACTTTGTGCGTGTCTGGCTTCTGGGGGGCGAAGCTCGGAGGTACATAGTCTCCGTCGGACCCGGTGTTCATCCGGGAGCGCGTCCAGCCATGAGGTGCGTGACGGGTGTGGTAGGTGGCCGCATAAGGGCGGCGTAAAGCGGTCCTCAGGGCCTGCTCTTTGTATAGTGGTTGTGGCATTCCCGTGTGCACCTCACCCCCCCTTTTTTTTCGTGTAATGAGGTGACAATGTAGCCAGTCGGTTCAGCCGGGTGTTGCGTATCGCGGAGACACGTTGCTTCCAGGTGTGGGGCACACTTATTGGAATAGCTTGGAGCTGGAGTGTATCGTTTGTGGTAATGCTCGAGTAGCTACTCAGCGGGGGGTATGGAGCCAACAGGGAAGAGGACTTACGGGGGTGTCAACAACGCACTTGATGGAAATGTAATGGGCCCCGGCACCCGCTCACTATTTCACTGAAGACGTAAATACCTTGGGCTACTATCAATTGGCCAAATGATAGACACTCAAGGGAGATAGACGACCCAATGTAAGGCAGTCTTGCGTGGAAGGGGATTGTTACTTTTAGGGCTGCATTATGGGTCGTCGTCTGGGGCTTCAAGTTACACACGCGGCAACGGAATTACAGCACGTGCACTGACCACGTTTATGAGCCTGAGTTCTCCGCACATGCATGCACTTTATTCCCCAGAGGCACTAATGTGGCGGGCTTCGCAAATGTCCTAGAGGCGTAGAACAGCGCAGCAGAGGGGCGGTCGTAAAGAAAAGAGCGGCAGATTCCTGCAGAGAGTGGGCGGGACGAGTGTACTTGACGCACAGTGGATTGGCGGGGGTAGCAAAAAAGGGCCCTCATAGTCTGAGGGATTGTGATCGCAGAAGTTCCTCCCGGATGCGGGCGAAGACGTCGCGGCTCTGTCCTCTCGCATTCACACTGTCGGCGATTTGGGAGTCACGTCCGAGCCGACCCCTGGCCAGCACCTGACCGGGAGAGGGCGACCGCATCCTGCTGTTGCCAGACGTAGTTTCGTCGATGTGTTATGCCGCTGCACTGGCGATCGGAGGTCGGTGACCGCGTCGACGAGCGCAATGACCTCAAGGATATCATTTACAGTGAATTTTATCCCCGACAATGACGACTATCAAACCCTGGATTACTGGAGACAGTTACCATGCGCACCAAATGTCAGAGATTGTCTAAACATGAATAGCTCGGTAATCCCGGGCCAAAATGACAATGTGTAGCAAGCAGGTCGCGCGCGACATTGAACGCTGAAAGGGTAGTTTCTACTAAGACATGTCTGACTTTGCTGTGCACATATGTAGTCAGCGCTTTTTGAGCATTGTGTAATGGAATGGACGGTCGAAACATGACCGTGCGAAAGCTGATCAAGGGGCTAGACATTGTCGGCAAAAGATAATTCGGCGGTCTGTAACCTCGACCGCTTCTGTGTCTGTTTCGGCATGCAGCGACGCATGTGGGCAGAGAAAGGTGGGTCGAAAAAAAAATCTGCTGTCTCTCTCTCCGGCCACTACGCGGAGACGCATCTCGCATGAGGCTGCACTCTCAGAAAAGTCCCGCTCTCTGCGTCTAGCCAGAAGTACGTTTGGCGTCCCGCAAGCATGCGCAAGTGATATGGCTCAGCCTCAGCGGCGTCTTTCCTCGCCTTCATTGTCTTCACAGCGAATCGCATAACTCTGCGACTCCTCAGACTCGTCCTACTACGCACTCGATAACAGCCGCACCTGCCATAAGGGCTGCTAGGTCATTGTCGACGCGAAGCCGACGAAATTATCTGAATGCTTCCCGACGAGGCTAACTCCATTCCGTGCTTTCTGCCTTCTGTCCTGCTCTGGCCGCAGGTGATGAACTGCGACTTAAGTACTGGACTCTGTCCGAAAAACAGGGGGAGGTTCCCGCGTTACGCTCGGGCACGACGAATTACGGCTGCATAGCGGGCATGCGGGCTCGGGCGGTACAGGAGGAATTAATTAGCAGAGGGCATTGTGCAGGTGACTTGTTAATTTCCTGTTGACGATTAGGGTGTTGATGCGGCGGTTATGGTGAGTCTACGTCATCTCCCTAATGCTGGGCAAATAGGCTTCCTGCCGTGTCCCAACATAGCCTCTGACTTGCTGTGTTGGCAATGTGAGATGTATGCTTTTGTCTGATTGCAATTTGACTACCATACAGTCGTATGGCGATACCATCCATTAGACGTAGCGACTACACCACCTCATCCACTCGGGACAGTTGCAGCGAGAGTGTTTTCAATAATCACTTATACACGTATTGACGCTGCTCTTTCTTCGCATGTCTGCTTGCCACGGAGGGGAGCGGGTGACGATCCTCTATCACCATAACATGTTGATCCCTTCACGATTCTTCAGCTGGTGGAATAACGTATTCCCACAAGTAGCCCTGCTTCTGAGCTCACGAACGGAGCCATGGCGCAGACGAGCTCCAGCATACTTCTCCTTCTGCAATGCGCATCACGTTACCTGACCGTCACAGACCTTGTAATTGTTGAACTCGCGATGTGGTGGACGACCAAGGGTATGTACACCTTAGGGGGGGGGGATAATCAATGGCCGTATACAAAACAAGATTTACGTTATACTGTTATGCGGCTTCTAGGGATCGGCAGTCAATGGACAACTTCGAGTCGCTCTCATTCGCTCGTTGCTCATGGATCGCCCAGACCAACCTGCCTCGTAGTCATTTTTTGGACATTCAAGCCCCCCAATCACTCGAAGAGGAGGCTTCCTCGGACCTGACCGCGAGTGGACACACTCTTGTCGCAAATCAATTCTATCGACGTCCCTCACGATCAGTCGCCAAGTCCTCTACTCTACCTTCAAATGACCGTCAGCAGTATGCGCCTGCCTACTTCGTACCAACGCTACTTCGTCGACCCCAATGCTCGCCAATCCCACAGGGCCGGACGAGCTTCTCTCTGACGTACCTTGTCCTCCTACTTTGCCAATCCCAAGTTCTGCTCATGCTCCGCCTGGGCCTCCGCTACTGGAACCGCTGCCGAGATCGTACCTGCCCCAGGGTCCAGTTGTGTACGCAGGAGAAGGCCAAGACACACCGTGCACCGACGCCCGCGGGCTCTTCGGCGGTGTCTCGCCCAGCGCAAGGGGTCCGCAGTGCGCAGCCAGCTCCAGAAGACGCAGAGCGTGAGCAGCGGCGGCAAAAACGCGAATCCCCAGCCCTCGCGCTCGCGTTCGCCGAGCCGGGCTCGCGTGCCAGCCTCTCCGAGCAGCTCTAGACCCGAACCTCAAGTGGTCAAAAAGCCCGCGAGGCTCGCATCGGCGCGGTGTCACGCGGTGCCCGCTAGAGGTACATCGCTCGCTCGTTCGAGGAGTGTCTCGCCGTAGGCTGCATCAGCGCCAACGACCTCATTAACCCGAGCTCGTGCCGCCGTCGATACATTCTCTGGCAGCGGATGGGGAAGTCTACCACCCTCACCTGCTCCGATGGAGCTTAGCAGCCACGCGCATTAATGGTACTACGAGCGCGTCCCGACGAGCCGTCTCAGGTGTGGGCTTGACAGGTTGGAAAGCGTGAGTACATTGTGCATTTGTACTTACCCGTCCGGGGGATCGCTGCAAGCGAAGTTGGGCGTCTCGGGAAGTTGTCGGTCGAGTGTTTTGGTCGACGAACAACTACAACCAAGGTTGGGCTCTGTGCTGGATCGAGATATGCGCGCGGCAGATTGGTGAGAGGAAAGACCGCATACTCACGTAAGTACTACGTCTGTTAACTAGTAGCCTTAGGACAAGATGGCTAATTGTCTGGTGTAGGACTTGGGCACAATCATTGACCATTGTGTTGGACGAAGGTATGCGTCAATTTTTCGACGAGAGGTGGTGTCGGCCCAGCTGGTCGGGAGAGAGGATGAGCAGAAACTTTTCCGGCATTCAAGGATCGTATTGGCAGTCCTTCGCGCCACCTAAAGAGGCGCACACAGGGGGGGGCGGAAGCAATACGATTTACGGTATCCCTCAGTGCGCAGCACGCTGGCACCCGCGAACGGAGCATACTCGTATTTCATAAACACTCGGCATGCTTGGTCGCCCTGGAACGACTACGAATATAATACACTCGATAGAACTACATCGGACCAACGCAATACACTTCGCGTGCTCGGAATACCTTTTCCGGGCTTTGATTTGATTAGATCAATAATACCCATACATGAGCTAATAGCTTACTCCACATGTGTTTCACGTTTTAACTTATTATATATTCGACGGCATGGACCTAGGTGTTGGTGTGATATGGCGTATTGTGGGCGATTATTGCTCCCCAGATTCAATGCCCCGTAAAACGACGAGTTTCGCCAACCGTGATGTGCGAGCAAGAGACCCCGCAACCTGATCTGGAACAGTGCAGCTTGTAATGTCGAAACTTGAGGCAGGGGAGCAGTCACTGGAGTGAGCGATTCAATCACGCCATACTTGATTCCAGAAGTTGACGCTGAACATAAAGAAAAAGCAATGCAGGTAAGGGTGGGTGGGCTGCGTTACTTAGTGGTGTGAAGCACGGGCATCGCGGGCAATGTATATCATGGTATAGCAGAATGGGCGCGGCCCCTCGAACCGGCTTTGCCCGCCTCGCAATATGCAAAGACGGGCATAGGAAGATCTAGTAATAGGACGTTTTACTCGTCGGATCTCTTCAACTGACCTAGTGTCTCGAGACCCTGAGTGAAGGTGTATGAGATTTTCCGTAACCGACAAGAATTAGGAGATCGGTCACCTTGCGAACCCGGCAGTCCCTTGAAGCATCTCGACTAGATGACGTGTTGCGGCGTAGGGATGTGAGCAGGGCTCTTCTCCTTGTCACGCCTCCTCGATCGTTAGCGCTTGCCCTGTAGATACACGACTGGTCACAACTCTCTCCTCGCCTAAGAGCGCCCGTCTCAACTCAAAGGAACACTGACGACTCAAGGCTTTGACCGGGCGTCTCCTGTGTTGGTAGCGGCTCTTGATAGGCGTCCTGGGGCGCCAGATGGCCTGGTTTAGCTTCGGGTCGAGGCGGACGTGCCGTTTGGTGGGGGCCCAGTATCGCCATTCTGGGACGAAACTTCGACTTTACGTGCGGACTTGACGGCGGCCAATGGTGGTGGCTCGCGGCTTCTTGAACGTAGACGGGCCTGTGGCAGACGGCGCTTGTGGCAGGTGGTATTGCTGGTATTCACGGGTGAGGTCGACGGTCCTGAGGGGGCTCGAACGCGTCTTGCCGGTCTGATTTCATGCATTCCAGGATTCATAGTGTCCCAAAGGTGGCGTTCAACGGGAGGTGGCCGTACGTGAAGGACGGATAGCGGTGAGGGCTGAACGATCCCGCGAGTGCCTGATTAAGCTCAACAGGACACCTTTTTGGTGCCAGTCGTGGGGGCCTGAGTGAGTTATCATGAAGCACAGTCAGTGGAGATCTCTCGGTATATCGGAAGGGACAGCTTAGAATGAGACGGCGCACCATGTCTTGAAGATGTTCAAGGTGTCGATGAGCGAGGGTCAAAGACACGCTTACTGCTTTCCTGTCTGAGGCGACCGCTAAAGCGCTCCAATTAAGGTTCATATGCTGCCATGCGTGGCTGGCAAAGCGTGAGAATGGTACTGTACAGTTACAGCCGCAGGCGTGGCTTCATTCGAGAATATTGCCGGGGTAAATGCGGAGGCAGAGCGTGAGAAGCCTATCCAAATGCAGTAGGTGTTGTGGCCTGGCATCTGCGCTTTGCTACTTTTTGCTTAAGAAGGGGAGGAGGGAGTCGGGCTTGGATCGCAAATCCCACTCAAAAACACACGTCGCATCAATCTTGCATGTGAAGACTAAGATTCGGTCTTTGAAGGAAAGAACCCCCTATGTTCCCTCGAAGAGTCCATTATCCTCAGATTTTTTTTTTTTTGAAAAAAAAAAAAAAAAACAAAACCAGTTCGCTTTATTCACTGTTTGAGCAGCTCAGGTCTGCTTTTGTAGAGGTCATCAGAAATGGCCAGCACATGGTTTCCACCTCCCATTCTCAGGCCTGAGCGCGACCCAGACGCGCGAAACGCGTACACAAACGGGATGCCATTGTCATAATTCGGTCAACTTGTTTGTGCTCTAGGTACCCTGACGCTGTATCTACCCGAGCCCAATCCGGTGATTACGAGCGTGCACGGTTGTTCACACTCATCACGCTTCCCGGAACGCAGGACCACGTATAAAAAGGGTCCCTGGTTCGACTTGTGCCGTAGCAGCGAGCACTCTCTCTCCTCGAGTTACTGCCTCTCCTTCGCACGTCCGTTGCAAATCCTTTCGACCTTCAACAAGCAACTTGTGCCCTTCGGTCTTTACAACGCTTTCCCATCACCACCATGTACTTCGCCACCGCCGTTCAATTGTCGCCCTCATTTGTCGGTGCTTCCGGTGGCCGCCGCCGCCTCGCTTCAGCAAAGGCAGACCGCCTCTTTCCACCTGGTTTCAGTACCCCTGTTGATAGCGTTTGGTGTACAATCCTAATCTGTGCCTGACCACAGACTGCGCATCGAACTGTGTATTGGACCCAACAAGTCTCTTCGGCTGCTCGTCCACCGACAACCAATGCCTCTGGGTCACGAACTAATCAGCAATACGTGGCCGCAACCACCCAGTGCATCGAGTCCGCTTGCGATGCTGATGATGCTTGCCATCTGCGGAGGCGGGCCTCTCGTGCGCTCTGTGCAGCTGTCGTAGTTCGTTCACATGCGAATTTGGATCTATTCTCACCGCGCGTGTGTAGGGTGTGACCATCACTTCCCAGCCGCCGTGCTTCCTCATCCACGGCTACGCGGTCTTCCTCCGCTTCAAACAGTGCCTCAAACAGTGCCTCAGGCACCGTCTCATCTTCTGCTCCTGGCTCGAGCAACTAATACCTCTCCCGCCAGTTTCGGGCACCTCGTCTGCGTCTTCTACTTCGGCTGCACCCTCTACGTGAGTTCTATTGTCTTTCTAAGCGCTATGTGTTCCTGACACCATGTGGTCCGTAGAACGCAGTCACAAAGCTCAGCCACATCCAACGGCGCAAACGCACCTCTTCGGCGTACGTGCGGCTCTGTTGTTCGCCGCTGTCAACCTCTGAGAGGCTTTTTACTCATGCCGGCTTGTGCGGGCATTTGGTTGCCATTGGTGGCTAGATTTTTCTCCGCTCATTAACGGGGCGAAGGTGTGTAGCTATAGCGTTTTTGCGTCATCATGCACGAAGAAGTGTTCGTAAAAACGCCTTCTCCCCCAAGTATATATTTCTATATAATAGTTTGATACCATGGATTTTGGGAATGTTCCGAGTTTTCGTCTTAGTAGCTTTTGTGTAGCTCTTATTGTATTGCTTTCTTGTAGCTAACGGGCAGTTTCGACATGATTCTTCTCTCAAGCTGCAACGATCATGATCTACCAAAGCGCTCCACATACTATGGGCACTTGGCACAGTGGTAGCGCGCAACTGCTTCGCATTGAGCAATTGCGTGAGGTCGGGAGTTCAATCCTCCCAGTGTCCATTTTTTGTTTCTCAAAGACACCCGCTACTAGTGACTATCTTTCCAGACTTTCACTGTAAACAGTAACCGTTAACGTTTACAATCCAAGCCCGAACTCGTCCGATTAAAAGAAACATGCGGCTGCCTGCTGGTGGCTACAAGCTCATTCGGTCGATGGTCGTAATTTGGCGGCCGCCGTTATGGAGAATAAATGTGTTGGATTGGATTGAGATTTGGGATGGTACTTACATGACGTCGCGCACCACAGATGATCAATAATGCAAGGACAATGTGAGACCAAGGCCATCAGTCCAGATTGATGCATGTTTAAGACGTCGCGTCTGTGACATGTATGGACTGTCAGGTATCACATCTAGTTGAAAGTTGCGAGATAAGAGGTGTCTACAGACGAATCAGCAAACTGTGGTGACTCGACACCAACAAAGCACATCACCTATTTACACCCAAATCCCTTGGGGCTTCTCAGAACCTCGACCATCTTGCTCTCCTCCGTGTCCATCTCCGTCCGTTCCCATGTCGGACATGTACTCCCATCTCGCCACCTCGGGCAGACTCATCAGGACATTTTCGGCTTGCACGCCTGGGTCGCGAGCCCGAACTTGGTCCCTGCGGGCGTCATACACAAGGTTAAACTCAATGTACCGCCCTCGACGGATAAGCTGCCACCTTCGCTTGCGCTCGTCAGAAGTGTATGCTCTTCTGCGTCGGCGAGAAGATACAATAGGGAGATACGACGGTAGGAAAGCATCCCCGCAAGCTTTCACGTATTCGAATATCTCATCTACGCTTCGGGTCGGGGGGTCGTCGGGGTCGGTCCAAGAGAGCATGCGGCTCGTCGCAGAGATCGGTCGAAGCGGATGCCGCCCACGCCTCTATGCTCGTCCTCGATGCTTGATGAAGAAGTAGCCATCGCATGACTGCTTGAAAAAACGCGCGGGGGTATAGCTGAGAACCGTACGCGTGTCCGCACACGTCTTTTAACGTCTTGTGGAAATGTGTGACGTCCTCCTCGAACAAGTAGTTTGGGATGTAAGATCCGTGATCCCGCCAAACCAACCACGCAATGACCTTCGGCTGAGCATTTTTCTCCCGCAGGGGGGGCGCGTCGGCCTCGGTGATCTCAAAGTAGCGATAGTTAGCATGCACAGTAGGTACGCTGGGGTTTCGCGGGTGGGATAATGAGGCTGATGCCCCCGGCGAAGAAAGGTAAGCTGCCCGTTGAGTCGGCGCTCTGAGCAAGTGATGCATGCTCAGTGGCCATCTGCTTGATTGCGGCGGCGGGGGGCGGGCGAAGCATCCCATGGATCATGGAGATGTTGACTCCTGCCTTTTCCAGTAGGGTATGTGGATGATCGGGTGCGGTAAAGGTGCATGAAACGCCGCGTCCGCCCTGCGCTCTGTCCCATTCGCGACGGTTTGAACGGGGGGTGCCGTGAGATCTGTGCTCTCCAGAGGCAGCAGCGACAATCTGTGCCTGTAAGGTCTCGATATATATCGATCATACGGTCCCTCATGGTCGTCATTGTGGTTGGCCAGATCTCCTATCAGTAAATTCTGGAGTGTTTAAGTCCCGGCCTTGGCCACCGTTTTGAGCAAGGATTGATTACTTACGCTGGGGTTGTGGACTAGTGATAAGTTCTCACATAGTGCCATGGGGTCAATCATTTATATTTGCCTAGAGACCCTTCGTTGCTCGGCAGGGACATGTGCTGTTCACGGAAGCTTCGTTTGCATGTGCACGAGGGATGATGGGTCATCAATAAGATGCGTCCGCAGAAGGTTTGACGCCACAACTTCGCCCGCGCGAGCGTTCGATTTGCCAGCGGTTTTGCCGGGCGGGATCGTTTGGCAAGTTCGTGGTGATGCCACGATCCCTTGTACCTGTACGTGTTTCAGACAGGCCTACACTTACCTCACTTCTCGTGCACCCTACGTGCAAGTAAATCAATTCGCTGTAAGGCAGAATGATTGGGTGAATGTGCTCGCCCAGCAGGTGGGGGCCATGAAGTGGTCATGGAGCGGTAGGTGTGCATAATATGCATGACAGCTATACAAACTTGATTCACGCGAAATGAGGACAGATCAAAACTTCGGCAATGACTGTGATCAAAACCTGTATGTCCGTACAACCCTCCCGCGTCCCTGAAACTTCAGAGCTCCCGCCATTACGGCAAGATCAGAAGATTCGTAACCCGCGTTCTTTGGCTGTCTCGCTCGTCAACGCACTAACGGACTCGCCCGTAGGCCGACATGACATGCGTTTAATACCCCCACAGGGTGGTGTCAGTACTGCCCAGACCTCGCCCCCACTGGCCCCTGGTCGCGGCATGGCACCTAAGGCCCACGTCCTCCGCGACGCCCCACCCGTGGCGCCTCCACCACTTCCAGCGGGGCTGAACTACATCGCGCTCATCAAAATCGCTGTCCGCGACCTCCTGATTGCACACTCCTTTACTATTCTGCTTGTTGCTCTTCTCTTTGCTCTGCTTTATTTCTCAACCAGTCGTTCACGCCGACAGCCAATTTTTCTCCTCAATGTCTTGGCCATCCTTTTGGCTCTCGCAGTCGGCGGGCTCATTGACTTTCAGACGGTGCGTAGAAGATGTATATGCGGTACTTTCCTCAAACCAAATCTCCTTGTCTTCCTCAGATACAGACAATGATAGCCCCCCTCGACCCTACTCCACTCTCCTTCAACATTGCAATCGGTGTTCTCGGCGCCGTGCAGTCTATTCTTGTCGACTCGATTTTTGCTTCTTCGGCTTATCTCTGTCTTTCCCCTCTCGTCTCTCGGCCAAAGGAAATTTGGCGCTATGCTCGTTGTTCCCGTCATCCTCAAGGCTGCCCGTGTCATCAACCTGATTCTCTTCATCAAAGCACTTGCCGATGCAACACACACGATCCCGCTACGGCAGCCCTGTTGATTTGCTCAAATTTGGGAGCACGCACCCTACCTGAAGATTGAATGGTTTGCTCAGCTTTTTGATAATACGTCGGTACTTCCACTCGCCGCTGCGACTTCCTGCTGATCTGGATACCTCTAGATATGCTTCTGCCGGCTTCCTGTATAAGTTGGCCCTGCATAACAGAGATCACAACCGCGTGATGTCACACAAGACGTCAGAATGTGAGATCATTGAGTGACCAAATTTAAATTTCTGGCTCATGCATCCTCGTAGCTTCATTCGCGAACACAGTCAAGACTCTGCTCTGGGTAGCCGCGACAAACTTCATTGTCCCCGGTTCTATTCTCCCTCGTGCAGATCATAGTCGTATATCGCGACGTCAACGTTCTCATTGTCAACGACATTGTACTTATCAACACTTCCATCGCTGTCATTGGCGTCGTTTTCGCGACTCCGTCTGGGCAGGCACCACACATTGGACTCAAAGCCAGAGCAGAACGGCGTTGGATATGTCGGAGCCATCCAGAGTTGTTTTTCAGTGGGATGTTGGATCATCGGACGTCTCAACCGCGAGGACTGAGATGGAGGAGGCGGTAGAGTTGCCAATGAGCTCAGGCTCTGGAGGCTCATTCACGGATTTCAAGGCTCAGTAGTCAGCTACTTGGGTGCTTTCGAACCTTTTGTCATTTCCTATCCTCACCGCATCCGGTGACACATAATACCCATTGGCCGACCGTACCAGTGTCTTCTCCTTCACTCGGAGACCGTCGGTCTCACTCACTTATTCACATGGTTGCACTCGGTCTCGTGAGGCGTGCGGGTGCCGGCGAATCAGAGCGCGATGATTGGTTCGTCAACCACACCACTTGCCAAACTGGGACCCGATCCGCGATCCACGTGGCGACGGTAAATGTCCGCCTGTGACGCTTTGGCGTCTTGCAGCCTTCATCTGCCATTATCCTGCTCCTGTGACCTGCGCGGTTGTCGCCTTTCCTCTATCCCGGGCCCAGTTGTGACGATACATATACGTACCTGGGAAATCTTCGAGGTGTACAGTCTCAACTTTCCCGAACTTACAGCATACGTATAAGCACAGCGAGTCGAGTCAGACCCGAAAAAGTGTAGAATAACGCCATGCTCGCGCTCGAATATCCAAGGAGGTCCGGAGGACACCACATCTACTCTCAGCACGGCGAATACACGCTACAGCTTTGCGGAGAAGAGAACTGTTCGACCCTAGCAATGTGGAGAGGGCCCAGGACGAGGTTGATGTCTGCATTGTCGGTGGTGGACCTGCAGGCATCAGTGCTGCCATCCCGGTTAAAGCAGCTTGAGCAGGAGAAGGGCAAGGAAATACGGGTCATAGTACTGGAGAAGGGTGGCGGAGACGGGTGAGTCTTTCTGTATGCGCACAGGTCTAATTTGCTTGACATTCTAAGTGACACCTCGATTTTAATGATTTCAATGACTACCGTTCATCTACCTCCCATTTGCACACTTCAGCACACACAGGTCACGGCTAACCGTTACATCATGAATAGGCTCACATATTCTTTCGGGAGCCGTCGTTGAGCCGAGAGCTCTCAATGAGCTGCTGCCTGACTGGCAATCCCATGAAGGCCACCCTCTCACTCAACCTGCCGGTGAAAGCTATATGCGCTGGTTTACACAATCATGGTCCCACGTCCCCGTTCCACACCCACCGCAAATGTCGAACCATGGCAACTACATTGTTTCTCTATCACGCGTGACTGCATGGCTCGCGGGTATAGCCGAAGAAATGGGCGTCGAGATATATCCTGGGTTCGCTGGAGCAGGCCTTGTATACGGCAACGGAGGTGTACTCGGCGTGCGCGCTCACGAACGAGGTCGGCCTGGACAGGGAGTTCCGGATGAAGGACTCTTTCGAACCCGGGATGGAGTTTAGGGCCAAGGTCACATTGCTCGCGGAGGGCTTGTCACGGTTCTTTATCGAAAGAGGCCATTAGGAGATTCGGCCTCCGAGAGGGCAGGGACCCGCAGACCTATGGTATGGGTGTCAAAGAGGTGTGGAGAGTTGACCCAAGCAAGTATCGACCAGGTGAAGTCGTGCATACAATGGGCTGGCCGCTCGACTGGCAGACGTATGGTGGTGGTTGGGTGTACCACATGGACGAGGGGCTTGTTTTCGCTTGGTCTGGTTGTTGGCCTTGACTACGCAAATCCCTATCTTAGCCCATACCGCGAGCTCCAGGTAAGTTCCCGGCTTTGTCCATACATTGACTGTGTTCTCAAGGTAGTCTGCAGCGCATGAAGCATCATCCCTACTTCCGCGAACTTCTTTCCGGCGCGACGAGGATAGCATATGGCGGGCGCACTCTCAACGAGGGCGGTCTCCAATCCGTTCCAAAGCTCCACTTCCCCGGAGGGGCGCTCATTGGATGTTCTGCGGGCTTTGTCAACGTCGCGAAGATTAAAGGGTACACACAACGCCATGAAGAGCGGTATGCTCGCCGCCGAGGCGGCGTATGACGCGATTCATGCGGAGGACGCAGACGCCGAGAAGCCCACGGACATGAGCGCGTACGAAGACAAGTTCCGCAACAGCTGGATCTACAGCGACCTGCACGAGGTGCGGAACCTGCGTCCGTCCTTCAACACGCCGCTCGGGTGTTTTGGGTGGCGTCGCGTACTCCGGTATCGACTCGCTATTCCTCAAGGGCCGCACGCGCGTGGACCTTCCGTAACAAAGCTGGCCTCAGCGACGCAGCACACACACGAAAGCGTGCCAGCACATGTACGCCTATCGAATACCCGCCGTTCGAAGCGCCGCTCTCGACGGATCTCCTCACAAGTCTTGCGCTTACGGGAACGAACCATGCCGAGGACCAGCCCGTGCATCTCCGCGTGCGGCAGTACACGAAGAAAGAGAACGTAGCGGGCAGGGAAGGCGAGGAGACCAGCCTGGAAGAGCAGGAGAAGTTCACGGAGGACAAGGCTGTGCGCCGTGAGCATGTACGGGTCAATGTTGGCGAGTATGCCGGCTTGCTTGGACGCGCGTGTCCTGCGCAGGTGTATGAGTATGTCGATGATGAAGCGAGTCAAGGGTCTGACGGCGAAGGATGGGGCGTAAGAAGCTCGTCATTAATTCTCAAGTGCGTGCTCGTGGCTTTCATCTCCTTGTCAACGTCCTGATCCGTCATGCAGAATTGCATCCATTGCAAGCTGTGTGACATCAAGGTGCCCTCTCAAGACATTACCTGGACAGTTCCAGAGGGCGGAGGAGGCCCCAAATACAGTGAGTGCACCCTTACTGTTCCGGACCTCACTCTTTAACCACCGCTGTCTTAGCCGTCACATAAAAAACTGCGCCTCTGTTGTTCAATCAACCCACCTGCAACATTGAGGAACTTCTTGTGTAGATATCAACATGTATAGTAGCATCCATCTATGCTTCTTCGTGTGGCAGTAATAACATCGGAATTATTCGTTTGCAATGCAAGCTCCTGGTCCTATAGTATGATCACTGATGTTATACAACATATCCCAGCCACTTTGTCAATAATGGGTATACACCATCCAATGTCCTGTGTATCACTCATGCATTCGTCTATATCCCGTGCACACCCGAACAATCAGTCAGACAATGTCTCCGAATCCGCAGGGACCTACAGATGACGATGCGCCGAGCGAGCTTGCTGCAATGATTTCACTTCTCCTCGTCTTTCTCGGCACTGGACTTGATCGCCTCGAGGACGATGGCGTTCCGTGCGGGGCTACCCCGTCCCCTCGCGGACCCGGCCAGTACACTCGCTCTTCCCGTATTCACTGGCGTGACGCTGCCGCTTCCGGACGGCGGTGCAGGCGGTGCAAGCTGGGGCTCCGAGGCGGAACACGCGGACGGCTAGCCAGCCAACCCACGTCGCCTCGTACGCCGCCCGCTCACGCTCGTCACGCCGTCGCTCAAACGCATTGCGGTGCCGTTCATGTAGGCCTCGCGGAACTGGCGGTCCACGCGTGACGAGAATATGAGCTCGCCGCGCGGGTTCGAGGAGGGAGGGATGGGTGATAGGGGGACCACGGAGGAGCTGCGTTTCGAGAGCCGGGTGTCGGGTGACGGGGAGCGGCGTTTGCTGCCTTCGGTTGGGGTTGGGGTCGGCGTCGTTGGGGTCGGCGCTGGTGATGGCGATGGCGGTGTGCGCGCAAAGAGCATTGAAAACGGATTGAACGGAAGTTTAGACCGTAGTGGCGGCTGCCGTACGTTAAGAAACATGTTGAAGTTTCTGAGTGCCCGGTTTGCATGGGGAACATATCTTCGCAGAAGAACAGCTATATAGAGCTAGACATGAGAATAGAGCATACACAGGTTTGAGACTCACTTATTCGCATACGCTATCTTTTCTGAGTACATCCCGCTCAGGAAGAACAAGGCAAGCGTAGTCACCGCGACACATAGCAAGCCCAGCTTAAGGAATCGATGTACTTGCACTTGAGAGTCAGGTGCCGTATATGTCTGGCAGTATCCATCGCAGCACCCATACGTAGGGAACTGGACAGGAAGTTGGTCTGGATGTAGGACTTCAGAGAGCAGGAAAGCGATAATACAGGAGTATTTGGTGCGAGGAATACTGTGTGATCATGCGCAAAGTGGTACGATCAGTGCGCTCGAACTTATGGACACAAGGACACTTTACGCACTCCAAGGTATCGGTGTTTCCTGCGATTGAGACTCGCCGCATTTAACTTTAAACGTTCTTCAAAAAGTAAGAGGTCCCTAAATGTTTGGGGGTTTTGGGGGTCGCTGGTAGGATGAAATGTGCCGACTTTGGGTGCTGGGGATAGACGTGGTGGCATAAACGGAGCGTACGTTCACTTCAGAAGCTGCTAGGGGACGTGGATTGCAATATCTGCAATCCTGTGGCAGGATAAACTGGATAAATATGAGTAAGAGTCTCGCGAAAGGTGAGAGTAAGGTCCAAGTTTCGACAGAAACATGTGCATGTCATTGATCGGTTCGGCTTCGGCGCGCCTGTAACGGAAATGAAATACTCGACAGCCGACCGTTGGCCGACCGTCTAAAGCGCACAGCTAGGGTACAAGTACTCCACCTCTTCAGAGTATGTAAACAGGCCTTTAAGCTTAGTCCTCTTATGTATGTACGTAAGTAGCACCATCCCAGCACCATCCGCCCATGAATTCGGAAATGGGCTGCTTTTAAGTTTCGATTCCGATAAATCTTGCAACACCTCGCTGTGATACCGGAGTCAGAAAGCCCCAAACAGTTCTCCCGCTGGACCAATATTGCGATTCGGGGCGGAGAGGCTCGTCGACCACTCTGGCGATCGTGCCAGCGGACCTCTCGCGATCGGTTCTGCGTGGAATATCAGTCGCAAAACCCTATTCGCACTGTAATAAGACACTGGGAAATGCCCTTTATGGGCGCCGAGCATATTAGTGAGTTTGAATCGGGATCATAAGGTGGAACTCACAAAGAATAAAGGGTATCTAGACAGGTATTCAAAATGGGGCTAAGGGTCTTGGCGAACCTAATAAACGTCGCCAGATTAGCCTGGGCATGGGGGAATAGCTCAATCATTCGGACACAAACGGTTTCGTTCTTTTTGAGGTTATCGAAGTAATGCCATACATGGCCAGACCTATCCCCATGTTATCAAGGCGGGATCATTCAGTGATCGCCTCAATAACTAGGTACGGATTCGTGTTCCCTCCGCTACGATGTAGCCACGTATTGCGCGCCCACTCGTCGCTGTGAGGGTTTTGTCAGTACTCAACGAAACCCCCAATAAGTACTGTAACTGAATGCCGAGGGCACTACGACTTACATTATCTTCCATAAGACCAAAACAGTGAGGATAGTGTTGACGGACAACATAAACCATGCCCCATGATGCCAAGTGTATCTTGAAAGCCACGCGTTTTGAAGTGATCATTGTACAAAGTCGCATCTGATAAACAGTGAGGTACATACTGGAACACTCCAGCAAGGTCCTAGCACTAATATCAAAGCGTGGCAAGCTCATTAACTTCCAATAATACATGGTAAATTAAACTCACCGGAGTTCATGCACACGGCAACAGCAGAAACGTATAGTGCTTGCTGGATCGACCCCAAATGAGATAAAAGCGCCATGCAAAAAAGTCCGTCGAGTATCGTTCCCTGTTTCGGCAAACACGGGTGAGCAAATATAAACCATTCGTCATTTTTGAAGCTGGCTTACGGCAATAATTGATGTCAGGCTTATTTAGAACAATGTATCCATGATGTGGCGTTGAGTATATATTTAAGCTCAGGTCATTTTTTGCGGATACTCATAAATGACTTACTCATTAATGAAAATAAATGGCCACACTCCACGACACTTCTGCTCAAGGGAAAGCTGCTCTATTCTTTGGCTTCGACCAAATGCAACTGCTTGCGACACATAATGTACAAGGAGATTTACAAACCTTCCAAATTTATGCGTGAGTTGGTATTCTACGTGCAGTTTTCAGGATAAACGTACAGTGATGCGGTGGGTCACAATTCTCAATAGGTATTTGAGAGCTCCCCCACCACGTTGCCGGAGGGTAGCATTCATGGCCAGAACAAATAGCACGAGGTATATTCCTGGGGTCAGGATGTCTCTCAAATGACTCCTGAAACACTAGATGAGCACATTACGCACCAAACACAGCGCACTGAGAGCGGAAAAAGATACAGAAATAATGTGTGAGAAGGTCACAGATGTTTTTTCTCCCGCGTGGTATGTTTATTTCTGTGGCCATTGAAAACCGATCTAGATGGTGTTGGAGGGGATTGGCAAGATACTTCCTTGCTGTACTATATATATGGTGTTGTCCCCGGCGTACGGTGGTGGTATTTTGTTGGTGAAAACTTAAATCACGGCCCCACTGCGCCCAATGAGTTTCAGCTCCTTGATAACAAGTACAGCAGTCCCTAGTGCCTCTGAAGTATGTAATGTGCTGATGATGACTAAGATATCTGTCGGTGCCCAGTATACCGATTCAACTGCGTATATGGCATTACGGCCTCATGAGCGAGAACCCCCCAGGAAGTCGAGTCATGTAAACCCATTTTGAAGCGACAACGCCCACATTACCATCACCATCAATGTAATAGAACGAAGCTAAAACGGACCTAGTGAAGTATTGAAGTTGTAAAAATGGTAGACCCAGACCCCCGAGTTGAGTTCGGCTTCGCATTCACATGATGTAGCTTTGTTTTTTCTTCGTCCGTCGCAATCCTCAGATGTCCTGAACCCCCATCCACGCTGTTTCTTGCTTTACCATGATGGCGATAGCATCGTTAGGGTTTTCAGAACAGTTGCATCGTACTCTCATTACGTCTCGGAATGACTATTTCTCCTGAGAAGCCTAACCGAACTGTGATAAGGCACTGGGAGATTCCCTAGAACTGTGTTAAACGTCACCAGCGACGGAGACGAGCCTAGGCCAAACTTACAAAAACATCGGCAGGATACAGTTTGTGATGAATACTCAACCGACGTCGAGATGTGTCTGCGGAGATTGATTTCATTCTTCAACCCACACGAAAAAAAAAAAACAAAATCACACAAACAACCAAAAAAAAATACAATAATTCAAATCAAATCACAAAAAAATCACAACAAATCAACAATCATCCAAATTCAACATAACAAATCAATAACATCAAAATACAAACAAAAAAACAAAAAAAACACAACAAAAACAACATCACACACTCAAATTTCATCACAAACAAAGGCGCGATCGCGCCCGCAAAGTACACCACTTAACTGTAATTTTGCCTTGCACTTGGCGCCACCGATGCGATACCGTAAGCTACAAGGCCAATCCACATAATGAACGCGGACTCCGAAATAGCCTACCACAGCAATGTGGTACGGATGTGAAAGCTTCGTGCCCGTGAAGTCCGGCTTTGCGTGCTATGCGTCTAGGCGGTTAACGAGAACGGCGTGAGATCACTATAGTGTGTAACTGATGAGTAAGAGTATACTAACATGATCCTCCAGACCATTAGGCTGGTAAGCACTGTGTTGACGCCGAGCATGCACCATGCCCAGGCTGAGTGTATTTGAAAAGGCCATGAGCTCGAAACGATTATTGTATAGAACCGCGTTGTGATAAAATGAAAGATACAAGAAATTTCCTGCCAGTCCTAGCACTGTCACAACATTGTCAGTGAATATGTCAGAGTGTGCGGCAATGGAGTGCGGCTTACTGGTGTTCAAGCAGACTGCTACGGCTGGAGCGTATAATGACCATCGGGCGCGCCCCCAAACGACGAAGAAACGAAAAATGCCAGACCAGCAACCCGTCCGATATTGTTCCCTAGACGGTCATGAACATACGGCACCCTGTGCTGCGGATAAATTTGCTCACAGTGATAGTCGAGGTTAGGCTACACGACTGGTGATCAATACTTCTTCATCCATTTCGATCGTGCCAAATGCGTACTCATTGATAAACGTCAAGGGTACATTCCACTTGGCTTCTTTTTCCCATATACCCATCTTCGTGGTGGGCACGACGTCACGGCGCGCGCTCGCTGTCAAATGTCACACAGCGGCCTATGTTAGTGAGTAAGTAGTACTACGAAGCTTTGATGGTTATATCCGTTAGTATGGTCAAGCGGCCCGGAAAGTTGAGTAGACTTCTTACATGCATATAGTCCACATTCCGTAGTCGTTTCTGAGCTGGACCATCATGTTGATACGTGGCCCAAATAGCCAGGATAAATAGAACGAAGTAGGCCCCTTCAACCATCGCATGTTAATGTACATCAGACGATAGACAGGAACCAGAGACGTACCCCATAATGCGCTTAACGTATAGAGAACAGCGTCCCCCAAAGGTCGATAGTGTTCCGAATGCTGGATCATCAACAATACCGGCCATTGTCAGGAGGATACCTACTCTAGAAGACGCTAACTGGTTTGTATATGTATATACACATTGGCGCCTTGTTTCCTTTCGGCGGATGTCAACTGCAGCTGTTGTGTGCGGTCAGAACATCAGTATAGTAGTCTAGAGTTGGTTATTCGGTAGCATGCTTGATATCGTGTGAGCAGTAACAAGGGGAGGGAGTCTTGCATTCCTTCCTGGGCTGCGCCTATGTTGCGAGCAAGACCGGTTATCTGTGTAAAATCGAATTGAGTGTTCGTAATCATAACTGTCAGATCAGGTCAGGAGCTATTCGTTTAGTCATTGTATCTGGACTGAGATAGGAACGAACAGTGGCGCGGATAGATCTGGGATTCCGTTGCATCGAAGACATGAGCCGGTGGGTAGTTATAAGCTTCGTGTGGAGACTTTTGTGTGTGAGCCGTCGAGACGAGTATACGATGCGATTCGAAGTGGTCACTGTAATGCCCCCGTTTCGCACTCATATTGGCGAGTGTCTTAAAGTATACCCGAGTAATTGGGTATAGGAGGGTGCAACCCGAAGGAGCAGCGAAAAGGAGACCACCTCCAGTATCAAACGAAACCAAGGATGAGGGCTGTTAATGATAACGTGTTGTCAAATCAAGCGATATATCGCGGAACTATGTGATTGGACTCAGCTCCTGAAATTTGAAGGACAGTTCATCGATCCATTCTGATCCTCGCCAAATCAACATTTGCCACTATAATACAACAAAAAAAGAAAGCTCATCCCATTCCGCCAACACCGAGGAGAGTGTAATGACATCTCTGAATTTGCATCTACTCAACCTGCACTCACAGGGTTCGAAGTGGGGGTTAGCTGAACCGCCTGTTTTTTCTGCGTGGAAAGATGTTCGGAGGTCAATAACCATCGCCGTGTCCGATGCCCAGACCACCCCTGATCATGCCTACATCGCACCAGCTAAACTACTTGGTGTGGATGTTGATGTGTCTTGTGCTGTTGTAGAGCCAGAGGTAGTATTAACGTTGCCAGTGGCGCCCTGCGCAGGTCCTTGAGGTTGCTTGGGTGCTTTGACGATGAGATCTGCTTGTTGTCTACAGAGGAGACATACTCTGCATGTAGCGTGGAAACAAAAGGGTAGAAAGATGACGTACAGACGAAGGCGCAGAAGTTAGTTTCCTGTTGGCGCTTTGCATGTCTTGACCAACCTTCATGGTTCGTCGGCGTACAGCTCGGCACGCTGATTCACTTCCTGTGCTCGCAGAATCTGTGTGAAGAGCATTGCTTGTAAGCTGTCGTGAATATCGTTAGAAGACTCGTAGATACCTTGCCAAGGCGGTCCACCCTACCCTTGACCTCTCCTTCACCCGATGAGACGAACAACTTCCCTCTCTGTCTCGTCAACCGTCCAACCAAATGTGGACGCCATCTTCTCGAGCTTTACCGTTGCGAAAGGTTGGAAATAAAGCGCGACCGCGCTCGCGAGCGAACATCATCTGTGTCAACGTGCTTAGATGTGACGCTAGATGTGGTGAGAGGGCGTGCCGTGTCTATGAACGTTTACTTAGTCGCTGTCCCTCAACGGAGGCTAGAAAACCTTATACTCACCGAATTACGTTCGAGGCTTTCGAGGACGGCTTTAAACTTGCCGCTCAACCAATCTTCGACCAGTTCGCGGATGTAGGGCTCAGTTTCAGGATATGAATACACAACACGTCGTTCTCGAGCACCTATATCAGCTGATGAGTCGCAGGCGTAACAAAAATCGCTACCAAACTATACTGGCTTGATCTGTGGTCTTGTGTATGTAGCAAGTGCACATAACGTGGCATAGATCGCGATATCCGATGGCGGTATTACCTATAAGATAATAAGCACACTTGGTAGCGGAGAATGAGACCTGTTATAGCTCCAACTCACTTTGGCAGCCCATGGTCCTAGACTGTGAGAGCTTCCCATTCTTAGAAAAGCGGGCGGCGGCTTTGTCATAAGATCCGAGACCGAGATGCCACTTATGCCAGTAGCAACTTCAAGCTTTGTTTGTGTCCTCTGCCGCTCAATCATTATACGATCCTTGCTTGCCTGCGCGGCGTTCGCAGCGGCATGTGGGACGTAGTGGCGGAGTGGATGGACGATGAAGCAAAGGTCGCCGAAGCGATTTTTGCAGAAGCATCCAGTGCAGGCTCTGCTTTGAATACGTATGTTGGAATGTTGCATAGTTCCGCTGTTCAATGAGTAGCTATACATAACGCACTGAGTATGTGTATTGGCGTCTGTCTTGCCAATAGGGATACGTACTTCTAGCACTGAGAGGACACATAGTCAAGCACGTGCTGACTGGTCGTACAGAATTCCCTGAGCTTCGCGTAGTGTTTTCAGAGACGTCTGGAAGTCTCCCACAGCACGGAAGTGCTGCTGCGAGGTCTCGATGGGCCATCTGTGAGTAATAGCAATGAGATGTGTATCTGCGGACCCAAAATGTTACCCACACGAATGCTCTCTTTGATCATGTTGCTGCTGTATGTCTTGAGCTCGACCTCAAGTTTGCCCTCTCATCCTGATTCCGCCTGGTGACTTCCTCAATCATCGCAGGATCGATGTTTACTATCTCCCCGAAAGGTGGAAGCGGGGCTTCCGGAGGCGCGTTCGCGATGGCTTGCTCATAGGCAGCAATTGTAAAATGAGTGTATAGAGACGTGTCTCGCATTGATTGAATCTGTTTCCGAGCAATTTGAGTAGCCTGGTACAGCAAGTCGGAGGGGCATTGTGGAATGAGGAAGAAGAGACGTTCGACGAGAGCTCTGCCAGTGTAGTTTTTGTGGACGTATTGTTCGAAGTCAAAGGGGTGATTGGCGTCAATGGGCAGAATCTTAGAGTACGAGTTTTGCCGATCTAGGCACAAGTTGGTTGTGTTTGTCGTCGGACGTCCATTTGGTCCATGGGCGGAATCCTTCAGTGAAGTGCGGCATGCAAGTACAGGCGCGTCAACGCGTAATGTCTACTTATTGAGATGTCTCGGGTAAAAGGCTATGTGCTAGTCATGGGATGTTTGATTTGGTGGGCACTTGGCACAGTGGTGAGCGCGCACGCGGTGCTTTCGCATTAGTACTTGCGTGAGGTCGGGAGTTCAATCCTCCCAGTGTCCATTTTGATTTTTCTCCTTTTTTACGTACAGAAACCCTGCGACTCTCAAGTTCAACAGAATTAAATTACTACGCCGCAAAAGACTCGGGGGCCTCCGCGGCATACTGATTCTGAAGGCTGTTCTCTCAAGGTTTCTTCACAAAAAGAGCCCAGTGTTGCCAGACAGTTAAACTGTTTACATCCATATCCATAAACAGTTTACATGTTGATGTCGAGTTATTAGAATGTCGCAGCGATGAAAAAACTAACAGAATGAACAGAAAAAACTCAGTATTGCATTTACGAATGTAGGGAATGGTGAATGTTTCAAAAACAATGGACCTGGGAGGATTGAACTCCCGACCTCACGCAAGTACCAATGCGAAGCGTGCGCGCTACCAACTGTGCCAAGTGATTTACCCGCTTACCTGAGGCGCCATTCGTAAGTGTGTTAATTGTTTTTGGCCCTTCCAGAGGTCAGCGGAAACTACTGTGTAGCCCAAACGACAAACATAGATATTATACTGTTATGAGTTGGATACCTAAGAAGTATATGAGATTAAGTTTGATGATTACGACATGGCGAGACTTACCCAAGGACGGCTGAACGTCGACCAGAGTGGAACTTGCGTCGTACTCCAATCTGCATCCGCCACCCGTGCACATTGCCTCCACGTGTAATGGCCCAACTGAAGGACATGCAAATGATCCAGACGTTTGATTAGTCCCGAAAGCTGCAGTCACAATAATGGATTTCTCGGATGAGGTCAATGGTGCAGGTCGAGAGGACCAAGTTAGATGGCTGAGTTGAGTCGGAGGGGGTTGCAGCGGAACCAGACGAATGTCTGTGCTTTGAGATACACCGTCGTCACGTTCTATCGTAAGTAACTTGTCTTTTTTCAAATCTCGACGCGCCGGAAAGTATGCTCTGAACGCGCATTGCTGCCAGGCTGGACGTTCGGCTTGCCCGGAAATTCCATAATCGCGTGATCCTGTAAACGACGGGTCAGAGTCTTCAAGGAAAGACGGCGGATAGTCTCACCTGTTCCGTCAAGAATACCCATACCATCTTGGGTAAACGCAAGGTAAGAGTGAACAGAGTTAACCCGGGCTATCGCCGAGGGCCAGCCAATACGAGGGCTGCCAGGTATGCTCGTGGAGGGCTCAGGCATATGTTGACCGCCCCCGTGACGAAGCTTAATCGCGGGCACTCTTTCGAGGCCTAGGTAAAAGGCTCGGTCGCCGGAGCTTGCTTGCATCCAACTTTGTCGTGCTACCGGCGGTGTTCGAGGGGTGCCAGGTTATAGCGAAGGTGATAAAGTTGGACACGAGGCTGAGGATAGTGACCACACATGCCAGGAATACGAGTATGGTGGATTTCGACCAGCGAGACTTGGGCGCATGTGAAAGGTCTTCATCTTTGAACGAGCGCGCGGATACTTGAGCGACTCTAGTGTGGAAATCGTGTACGTACTCCTCTGGAGCCATGAGCGGGATCCCCTCCTGTTCGTCCGCCATAGTGAGTGGGATCTTGTGAGAAGAGGCAGGGCAAAGGCCGCAATTGAAGATGCACAGGCGCTAGCAGAGGAGCATGGTGAATGACAGTCGTGAGAAGCGCTCGCGGCGTTTTGCGGCGAGCAAGAAATCCAGTCGAATATCCCGCGAGGTTCGCAAGTTGAGTTGATTCAGACGGATTATTGCGTAGAAGCCCTTGCAATTGTCACCAATAAACTTCATAAGTGGACGCGGGGTTAATACCGATGAATGACCTTTGGCGCGAGTTCTGACAAGGAGCAGGGTGACGGGCCATACGTAGCCTTCACACGTCGTCAGTCGACCGGGCGGGTGCTGCTACGTATCCGAGTGTGTCGTATGTGTAAACGAGCTATGCAGGCACGCACGAGGACGCGCTGGTGATTGCCGTCGCCGAGGAAAGACCACTTCGGGTTGTCCGAAGAGCTATCGACGATGGAGGATCAGGGACTTGCGAGGCACATGAACAGGCCGGTAAGCAGAGAGAGAGCAAGAAGGAGGAGGAGGATGCCGAGAGAACACGTCGGGCGTGAGCGCAGACCAAAAAATACAGCGGTTTCTCAAATTCGGCCAGTCGCGACACAGTCCCGCTTGTCCTCGGCTGTGTGATTGGCTGGCGGTGGAGTCCTGATCCACAACTGCGAAATTAGGTCAGTCACGTGCTCGGCCGCTTTGGACGCGGTGGTCTTCAAGAGAAATGTCGTGCTCAGCCTTTTTCCTCCTCCCCTTCTCACTCTCGCCCGCCTCACGACCCCACCTCTGCACGACACGTCCCCCTCCGAACCTCACAGCTCTCCGCTTCCTACTCCCCACATCCTTTTCTACGGAATTCACGAAGCAAAATGCCCGCCTCTGAGAGCCCCGCTCCGTCCGTAGCTCTCTCCCACCACCGGAACGCCGCCGACGCAACGGTGAGCAAAAAGCCTCCGGTGTGGTCTATCAGTGAGAGCTCCCCGGCGGCGGGCTCCAGCCCCGCTGCCCGCCAACTGTGCGACAGACATGAGCCGCCGTGCTCGCTCGGTGGTCGTCGATCCTTGGCAAAAGACCCCACTAAGACGATGATGAGCGCACTCTCGTAGACCCAGACGTCGTCCAGTGATGTGTACAGCCCCCTTCCTCGCAGACATTCAGGCCGCGTCTCACACATGGTGTCATCCACATCACAGCGTCCATCCGGCCTCTCTGACGGTCTCACTGTCCCCTTTGCCCTCACCGCGGGCCTTTCCATCGCATTGGCGGGTGCGCGGTAAACTGCGTCATCCTCGGCGCTGCATCGCCGAGCTCGTCGCGGGCGCGATCCCTCGATGGGTATCGGCGGTTTCCTCGCCGGGCCCAGGCCGAACACGCGAACCAACTACCGGTACACCTGCACAAGCAGACCGACCGCGCGCGTGTTGCGCAGCTGCGACGGCGAGAAATAGGAGCGCGGAGGTGTACGGCGTGCTCGGGCCCATCGGGTCGTCCGACGTATGGGCCTACGAGAATGCCGGCAGGTCGCACCAAGAACCTGCGCGACGTCGAGATGGACTCGGGACGGCGATGGCAGTGATGCGGCCAGCTCGAGCACCCGCGTCCGAGCGAGGGCGAAGCGCGCTCCGCTGGAGCAAAGTCCGTCGGCCTCACTGCGTTCCTGCTCAAGTTTTAGGCGAGGGCCCTCGAGGAGGATCACCACCGCGCGCATGTACATCTCTGCCTTCACCATCGGCATGGGTTACCTCCCTCGGAGGTCTCATCCCCCTCCTTCCGTATTTCTTTGGTGCGTAATTCCCCTAATCCCCGCAATCCGATTGGTAGCCTGATTCCACTCCTTCTCCTCATTAGTCCCCAAGGCCCGCACAGCTCTTATCTATTCTGCCTTGTCACTGGCATCGTGCTTATCGTATTCGGCCGCGGGTCAAAGCACGGATAACGGGTGCGGCTGGCAGGGGCTTCGGAGGATATGTTATGGGGCGCTTTTCTCGACACTGCTACGTCGGTGGTGCCGCTGCCGCTGCGGCGTACGGCCTTGTCGCTGCTTCTTTTTTTCTGGATGGCTCGCTCAACTCTGAGAGTAAAGGGACACATTATGCCATATTGCTTTGTGTCCATCGGACTCTCCCTATCATGACTGTATCTATGCTGTGGTAGAGTCTCATTTAAACGCTGTACGTACATGAGTATTCGCCGTAGTCTCGTTCCCGCTGCTGGGTTCCCGCACATCCTAATTTACCACACACGTAACCTGAACACACTCCCATAGTCTGTCATCCGCTTAGGCAACGCAATCTGGATATCAAATAACAACGCATACATATACAATCTACGCCTCCTGCTCGCCGAAATACTCCTCGAACCAACGCCTTCTTCCGGAGCCCAAGCAGCGAATAGGCCAACGCACCTCCATCTCCTCCCGCGTCGGCATTTTTCGGTGGCACCAGGTGGTCCGGCGAGAGGAACGAGATGTATGCTCGCCGTTGCTGCGTGCGTGCTCGCTGTCGCATGAGCGCGTGACCTCCTGTCCGGCGAGCCCCCCCGCGCCCAGTTTCGCGCCGCCGTTTCCGCCATAGCCAGGTACCGTCTCTTTAGGCCGCGAATTCAACGCGTCACCTGAGGGGGGCTCGGAGTCTGAGCATGTCGCGTGTCGCTGTCGGGGGCTTTGCGTTTTGTGTCTGTGGGGGGCGTGTTTTGTGTCGCCGTTGGACGTGGTCACGGTGATGGTGAGGGAGGCGGCTTGTGCTTATTCTTTGTGTCTCGGGAACTGTAGCCGCCATTGCCCGACTCCCAGTGGGGGTACTGGCGTGTCGGCGGGAAGGTTTGAGGGCTTTTCGGAGGTGTGCGTAGGCGTCCTCCCATTCTGCGGCGCAAATGAGTTCATGAGGATGTGAGTGGTTATGCACCTCTCACGCACCTTCTTCTTCTGCTTGCTTCTCAAATTCGAGTAATGAGCCATCTGTCTCGTCGAGGTCTCCAAAGTAAGCGGGAGCCCTTGGTTCGTGAACTTCTTGTAGTAGGCTTGGCCTGGTTTTCCTCTTCCTCTTCTTTCTTCTTGCTCTGGAAAAGCTCCTTCACACCTGGAAGCTCCTTCGGCACCGCGCGTCCGAAGTACCTTGAATGTGTCCGAAGATTAGAGCATGTGTTGCTGAAATAAATTATTCACGCACTTGTAGCCCTTCGTCCCCGGCACTTCCTTACCATCGTCGTCCAACATCGCAACATTCCGCCCTATAGTTGGCACCTCCCAGCGCGACAATCTGGTTCTCCCAGTGCCTCTTCTCCCTCAAAAGCTTGTTGATTTCGTCGTTCAAATCTCGGACCTCATAGTCCGTTCAGACCAGCTAAAGCGACCTGGCTTTAGTTTGTGATATTGCACTGACGTCTGGGAGACGCACCATCCTGAATCTTAGACACCTTGCGACTAATCTCACGGAGAATCTCTCCTCTCCATCTCTCACACTCTCGCAGACTCTTACAGGCACTGGCCCATGCGCGGCCTGCGGTCCCGCACGCGTACCCAGCCCAAGCTCGGCCGCTTGGGCTTCTCGCGGAACCGGTAGAGCATGGACTGTGCCTTTTCCTCATTACGAGCCTGGTACAGTTCGAATGAGCATAAGAAATGCTTGAGTTATTATATGACTAACCATTTTGAAGAGCTAGGAGGTGACTAGAGGAAGGAGGCGTAATGAGGATGTGGACGTCCTGAGCGAGCGAACGGCCCCCGCCAGCGCCATCACTAGTCCACGTGGCGCGTCCAAATGCGGCAGTCGGTGCCTTTTGACGCCAGACTTTCTTTCGCGTCGGTTTGTCTTGATGCTTTACATCATCTCGCGATGTTTATCTGTATCTTGAAGTTGCTCGAAATTTCCGTAATTTGGGGCAGAGAGCGGCGATGTTGCGTTGTTATCTTGGCCTCCCTCGCTGGGAGCTTCGTGGCGCCTAAAGGGTCACCTGATGAGCCGCTTGAATGCGAGGATGGATGAGCTCTCTCAGCGTCTCACACTCATTTTGTCTCCTATCTTTCCTTACAGGGTGCAGGGATACCCATCGTCGATCCTTCGAACATATGTTTCTCTTCGCCATGGTCTCTGTACGGGGCAAGACGTCGCGAATATGAGTTGATCGCCTCTCGGTGCCTTGCCCCGGAGATCTGTGCGAGATCGGGGGTGGAAAACATAAGCCCTGCGTTGTGGGACGCTTTTTTCCCACATGCTAGCGTTGATCGGCAAAATAATGCAAGCCCTTGCTCCTCGGCCATAAAACTCTATCCCTCTCTCTCTCTGCGCATGACCTTCTGCCAGCGTCTTGCCCCAGCCTCAAGAACCCTCTCCGAGTCGGCGGCGGTCGACCTTCTACAATCTCTCACGTCCACCTATCTCTGCGATGGCCGGGTCTGTGGGACGCAGACGTGACTCGGAAGACATGAAAGACGACAAGGACGAGTACGTCTCCTTCGTTCCGTTGTGCAAGATCGCTCCTAGCTAACATCTGCCCTGAAGGTATGTTACGGAGGACGTCGCCCAGCTCACCGCGGCGGGCGAGATCTCAGAGTTTGCAGTCAAGGCCGAGGGCGAGGACAAGACGACCTGGTTTGTGTGGATGCTCGTCGCCTGCGCGAGCATCTCAGGCCTCCTCTTCGGTCCGTGATCTCGCTCCGTCTCCGCCTCCAACTCTCACTGACCGGCCTATCTCAATCACAGGTTACGACACGGGCGTGATTTCTGGAGCTCTCGTGACCATCGGCTCCGACCTGGGGCCCCGCCGAGCTCTCGTCCGGGCAAAAGGAGCTCATCACCTCTGCGACGACGCTCGGCGCGCTCATTGGCGGTCTCGTCGCGGGCATGCTCTCTGACTTCACTCGGCCGCAAGCCAGTACTCGCCGCCTCGGACGTCATTTTCATCGGTGGCGCGGTCGGGCAAGCCGTGTGCCACACCGTATGGTCAATGGTGCGCAGGCGTCTCTGATTGAATTCCATTCCCTGTATTGATGCAATTGCTCCTCCACGGAAAGATCGGATGTCGGTTCTTGATTGGTATCGGCGTAGGTCTTGCATCATGCATCGCGCCATTGTACATTCAGGAGCTCTCCCCAACGCGTCTTGCTGGGGACGTATGGTCGTCCTCAACGTGGTCATGATCACCGGCGGTCAGGTCGTCGCATACGGTATCGGCGCGGCATTCGAGAATATGCACGGCGGTTGGCGATGTGTGGTCGGACTTGGTGCTGTCCCCTCGGGACTGCAACAAAAAAAGTTTATCATGCTTTTCTTCCTCCCAGAATCACTTGTACGTATACACATTTGCTATGTGCCTATGACTTGCTCAATGTAAATTCTAGCCGCGGATACTTATCCGACGCGGTGACTTGGACAGGGCAAAGCATGTTATATGGTCGCGCATATACGCACTTGCTACACCAGCCCAAGTCTCGCTCAAGGTCACTGCGCTTCACGCTGCTGTAAGGAGAAATGTCGAAGTTGTAGACTCAACCACGCTGCTTCAACGTATTGTAATGACCTTCATGAACCCCATCAACCGACGTGCAGTCAGTACGTACTTCCATCCAAACATTATACCTGCAATATGTTGACATTTCTTTCAGTCATTGGCTGCGGTATGCAAGCTTTCCAACAGCTGTCTGGCTTCAACACCCTTATGTATGCGCGTTTTCTATACTAACATGCGCCTTTCTCACAAGTCTCCACATAGGTACTATAGCGCGACGCTGTTCAAGGAGATAGGTTTCAAACCAACCGACAGCTGTTGGCCTGATTGTCTCCGGCACGAACTTCATCTTTACGCTGTTCGCACTCAAGTATATCGACATCATCGGCAGAAGGAAGATCATGCTCTTCTCTGCCCCGGGCATGGTCATCGGCCTGACGCTGGCAAGCATCTCGTTCTTCTGTAAGTTCCTTCCTTGCACCCCCCACTGCGCATTCATCCTATCTCATCGTCACGCCCCTCTGTAGACTTGACAAGACACACTGGCGGAACCCTGGTCGACGGCGCGACTTACCCTACTTCATGGTCCGCCATTGTCTTGCTGTCGATGATATTTTACGTCGCATCGTACGCCACCGGCCTGGGTAAACGTCCCGTGGCAGCAAGGCGAGCTGTTCAGCCTCGAAGGTACGTCCCCTCCCCTTCTCCTCTCTCCACTCACCGAGCTAATCCACGCATAGTGCGTGGTATTGGTACCTCACTCGCCACATTCTGCAACTGGGGCCGGCAACCTACTCATCGGCTCAACATACCTCTCGCTCATGGACCGCATCACGCCCGCGGGTGCCCATTTGGCTTCTACGCAGGCCTCTGTCTGCTCGGCTGCATCTTCGTCTTCTTCTGCTTCCCCGAAACCGCTGGCCTTAGCCTCGAGGAGGTGCAGATGGTCTTCCGCGATGGCTTTGGTATCAAAGAGAGTGAGCGGTTGAGGAGAGAGAAGAAGGAGTGCTCAAGCGAGCTGCTGCTGCTGAGGAGGCGGGGTCGGAGAAGGCGTGAGGATAGGGAGGCGGGTTGGAATCTCAATCTTGGTTTGGTTTTGATATCTATTTTAGTGATGATCTTTGACGACGGATATGTTGCTACGAGTATAATATAATTCGGGAATAAGAATTCAAGATGTACACCACATCTTACGCGACCTTCGTCGCGGTCCAGAATTCTGCGTGGTATACGTACCCGAGCATGCTCTGCGCGTTGTTCGTGTACGTCGTGTCAATCGTGCGCTCGTTCTAGCTCCTCGTCAGAACACGTGGTTGACGTAAAGAAGGTGGACGCGACCCACCGAAATCTCGAAACCGATTTTTCGCGCGAGGGCTTTTACCTCATCCAAGCTTAGTTTCGACAGACGTGTCGCCCGAGTTGTTATTCTCCCAGTGCCACAGCAGCGGGCCTGAACCGAATCAGCTCAGCCACTCGCTTGGACAGATAATTCTCACCTAGGTTAATCCAGACTCCCCCGGGAGCGAGCTTCTTGTGAATGATGCGAAGGTAGTTGATAATGTTCTTGGCCTAGATTCTCGTTAAGCGATGAAAGAGGGTGGCTCGTTAGGTACATACTGTGTCAATGAAGAAGCAGGTGAGGATGGCGTCCCAGAGACCGGCCTGGGGCTCGCCGTCTTCGTACTCATCCGGACCGTATATCTCCTCGAAGTCGCCTAGGAAGGTTTGTAAAGAAGCACTCCACGAAGATGTCTCAGTCCGCTTACCAGCTACAAGAGAAAAGTTAGAGTTCGGCGGAAGAGACGAGGGCGAGACGTCGGGGAACGAGACTGATCGCAAAAGGGCAGCCTTGTTTTGGATATTGGAAAAGGAGTGCACGTAGGGTAGATCGTGTGCTCGTCCACTTGACTCGTCCTATTTCAATGAGCCGAGGTAGAAGTAGAGAATCACGCAGATACTTGCCGGTTCAAAATGAAAAAGGAAGCGAGCAGCATATAGTGGGAGAACTCGTTTCCTTGGCATTGCAAATCCTATGCGGGGTCAGTCGTGTGCCGAGAATGAATCTGTCGCATGACACTACTCACCTAGTTTCGCAATATCCCATGCTAGACGGCACAGACCCGCACCGGGTACGAGAACTCGCAACTTCGATCTAGGCTCTAGCAGGTAAGCGAGAAAACATTCGTCCAAAGAACGATACGCGCACTATACCTGTCATCATCGGACCTATCCTTGAAATGTTCCATCAGTGCTTCCTTCATGGGCTCGTAGCACGCATCTCGCTCAGCCTTGCCCTGTATTGCAGACGCGCTCGCTGATCAGCCAGAACAGCACCCAGAGCCCCGAGAGTACCTCCTCGCTCCAGTCGCGGACGAACTGCTTAATTGTGCTGCGCAGCTTGTCCATGTCGCCCTCCGTCGGTCTGTATTTACCCCGCGGTTGGCCAGATCCAGAGGGCGCGCCGTGAGAGTGATCATGAGCCCCCGTGCGAGTGGGAGTGTGAATGCGAGTGATCTTCAAGAAAGGAGCCTAGTAAGCAATCCATCTTGACGTCCAAGTCTTCAGGAGTTATTTCATACCGTGCGAATGAGACGTCCCCCCTAGCAGCACATCTTGCCCCTCGCTCTCCTCATCCTCTAGCTCGTGCCCGAATATTTCGGGATCCGCCACAAGTTGCTTCAGAAACTTGGCATTTGCGATGATGGCCTCGTCAACCTCGTGCAGTTTGTCTTGTACCCAATGGCCGTGAGAAGCTCCTGATCGGCCCTGGGGACCTTATATATATCTTTGTCGGCGACGATTGTTCGCCGAGAGCTGTGGTCCGCGTATGTTGCTCTGTTACTCGCATGTGCGCATGAAGAGGCGGGTACGCACGGAGTAGGAGGCATACTGGTTGAACGTCGCGACGACGTTCGTGAACGCCCTCTGCTCCTCCTCGACGTCGTCTGGGCCGATTGGCATGGTGGATGCGTCGAGATTCGACGGAAGACTCAATTATCGCGTGTCCTGATAAGGCAACACTTCAAGATCATCCATCAAAGTCCAGATCGTCGAGCATGGCAGAGCAGGCAGCGATATAGACAAATGGGCTGGTTTATACAGAAGAATGTACATAATTTACACGAGTTTTTGCACGAAGAGATACATGATGTGAATGCTCAGGTATACGTTGCGGGTGTGAATACATGGATGAATGTTGCACAGTTTTTACAGAATCCCTCCAAAGAAAAAGCCCTTACTGATTCCCGCAAGTCAAGACGATCTCCAAAGGAGCGTCCTTCATTTGTACATGGGAAAGTTACGCAATCCTGTGGAGATTGTGAGCCAAATCATGTCGGTCTATTAATCACCATACTAACAGTATATATAGGGATATCTGGATGAGGGTGGAAAGCTTCTTTGGCTTGACAGTCTAGAAATGACTTGTAGACCACCGGGGTTGCGGTAAGTCGGAAAATGCCAAAGGCTGAAAACTCCTGTAGTACGTAGCAATATGATAGACCATAGTGTAGACGCGTACTTAGGTTTAGAACGTCGGGGCGCAGACAACCGCAAAGGCACTCTGGAAGCATTCCGTTGGAAGCCGGAGTGCGTGGTGTAAATCTACAGATGACATAAAGCATGACTGAGTGGGGTGGGTATGTATCTAGGGCATGTTAAAACACAAAAGCGGCAGTGACGGGTACAAGCGACGTACCCAGCCATAGCGTGATGAGATGCCGCATTCTTCCGAATGATTGTAAAACGCTAGCTCCTCTTCATCCATTGTGCATGTGTCGCTGGTCGAATGCTGTTTTGGGGACATGAAGCAGCGTCAGTGACAACGTAATTGCTCCCCTTGTCTTTGCCGAGTAGAATGCCACACGTTTCCTTATCTTCGCGCGGTGTTGACACGAGCTATCGAGAGGGGAAACGAGGCAAATCAATCCCTCGGCAAGACGCACCGACTTCAGATCCTTCTGACTTCAGTCTCCGTAGAAGCCCCGCGTACAATACGTGCCGGTGCCGGAGGAGGTGCAGTTGGGCGAGGGCGGAGGAGGGGGAACAGGCGGTCGTGAACTAGACGGGACTGGCCCGCGCTGTGTCCGTATTTATCATATGGGTGTTGGAAGCGGTCCGGGATTAGGCATACGCAGGGACGAATGGAGGAACGACCAGGCGGGCGCGTGATGCTGTTGGCTTCGGGCAAAAGGTTATTGTAGAGTGAGCCAGCAGTTTTGTTTCGAGCAAAAAGAGGCGGCCGATTCAGCGGAGCGTTCATTTGTTGTGATTGAGAGAACATGGACTGAAGTGAAGGAAAGTATCCTTGCTTCAGCTGATGCTGCGACATGCAGACAGTAGGGTATCGCACAGGGACCCATTTCCGGCGGAGCGGGGACGTCGTAGTCATCGGTTGCGAGGATACACAATGCCCTGTATAGATGAGTCAATGGCAATTCGTGATAACTCACAGAGCGCAGCTTACCCTGCATTGGGTTGTTTCGACTTGTTCGGCGATGGATCAGCCTGACGGGGGGTCCGACTTCCACGGTGCGTTTCTGCTTTCCGAGTCGGTGTCATCTCCCATATGGTACCCCGGTGAATTCCTGGCCATAGTAGGGGGGCACCAATGATAGTAAGGATTCGCGGATTGCTGGTTGCAATGAACTTGGTGGCCTTGCAGCGCGTTGAGGTGTGTTGCAAAACAGGGATGGCAATTGGCGTAGGTGTCCTCCGGCTCCTGCGCTATCGCCTCTGATGGTTACGCGTCCATTCGGGGAGGTCTTTCCGACGGCTATTCTTGGCTAGGGCACGCTCTGAGAGACTAGAGGACGACAGCAAATCTGACGTCGAACTTCTACTACGCGCTGCTACCTCCGCTTCGTGCTGGCCGTTGTAGAATACCCCTCTTGCTCAATCCTTCGTCGTTCGTCAGCTCTCCGAGCTTCCTCTCCCGTTGCGGTATCGAATGCGAGACTCGTTCTTGTTCTGCGTGCTTCCCTCGCTTCCGCAAGCGCGTTTAGCGCTTCCCGATGTATCGCGCACGCACCTCGGTGCCCCTCTCGCCCTCCTCCTCGTCCACAATCCTCTTATCCTCCTGACCTTCCCCGTTGTGCAACTGTCCTCTGCTTCCCTACGGGCCAGGTCCGAACCTCCTCCACTCGCCCTCAATACTGGGCTTTTGCTTCGAGAGCCTGCCTCACGCGTTCTTCTTCCTCACCGCTTGCGCAGCCATTTTCCTCTCGTCGCCGACGGAGCGCTTGCATCCTCTGAAGTGGGGGCCAGGTTGTTGAGGTAGCCTTCTTCCCCATATCTCGCAATGTATGCCTCATAGCGTTCGACTAGATAGGAGCTTCAACTCTGCTGCATTTCGTCCAAGAATATCCTGTCAATGTCTAGTTGCGGTATGAAGATCGATCGATTAGTAACATGAGTGCATGACGGACCACACGCATACAACAGCAGGAGGCTACAAGCCCCTCGCGGACACGACTGCACCATAATGTACGGAGGGGACACTCACCATCCAAAAGGTTCGAGCGTTGATCGGTAATGTTAGCAAGACATTATAATACTCGGGAAGTGTGATCGTGGCAACCTCTTCGAGGCCAGACCAATGAGCTCGCGGCCCATTGCCAAATTCTATGAAACGCCTCCTTGCGCAAGTTATTTGAGTCCGACACTGAGCTCTGGTACTATCCTTGCGGCGCCTTTCTCCTGCCGTTAACGCAGGCCAGTGCTTCAAAGGCGTGGTTCGGATCCACACCAAAATTGTGGGTGCGCTAGTAGCCGATCATATGAGCAATTGACTTGGGGACACGGCCATTATCGAATGTGCTTGACGGATACGCATGACTTGTACGACGGAATATTAATCTTGGCGATAATGTCATAGCCAGACTAAATTCATGGTGCATGGGTGTCACGTTCACACGAAGGTATACGCATTAATTGGCTTACAGCACAAGACGTGCTGAGCCAGCTCTCGCCCATGCACTGCCCGATCTGGATAACGGGCCGTGACTGCCGGCAGGTCACACCGCAGTGCCCGGGTTTCAGGAACTGCGAAAACTCTTGCAATCCAGCACTGGAAATGGATGATGAAGGTGCATAAGTATCCTGAAAATATCCCTACCGCAGCTAGCTGTACAAACAGCTCTGTCGATGGTGGAATGCTTGGGCGAGAGCCGAAACTGGTGCCATCGCGAGCGAAAGCGCCACGATGCTTGTGACGCGTTACTTGCGCTCGGTTGGGGGAGTCTGTGTGACGCGTGACGGACATATACGAATCCTGTCCCCTTGCGAATGGGAAATCCTTTTTCTTTAGTACCTAGCGATTGAATATGTCCACTCGATCAACTTAGGCTCCCGGAACTTCCCAGCCGCTTTCAAACTCAGCCGTGCCGAGATGGCTTCGTAAGAAGCGGCTGAGGCTAGTCGGACGCACTTTTGTCGACCCCCCTCGGGGCGCCAATTTTCTACAGGCGGGCAGAATCCTAGAGTCTCACCAAGTGCTTTTAGGGGGGCGCGTTTGGGCATCCGGTGTGCGATTTATTTCAAAATTTTAGTGGGACGGCTCGCAGCACATATTGAATTACGCTGCTAATCACCTCTAAGAGTCGGAAAGACGAAATGGACGTCGTACAACGTCCCTTGCAAGGGGTCCACCAAAAACCGCGTCCGACTCCACCAGCCGTAGAGCGAGTTGGCACGGTTCGCACCCCGACGCCGCCACCATCAACTCCCCAACACAAAGGACTTCGTTGTGCGTAACCACGTGCCTCACGAGCGGGAAAACGGCCTTTTCTGGTTTACGAATCCTTAGAATCAAACACTTGAGAGCCTTCTACTTGTATCTTAGGCTCGTAACGCTCCGACTTCCCTAGTGGGGCAGTGGTACGCACACCGCGCCTTTTTGTTGGGTTGATGGTGGCGGCGTCGGGGTGCGAACCGTGCAACTCGCTCTAACGGGCTGGTGGCAGTCGGACGCGGTTTGGCCTGGACCCCATTGCAAGGACGTTGTGTACGACGTCATTTCGTCTTTTCCGACTCTTAGAGTGATAGCAGCGTAATTCATATGTGCTGGCGAGCCGTCCCCACTAAAATTTTGAAATAAAGCGCGACACCGGATGCCCAAAAACGCCGCCCCCCAAAAGCACTTGAGCTGAGACTCTAGGATTCTGCCCCGCCTGTAGAAAATTGGCGCCCGAGGGTGGGTCGACAAAAGTGCGTCCGACTAGCCCAGCCGCTTCTTACGAAGCCATCCTCGGCACGGCTGAGTTTGAAAGCGCTGGGAAGTTCCGAGCCTATCTCTTATTCGACGGTGTCATTTGAATCAAAGTCTCCGTGGGCGTGACGCTACACGTACCTCTTGTTTCTTGCGATCTTTTGCACCTCACTTGCGTGGTCATTCTACATTCCTTTGCTTTCTGGGGCACACGCCAGACACAACACGAATGCAAGACTGGTCTTCCCGGCACGAAACGAGGATTGCTCTTTGTCGTGGCCGTCTTCGCCGTATTCATGCAGGCCGGCCTATGGAGCGCGAAACGGAGAACCCAGGAGTATTTCCCGACAACTCTCTCGTGCCCCAAACCACAGCTGCTAGTCAACCTCGTCACTGGCCGAGGACAAGTCGACCGTGACGGAACATCCTATCCGACCCAAGCTCATGGCCGTTAGGCGGAGTACAATTCCGCGAACGACTGTCGCGTCAAAGCCAAACACGCTTGCACAAGCTGTGTCAGTATGTAACCGCAAGAGATTCAGCGCGACCCCGCCCACGGGGGTTTGACGACTGGTGGAGGTTTTTGTGCATGATAACAACGATTCTCATGGTCGACGAATACAGCGCGATCGCCGAAGACCTAGAACCCTTCTGGCAGTTTATCACCGGCAGAGTTCAGATCCCGGGCTTCATTGTGCGCTTTCTTGCTTTCTCAAAGTAGCATCATCCTTATGTCCTGCGCCCCTCATTACTCAGGCAGGTCATTTGCCTTCAGTCGACCTGGTCAAGGTTCGTAACGGAGAAGGTGCCGCGGTGAACATCAAGGAGGGATATGACAACCCTGATGGTTGATTAGTGCCCGTGCAAAGGATTTCTACTTATGATTGAGAGTTTCAGAACAAGGTACGTGGGACCACGGTCTAGGCTTGTACGCTTGTGTAGATTCATGTATCATGTTTAGCTTCCCGACCTGGACTTCCCTATAAATGCAATGGCTGAAGGTCGCATTCTCGTCCCATGGGAGCATCGCCAATACCCCAACCTGACCATAGGTAAGCAGCACCCAAGCCGATAGGATTGGCGGTCGTTGACGATGAGCCTGGCCGCTAGGAGGTGTCGCTGATCAGCTCAGCGGAAGATACAGCCCAGATTGGAGAGGAGAAGGCAACGTTTGGGAGGACCGTTCCGTCGTACATGCGCGCCAGGCTCTCCAGCACGCCATCTCTTCAGTTCTAGCCGGGCCTCGTCCACCGGGCAGAATAGCTCGACTAAGTCAACTGGTAGGCCAAAACGATGAAGTGACATTCGCCCAAGATGTGCAAGGCAATTACTCCTACTGTCAGAATCCATGGGCCCATTACAGTCAAGGACACTTCTTTTACCGATTGGAGAACTACGCCTGTGCTCTTCCCGATCTTCTCGCCTGCAAAGGCCTCGGGATTTTTGGATATCCGAGTTCCTAGTCACTATTATCATGGTCAGACCCGTCGATACACATATGGCTGGGACCCGGTCAATCTGGAGCTGGCACCATGTCGACCACATGGAGACGCCTTGGGAGATGAAGAGTGACAAGGTGTTCTGGAGAGGCGCGTCTACAGGTGGCGGTAGCTCCCGCTCAGCCAGGCTTCGCCTCCCAGTATATCAGCGCCAGCCACAGGTACGTACCTGCTAACACGCACTCCCCACACCCTTGAAAGTCAGAGTTAATACCCTCAACGCAGGTTGGTGCGGATGGCGACGGAGATGTCTATGACCAACCGCACAATCCTCTTTCCAGACCCACCAGGTTCGACAACCTACAGATACGTTGACGTGCCGACCGGCCCGCTCAACAAGGAGATGATGGACATGGCCTTTGTGAAACTTGTCGACTCCTTCAACTTCCCGGGCGGTCTTGGCGCTCTGCTAAGAGACCATCGCTTTGATGAGAGCGGCGTGAACCTTGGCGACCATTGGAAACACAAGTATCTCGTCGACGTGGACGGGATGGGTTATTCGGGCCGTTTCTTCTCGTTCCTGGAGTCCGACAGCGCTGTCCTTAAGGCAACTGTATACCGCGAGTTCTTTGAAGAGTGGATTCAGCCATGGTACGCCTCGCGCCCTCCCCAAACGTGTATACGAGCTGATTTCCAACTAATATCAGGCTGCACTATATCCCCCTTTCTCCCACATACCACGAGATTTACAACGTCCACGCGTTCTTCTCGGGTGGAACTGAATCCACCCTCCGAGCGGCGAACTCATCGGCTCTCCAACTGTCCCCCGCGCAGCGCAAGCCCGTGGACGGAGACAGGCGCCTTCGACGGATTGCTCGTGCCGGAAAACAGTGGAAACGGACCCTCGGGAGAAGAGTGGACATGGAAGGTGAGAAACCGGCGGTCACTAGCTGTTTTCTACATGACGTGGCTGACTTCGGGATGATGTAGCATATGTCTACAGGCTTTGCTTGGAATACGCAAGGCTGTGGTCTGACGAGAGGGACTCCATGAACTTTACCCTCTGATAACCACCGAACGCCCTCAGTGCATTGTTCCCCTTGGACTATTATTCGGCTGTCTTGCCATCGCATGGAATGTATGATATAGCCAGTACAGGTTGCTCTAATATGCTTCGAATTTCGTAAATTATTTCCTATTCGACATGCATGAGCTAGTCAGGCGGGCGTGATACGTTGCCGGCGGCCGCAGGTGGCGCGCCACATTTTGGGGGACAGCTGAGCGTTACCACTTGGCTTGGACCCTGACTTCCACCTTCATACAAGTATGACCTTCCTAGCAATACAGGGTCTGATGCATTAGGACGTTTCATTTCATAATTGAGTTCCGTTAATTGTATGATCGGTAGGTACTTGTGACTGGTCTCATGGCTACTCATACCGACCCTAGCAAGAACGCACAGCCGATCAGCGACAGAAACAAGCTCTTGTGCTGAGAAACATTTCGGGGCCACTATCTGCTGGCTACTTCACGGCGGTTCTCCGTCAGCCATGCACGAACAACGTGGCTGATGGGCCATTGACTCCAGCACTGGTGCGTTGCGTTCTGGCCTATTCCTGGTGTTGGGGGCATTTGAAAGTCTGGCGGTTATTCCCACCAACACCTACTCTGCTATCAGGGACCCACAGTCGCCACACGCTGGTTCCCGCGAGTCCGTGACGAAGCGGCGGCGTTGACGACACCGAGTTGGGTTGGGCTGCCCCGACGGGAGCTGCTGTCCAGATGCGTGCATCCAGGACGAAGGCGGATGCTGATGAGATCTCCGAGACCATGCTGCTTGTGCATGGCTAGCGACATATCAGGGGCCCTAGACTTATAGTGCTTCCCCGACTTCCCCAGGGCCCGAACATCGTCATAAGACCAGCGATCCCAGCTCTGGACGCGGTTTTAATCGCCCCTTCTACCACCCCCTCGCTTAGCGACTCGCATTGTCTCGAGCTGCCACCCATGCCAGCAGCAACAATGTCACACCCCTCGACGATGTCTATCGTCTCCTCCCCCGCCTCCTCGACCTCCTCAGTACGCAGTCATGGTTCAGACGGTATAGCGTTTCCACGGAATATGTCCGATTTTTGAAGTCGAACACATTCCCACGAAAGCACCGTTTTCACCGTCAAAACAACGAAGACGAAGACAGTCCTCAGATTACGACAGTGAGGCTGCCTTCCGTGCCAGCGTGTCATCTCTGGTATCCGCAAAGGCTCGCCCATTTGCCATCAGTGGGAGGATACCGGTGGACCCATCAGCTTTGAAGCTGTTTTTTCCGAACGAAGGTGAGTCGTGAAGCTATTGTTATCTCATACCCTTCCACCGCATGCTTCACAGAGTGGCATTACACATTCTCTCGACTTCCCTATCGACGTCGATTACGACATGCCCCCATCACTCGACATGCTCATCGGTGCTTGTCGTCCACATTCCGTGTCGGGGCTCGAGGATTTCTCCGAACACGAGTCTCTCTTCTACCCACCACATTTAACCTCTCACAACGACGCTCGAGATCGCCAACCACCCCATATTGGAAGCCGTGCGCAACACGTTGTTCCCTACGTTTACCCACGGGGCACTACCTCACGACGATCCGAGACAAACTCCAAATGTGGCTGAAAGGCAGTGGCATGCGGGCACCCTTGAAGCCAGCAGACATGCGTGTCGCGACTATCCTTGTGACACTCCCCTGCCGTTTTCGTGGTGGCGATCTCGTCGTGCGCAGCCCAGATGGGAGCGAGGAGAAGTACCACGGCCGCGGAGGGAAGGTGGGTGACATGGAATGGACCGCGTTTATGGCAGACTGCGACCACGAGGTTGAGCCGGTGACGAGGGGTGTGTAGGGTCACTTGTGTCGTACGCAGTGCAACCTCAAGTCGTTTGGCCCTGCTGCCATCCAGCCGGACCCGCTGATCACGCCCAGCGACCGCTTCTTGGATCTGCTCTCTCCGGTCCTCAACCTGTCTCGAGGACGTAAGATTGCCTTCCCACCTCACGAGCGAGTATGGTGTCAACCCTGCTGAAGCTCTTGCAGAGTCATTAGTTCCATATGTGGGTCACTCACGCCTTGATAATTATTGATTGCGATTCTGATTTTCGCTCTACTAGTTGAAAGGTGGTGATTCGATGCTTTATCACGCTCTGAAGCTGTACAAGCTAGAACCAGCGCTCCATTGGAGTGCTGGTGGCTACATCTGGCCCGTTGACCACACCGTGGACTTCACCATCGACGGCGTGGAAAGTCCCATCGCGGGCAGCATGCATTCGCCTTCGTCGTCTCCAATGCGAGGCGTTTTGTAGCGTATCGGAACTCGGGGACTCCACCGATGACCTACGAACAAAAGTTGAGCGCAGCGGCGCTGTCCGCCTATCCGAGGCAGCCATCAGCGTCCTCTCCGCCCCCGGTTCACCGGGTGGTGTTGGGAAGGAGCGAGTACCATTTGTTCAGAGAGGAGAGCTGGAGAGGCTGGTCGTCAATTCTCTCCTCGTTGTCTTCGTCCCTTGACTTGTTTCCTTCCTTTTACTTCCGCATTGCTCTGATTTGTTTAACTTACTCTGGGTTTCCGCTCGGTATGTACATACCTGGCGTCGGACTTTATCCATGTATCACCCCTACTGTACATTCTATACCCCGAAGTGTAGCCATCTATTCCCCTTGCAGCCGTAACTTACCTGTGTAGTTGTAGCACCATAGTCAATATCATCGGTGTTTTTGTTCAGAGTGAGCTGGGAGTGCCTGATACAGTCGATGCCGTTTGACAGAAAATAAACAGGGGGGAAATTGGGCTTGAAGAGAGTTCGGTAAGGCCTCGCCAATTGGGTTTGGTAAGCTTGAAGGGGGCCCTCTGGCGAGAACCTGACCAGTTTCGCGTTGACCATAGACCAGGAGAACTTGACGGCTGAGATGCGTGATGGACCCGGGATCGTCGGCGTTGCGTCCCGTGTGAGCGATATCAATAGGTTTTATGGAGATGACTGCATCGTTGTATACAGAACTGCACTTATAACATAAGCACGTCGTAGAAGGAGGTGTAAGAAACCTGTTAGCTCGTTTGGAGGGGTTTATTCGCGCCTATAACATTCGTAACAATTCTGGCCAATCAGAGCGATTCCGTTAGGTCCCTGTGTGATTGAAACTCCGCTCCAACGCGCGTCTACGAGAGGTTTGGACATCGCAAGCGACGACGACGACGAAATATTCCCCAGCCCCCAACGCTTCAGGCGCGTTCCTCGCCGTTCGCCCCGCTCCTTAGCTGGCTGCTTCTCTACACCATCATTACCTTATAAATATGCTCCGGCTCGTGTCGTCGGCGTCCAGGCCTGCGTCGACGGGCATACTCGGAGTGGTCGCACCGTCTACCTCTGCACACGACATGGTGCGTTCGCGACCAGATGTCGTTTGTGGTCATTGACAGTCGACGCGTCCTCTATGTAGGTCGTCGAGCCTTCGGTTCCACTTCGAGTCGGCACGCGGACATCACTTTAACCGTTGACGGGAAGGAAGGTAACGGTCCCGCAAGGTTCGCATAGGCTGTTCCAGCGCGCGGTTCCGGTTACTGAGGGTTATGTTACGGGCAGGTTCTGCTTTGATTCAAGCATTGTGAAGCTGCTGGAGCGACTATCCCAAGGTGCGCCTTCTACACCCCACATATATACTCTTTACTAAAACATAGCCTTCGCAGATTTTGTTACCATGACAGGTTACCGAAACCGGTGGCCTGAGAGAACGTGAATAAAGCTCATATATGATGCGCCTGACGTACGATTAGCAATTGACAGGAAACTGTCGGTATGTGCAACCAAAGACTTCGCATTCTCGCGTTTGCTAATCCTACGGACTTTTAGTATGTGTTTAGTCGAAGTCGAGCGTTCCCACAAAACACGTTGCTTCATGGTGCGTGTACTATGGCAATCTATCGAGTTCCTCCTCAATTTTCGCTGACAGTGACTATGCCTATGGCGCATCGCCCGGAGCGAAGTGTTTTCTACCCCCCCCCCCAGAATTCAAACCCCATTAGGTACACACGAAGATCGATGTGCGTTCACATACTTACTCTTTCGGTTAATATTGCGGACCTAAAATTTGGATACAGTGAGGGCGTCTATGGAGTCTCCTATGTGTCATAATCAACCCAACTGGACTGCACCCATTTTGTCGACAAGTGTGGTAGGAATGTGATACTTGCCAAGACCAATCAAATGCGCCTTTATGTGCTGCGGACTCGCATCACGGCTTGCACACCCGACTAATCGCTGGCAAGCGCGCTGATGCGACAAGACAAAGGGGACCTTGGCCCTCTCGTCAAGGGGGTGGATAAAATAACCTTTCGATTGAACTCCGACTGGAATTCAGTGCAAGCGCTTCGTGTCCGGTTTGTGGCGATAACGAACTTACATTGGTTGGCTGGGTTGTCGACGAGATGTTGGGTACACACATGGACGGGGTAAGGGTAACGACAGTGCAAATAGTGTGTGATATGTACGTCGAAAAAAACCATGAACTGCCGAGCTCTCCGGGCACAATTATGTGACATCGTTAGACGCTCTGTCCTTGTTGGTGTATCGCTTACACAGCATTAGCCCATACGCACTTTGTCAACGCACGTCCATTGTGAGCTCAAGCACACCGACTCCGTCGACGGGTCATCGGATGCCCGTCGGCTTTTCAAACATTCGGGTTAGAACTACGAGGGGTGTGTCCGCTGTCATGCGTGTGCGCAGCCACGGCCCAAAACGCTCGATGTCAACGAAGACGTGGATTAGCGACAAGACACGATATGCGTACGATGGTACCTGAAGTTCCAGCGGCTACACGACACAGCCCTCGTCAAGCAGGGTGACCGCTTCGTTGAACGCTTCCTGGGAAGACGCGATCACTGCACATTGCGCGGAGGGTCTTGCTCCGCTCCGGTTTGCTAAGGGCGATGAGATTCAAGCTGTGGCTGGCCATCTTGCTGATACCGAGACTCTCGTTGCTTTTTTGTTGAAGGACCTCGTCAAACCGCCTTGGCTCCGACAACCTTACTCTGGACCTCTGTTGGTGGCCATGCTGCTCCCATACATTGCCGTCGACGTCCGCTCCAACTACCTCTTCAACTCCACACAATCCCCGGCGTCGAGCGGGGGGCTGATGCCAATCCTGCCTCGTAGGCACCAAACCACGACATGAAGCAGCCGTCCTCAAACTCTCGCATGTCGAAAGAGCTGGCTGCACACGGGTCTTGACGGTCGCCACGGTATCCATTGGCGAGAGAGTCGACACCACATATGGCTACGACCACCTCGGCAACGACGCTAAGGCGGTTGCGGACTTCGTCGCGGGCAAGGGTCCTTTCGCTGAGAAGTTCAAGGCTGCGAAGAAGAACCCAATGATCATCGTCGGTAGCTCTCTCGTCGAAGCATGCGGACGCGTGCTGCGGTCTACAACGCGCTGGCCAAGTATGTTGAGCAGAACAAGGAGAAAACTTGTCACCCCTGAATGGAATGGTTTCAACGTGCTTCAACGTGTACGTCCTTTATCCTCTCTCAGCGTTCTCATGCTCATTTGGTATTAGGTGGCTTCCCGCCCAGCTGCATATGACATCGGCTTCGTACATCAAAGAAGGCTTCCTCCGTCAAGCCCAAGTTCGTTTATACCTCCTGAACGCCGACGAAGTCGACCCCAAATCCATACCACGAGATGGCACGTTCGTCGTCGTGTACCAGGGCCACCACGGTGACCTTGGTGCACAACTTGCCGATGTGTGCTTAGCCCGCCGCCGCCTACACCGAAAAAGTCAACAACATGGGTCAACACCAGAGGGCCGGTCACAACTGGGTCGGGCTGCGGTGCCACCACCAGGGGCCTCCCGCGAGGACTGGAAGATCGTCAGGTATATGTACCAACACGTTTTCGTGTATTGGTCAGGAGCTGACGCTTCGTTGCAGGGCGTTTGTCGGAAGTTCTCGGCTCACCCACTACCATACGACGACGTTCTTTCATCTACCTCCGGGACCGGATGTGGGAGATCTCACCCACGCTCATTCGCTACGACGTCACGGAGCCCACATCAGCGGAAGCTACCTTGGCAGGCCTCAAGACCCTCATTGCCGGCACCAGCGGCGCGAATGGTCACGGGCTGCCCCATTGAAGAAGCCGATAGACAACTTCTACCAGACAGGACCCCATCTCGCGGGCCCGTAAGTGTTTGGCTCTTTCCTGGATGCGTGCCGGGTGCTAATGTGTTTCTTCTCCTTCTAGGTTCTGTCACGATGGCGCAGTGCACCCGTTACGTTCACGAAGGGTGAGGTCGTACGGGTTCAGCGATCTGTCAAGTCAGCCGCAGGCTTCATATGCATAGTAGTCTCCTAGATATGTCAGGGAATTGCAATTCATTCTGTTTCACCGTATACCCTATCTGTACAATAAGCTTAACCAGCCCGAGCGGCGCCGTGGACCGCCGACATTGCGGCTTAGATCGGACGGTGAACTGCGAGATGTATCACGGTAATTTCCTGATACTCCTTCGAGCGGATGATTTTAGGCTAGTAAAGAGAAGTTGGAGCACGATCTCAATCCATAATTCCGAGGAAATACGGATGATATCGTAACAAGACAGCAGGTGAGCTATACACACCCGGAAGCACCTGGAACTTGGTGACATTCACGCAGACGATTAGGTTGGAGATTCAGAAGCGAGTGTGATATTAGGCATAGCTCCAGGACATGCTGCCAAAATGTTGGAACAAAAAATACAGAGTGAAGTGAGTGAGACATTTCCAGTTTTGCAGCCCCATCCATGTGGGCTGATTCGACCAAAGTATGAGACGCAAATGTGAACTACCCGTGTTCATATCCCAAGATTTGCGACGTGCGCCTAGCATCGGCACGCCGTGGAGAAAGAAAGAGGAGAAAAGCGAGGTGTTTTACTGCTTGAAGCCGGTGATGCCGCTGAAGTTGGTGATCTTGCCGGCCTCGCCTCCAGTGACGGATTGAGCGCGGACCAGTTCCAGGAGCCTGCGGCAGAAACGGGTAAGTGGCGTGGCGGGCGGCGGGAGCGGGACGGGACGTACCGGTGCAGGCGCCCTTGCCGCAGTTCCCTTGACCGCGACGCGCGATGCGCGCCGCTGGCGCCGCTGGCGACGCTGATGGTGTTCTTCGAGCCGGTGAAGTTGATGCCCTGGAACGTGCTGGTCAGTACATCGCATAGTGTGGGTGGAGGGAAACGCACAGAGATCTTGGCGATCACGGTGCCCGGGGTGCCGAGGGTGGAGGGGTGAGCTCTGGTCGATGATGACGCCACGAACCGCTTGACTTGTTGATCGGCGGGGACTTTGTGTTGCCGCTGTAGGTGACACGGAGACGGACGCGCTGGTGGCGTCGGCCTTGGTCAACATGATGCGGATGGCGTTGCTCGCTGTTCTTAATCGTGTTGCCGGTGATTCCGTGACGCCCTTGACGTTGGCTCCCTTTGGTGGAGATAGAACCTGGAAATCGCTTTGGCTCCGGTGAGTAAAGGGAAATATTTGTGTCTTGCCATGAACGAGAGGAGTACGATTGAGATACCGTGACCGCCAGAGCAGGTGTTCTCTGGAAGATGATGTGCTACCCTTGTTAATGGCAAGGCAGTCATCCTGGTTCATGACGACACTGTGGTGAAAAAGGTTATGGCATGGCACTTGGGTTGTGATAGAAGCTGCTGACCTGTCCTCAATAGTAAGGTTGTCGGTGCTGAGATCGAATCCATCCGTGTTGTGTCCGGCAGCCTTGCCACCACTCTTAGAGTGGGCGCATCGCCAGCGGCTACACAATGCCAGAAGAGATCAGCCGTGTATAACGTTGTGGTACACGCTCTAAAAGCTTACAGTTATCGACGGTGACCTTCGAGATGGTGAGTTGAGCGGGGTTGGAGACACTGAAGGCACGGGCTGGGGAGTTCAAAACTTGACGTTTCTAAATACCCAATTATGAGATACTTCTTCGGTGTGTTTAACGGAAGGACTCACGTTGAAGTTTCCGGACATCTTGATCCTGATAGCGTTTTGTCAGGCTATGGTGATTCAACCATTGTCTAGTCAATACTCACTTCATCATGGGGGCGGGCTTGGTAGAGCACGTCGTTTGAGGCCCTTGACCATCCCATATAGCATAGAGCATGTCAACACCCGAAGAATTCTGCTTTGAATGCGCAACATACCCAGTAAAATGCACCCTGACCATCGAAGGTGTGGCCACGTTACCGTTGACTGTGGTATTAAATTATCTTTAGCCCTGGGGTCGTACTCCCCGTCTATGAGATTGCAAACATACACGTGATGCTGTTGCCGCTGTTGATATAAACAGTGTTAGTGGTTTTTGTTTACGGCTTATTATATTGAAAACGTACGTGACGGAAAAGAGAGGGCCGTCCCAGTTCTTTGTGCCGAACTTGACAGTGCCGACTAGGTTCACCAACCACTCTGTTAACTTCGTGAAGATGATCAGATATTTTAAACACTCACGCATGTTAACGGTGGCGCCATCTGCCAGGGGAGGTTTTACTGGACTGGTTGAAAGTACTGGCCGGCGGGGACGGTGAAAGCGTTGATGTTGACCGTCTTGCACTTAACAGCGGCAGAGACGTCCGAGAGAGACGAGATAGAGCCGGTGCAAGAGGCACTAGCCGCCGGTGCGGCGACGGTGAAAGGGAGGGTAGCGGACAGGAGAACGAAAAACGAGCGACAGGGACCATGAATCTAGGGGCAGTGGGGTATGAAATTGAACGGGTATAGGTTCTTGAATATTCATCGCTCTCTTTCACCGATTTATACCTCCAGACCTTTGCTATCCTAGTCCCAAAACATCGTGGATAATAATCGAGTTCCTGGCGGCGACTGCAGCCGACGATCACCACACGGTGGGGAAATAAGGATCGGCGAACACGGCTGGCGACCATCATCCCCAAAATCGAGAAGTGCGATGGCGAGACGACGAATGGGTGCACGCTTGGGCATGCCAGGCCGTGTGTGCCGTTTGGAAAATTCCTGGTTAAACTTCGTTCGCGGCGGCGGGCCGGCGGGAGGGGCGGGCGGGGGAGAAGTGGAGTGGAGCGCGAGTATGGATATCGAGATCTGCAGGCGATCAAGGTAATAGACACCGACTCGCAGGCACGCATGCGCCTACGCCTGGCCCGCCGCCGTCCTTGGCAACCTCGTTGCGAAGATACTAAAAATTGCCAGATCTACGCGAAACATGGACGGATCAGGAAGGTAAAGGCAAGGCGCTTAGTCCACCGTAACAACCAAAGTCACGCTCCTCCAGGTCCAGGCAGGGCCTCACGGGCTCGACCTGCGCACGCACCATGCTGGAAGTTCTGCTGCGGTGTGCACCACATCGATACTGCGAGAATTATCTAGCAGTGTAATATTGTGCAGCCGCTCCAGCGCACGATTGCGAGCCCAAGGTTGCCATAGATTCATTTTTTGTGAGTTCACATTTGAATATCAACAAAATACAAGGACACGTTCCATTTACTCGCTGAAACCCGTGATGCCGCTGAAGTTGACAATCTTGCCGGCGGATCCACCAGAGACAGAGAGGTCGCCCCAGTTCCAGGTACCTGCATTCAAACAGGTGAGACCGAGGTCGCCGTACACAACTCTGGAGAGACGCACCAGTGCAGGAGCCCTTGCCACAGTTGACGGCAACGCGCTCAGCGCCGCTGTTCACGCTCAAGCTGGTCTTAGAGCCGGTAAAGTTGATGTCCTGAATACCGGGACCATTAGTCACCACACGGGGCAGTGGGGTAAAAGGAAACAAGAACGCACAGAGATCGTGCAGCCAGTCCCGGGGGTCCCGAGCGTGTCGGGGTAGCTCTGCGCATGTGGGTCAGCGTGACCGGCGGGCGCACATGCACACGCGCCCACCACTCACCTGGTCGATGATGACGCCAAACTGCCTGAGGCCCGAGCCGGTGTTGCCGCTGTAGGTCACGTTGGTGACGGACGCGCTCGTCGCGGATGCCTTGGTCTTGATGCGCAGGCCCTGGTCGCTGTTGGTGACGGATGTTGCCCGAGATGATGATCCCCGACACAGTCGCGTCGCTCGAGATCGAGCCCTACGCACGGCGCACGCTGCGTTAGAGGGAGGGTGTTTATGCGGATGGCTAGGCCATGGACGTACGATGGAGATACCGTGCCCACCAGAGCAGGTATTCCTCTGGAAGACGATGTTTGCTACCCTTGTTGATGGCGAGGCAGTCATCCTGGTTCATGACGACACTGACGAGGCTCGGTCAGGGCGGGGCCCAAGCGCGATATGCGGGCTATCGTACCTGTCCTCGATGGTGAGGTCAGTGGTGCTGCAATCGAAGCCATCGGTGTTGTGCCTCGGCGGCCTTGCCACCGCTCTTTTCGAGTTTGCCGCATCACCGGCGGCTGCATAGAACCTGATCAGAAGCCCGAGTTGCGACAGAAGTGATGTTCACGTACAGTTGTCCACGGTGACTTTCGAGATCACAAGAGGAGCCGGGTTCGAAACGCTGAACGCACGCTCTGGGGAGTTCTTGACTTTCACGTTCTGGATGTCTGATCAGAAAGCTTTTTGTAGACTGTGTGCAGCTTTACTAACGGTGAATGTCCCGAGGTTTTGATTCTGGCGGTGAAGATAAGCACGAAACGCGTGTAGTAGAGCATACGCGTGGGTCACATACTTCATCATAGGAGCCGGCTTAGTGACGCCTCCATTGCCGCCCTGGCCGTCCTATGTCACAGAAGCGAGATCAGCTCGTGAGTAGACTTAGCAGAAGTCGCGAAGCATACCCAGTAGAACGGGCCGTTGCCGTCGAAAGTGTGACCGTTGCCGTTGACTGCGCGAGTTCAAAGGGTCAGTACGAGCCGTATCAGTACATGCCGCTTCGACACACATGTAACGTCCTTTCCGCTGTAAATAAGACCGTCAGTTCGGCTTCTTGAGCTTAAAAATAATGAGCATGAGTGTTTCATACCTGATCTGGAAAAGAGGGCCGTCCCAGTTCTTTTCACCGAACGTCACGTCGCCGTCTAAAGCACGAAGGTCGCACGTTAGCCCTGCGTCGAGCCCGAAGCTCGGAGAACGCCGACACTCACTCAGGTTGACCGTTGTGCCGTCGGCGAGTCGAGCTCGAACGTCTCGCCGGCGGGGACGGTGAACGAGTTGATGTTGACCGTCGTGCACTTGACCGCGGCAGACACGTCCCGGACAGCGACGCGATAGTGCCTGTGCAGGCGGAGGCACTGGGCGCAGCGCGTGAGCGCGTACGGGAAGCGCGACCCGAGAGGAGGACAAAGCGCGAGCGAAAGGGCCATTGTTGGTGCAGATACCTGAATGTGGGTGAGTTGTGGAAGGAGAGTGCCTTGGGCAGTTACAGTCGACTGTACCGACTTTTATAGCCTGAGCTCTGCTCTTTAACTTCGCAGATCTCCCAGTAGAAGCTCCACTTCACCATCAACTCACCGACTAGGCAGCAGTGTTGGGAGCGTGCCCTCCCCTTCCATCATTGTCCATATTGTGTACTGATATTGGGAAGTCATGAGCTTGTTTGTGTGGCGGCACGCCTAGGCAGATTCTTGGTAAAACTTCGTGCGAGAGAGAGAAGAGGCCAGCAATTAACAAACACTAACCATGAGAGAGTGGTATTCGAAAATCGGCTCGCGCACAGTCAGAGGCGCAAAGTCAGGGCTAGTTCCTTGCTTCTGACCAGAGCTTCATGTGACACGCCAGTGTTCTGTGACTGTATTGACCAGAGGTGGTTATTAAACGTCATGGGCTCTGCGAGGCTGTGAAGCTGATCCGAGAGCTTCACATATGTTATTGGTCCGTTGTCGTGTAAGTACGCGAGCACAGAAAGGTAACCAGGGTGGGATCCTGATCTCGGGAGCGGAATGGCTGGCGGTCACGCGCCCGGCGCCTCCGTACGAAGTTTTCTACGAACTAGAAGGGCAGCCATCAAACACCCCTGCGCCGACAGCACACGGTCGGACACGGTCCCGAGGTCAACGGGCACAGTGGTTTCGGAAACCTCGAGACGCTTGCGGCGGCCCGGCGGATAGCACGGTCTTAACAGGTGCTACACACCCAGCCCAACAGGACACAATGTCACTTCGGATGCGATAGCACGCACTTCGGAGGCATTGGCGGACGCAGAATGTAGAGTGGAGGAGCATGGCAATCAAATGAGCCCTGGTTTGGCATCCAAGTAACGGTGATAGGTGATACGCACCTTAAACCAGTTGAGCCGGGTCGCGACAGCTGGCTGCAGGACTGGCGGCGCCGACCTTTGGATCACGAGCTGAATAGCCTCTGAGCGGAAATTTGTACGCTTATTTACCCGCACATGAGACTTGGTTAATAGAGTGAGCCTATCCAGCCGGCCCGCCTCGTCTTGTATAGTCTCGTTCCGGCGATGAAGTGTCTCTGAAGTGTCAGGATACGCGCGGCGGCGGGACCGAGTAAGGAGGGGCAAGACATTGTCAAATACGCCATACCACAGTATCCCATTTTCATAAATTGGAACGCAGCTCAAAAGAGAAGACGGATTTTCATGAAGGCATATGTTTTGGAACGCTGACGGTAAGAGACAAAGAAGCAAAAACGCCACAACGCTCATTGGGACATGATTACGTGATGCATTTGCGAAGCGCCGGACATTGCCGGCGGGGTGACGCGACTCAGATCTCAGACACGACGCGCGACCTTGCAGCTGCTCTGATGATCCATGTTGACCTCATTATGTATGTCTTGAACGAATCTTCGGGCCGAGTGACCTAGGGAAATGGTTGCATCTGGAGTCTATCGATGAGTCGTAGGGTTCATGAAAAGCTCCCTTGGTCAAAGAGTAGTACCGTAGTAACCTCAAAGTAACCTCGTTTCGCACACCAAGCTGCCCGCCAGAGGTGACGCTGGGATACGAGAGGTGAGTGGTAATTTATCAACTGATTGCTAACTCACGCGGGTGTATTCGTGGGTTTCTTCCCCTTCGCTCTCGTTCGATGAATCTTGCACTGATGCTACCCTCTGAAGCTGATAGTACCACCGTAGTCACGCACGTGCACCGTCGCTGCGGTTGGCGTGGGACGCTCCAGGAGGTCATCGAACGATAACTTCGATTCAATCGCTTTTTTGACCTCGGAAACTGGCTCTTCGCTTGAGTTGACTGTACAGCCTCTATGATGCCACCAGATAGCTCCGGGAGCTGTTCGAGGACCTAGATCTTTCGCAACTAATGTACACAATCCATCACAAAATTACTCACATGCAGGCTAAAACGCTAGGATGCTTTATCATATACTAGCTCTAGTTTGGTATACGCTGTGAGTCGTTTCCCATCCGATGATTTAACGCTAGCTTTCAGTTCCGTTGCAGGTCTCCATATACACTCTGACTGGTGTGCTACTCCAGCGGTTACTGCCCTTGACGTTTTTAACAAAACGCTCAAGTGTAGGCGTTACTACCGTGCAAGCATGCCATTGCTCTCTGAGCTCGTATATGCTGTACATGCAGGTACGCAAAATACAGATGTCATCATCTTCCATTCCCCATCTACTGCGAGATCTATGAAATTTTCGAGCGCTGTGAGTTATCATCATTTTTGAGTCTCGTGCAGTCTTTTTGTTACACGTGGTGGTTGGCCATGATGCATCACTTCAAGTACATACACAGAGCTCGAGATATGGGAAGTCTTCTATGCGAAGTAGACGGCCCCTGGCAAGCCATTGCCTATGTGAGTAGAATCCTTCACATCGGGGATCGATTGCTGGTGCCTAACGTATTCTAGGCCTAGCGCAGCGTCCACAACGGACCGTATTGCGAGCTGTGGACGCATGAACGTATAAAAGACATGTACTCCTGCAGCTTTGGCGGCAGTGCTCGACGCATCAGAGCCCAGCTCATTTCGTCTGCGATCGCCTTGCACCACTCACCATGTCTTTCCGATCAAGACACCATATGAGCTTCTCAAACTCGAACTCTCCCTTCCAATACCTATCGACTGCTGCTTGTATATTTTGCTTCCCTCAGCATTCTCTTCGGTAAATTTTTTCTATCAATGTATACTCCCCGCATTTGCTCACTCCTCTGTAGGTATCTATACCTTTGTCCTGAGTGCATTCGCTATATGGGCCACATATCGACAACCCGGACCGGCTTCCTTTAAGCTCCGAGCTGTAACGATAGCACTGTACGTCCAGCAGACACGCATCGCGTGTTTGACCTGTCTGACGAATCCCATCCAGTCTTTTGGTACTGGCTTGGGCATTACTTAGGACGGGGCATCATGTTTGGGCAACGCCGGTCCCTGGTCACTTCCAGCACCGAGTTCTCTCCTTGGCCGATACCCAACATTATTTGTATCAAAGTAAGTGATTTGACGTCACTAAGAGATGTCCGCTGACTTTGGTGTAGCATAACCTCTACTTTAGCGGTAAGTATATACTCGTGTTCATATCTTATTTAAATCACTAACAAGTCTATAGGGGCTCATTTCTGATAGCCTTCTAGCATGGCGAATGTATGTTGTCTATGGGAAGGCTCGGTGGGCATTGTATGTTCCTATGTTTCCAATAATCGTCACGGCTGGTTAGTACTCGTTTTTCCGACTTGGAATCGAACTGTTGCTGATCGGTAGCTAGTTGTTGGTCTCTCTACTCCGACTTCCAATTGTTCGTATACTACCACAGTGTGAACGAATACGTTGACCACTTCGAGACGATTCTCTGGAAGCTTACTGTGGGGTGGGGATGGATGATGTTTGGCACAAACACGATAATCACAACACTGATTATTGCGCGCATTTGGTACGACCGGTGACGGTGTCCCTATTTCCTGTCGTATAAAACTCATACGCAATTCTTTCGACAGGTATATCTCCCGGTGCGCTAAAAAGATGAACGCGACACCGATCCAAGGCAAAACCATACGGTGTACTGCTAGAGGCCATTATCGAATCTGCCTCTGTCACATGGATCGTTCTCTTGATTTATGAAATCGCTTCTTTAGCTCCCCAGGGTCATATATCTGTGAATTTCGCCTTCACTCTGATTGGATTTTATTTGTCCCCTTTTGCGCTGATTGCTCCGCACAGACTCATTTTCGATGTGGATTCGTGGGGTTCGTCACCGGGTGCATCACCCCGGTCTTCTTCGTGGGTTCATTTTGAGTGTTTTCCAACTTCAGATGCATTGCTGGATGATCAATAGGGCATCTCGCAATGCCTGATTACTATCCGTTTGGCCTCTTGATCGCACCTCGAGCCCTTCGGATACATGCGTCTCATCCAATTTCGGAAACGTAACCAATATTGTTGTGGAGGTGAATAGAGGATTAAAGGTAGAGTCTGGCAGCGCGAGCTCTTTGAATGATCTGGAGACTGGGTCTGAAACTCACGACGACGAGAAAGCGACTGTTTGATGAATGGTGAATAGTTTCGGCAACGCCTCGAACGCGTCGATAGACACCCCCCCCAGTTTTTGTTCCGATAATGCTTACCTTATCGACGGACTCGCACGCGAATCTTCAGGGAACGTTTACTACGAAGGCCAGATATGCCATAAAAGTGTGTCCAAAACTATTCTCATGTATCATGGTGCGGCATACTAGGACAACCCATCAGCCGGCCGGCCCGCTCTTCGAGTTTACTTGAAGAGGAAGAATAACAATCAATGGTCTAGTTGGTATTAAACGCTTGCATGGCAAAAAAAAAAAAAAGTGCAAACGTTGAAGTCTCATATGATCATAATACTAAGTCACGTCATTGCTGTGTTGTGATGCTTATAAGCAGCGGCGATTGGACACAAATTGGATCTCAAAATGCTTAGCTCTCATGGACGTATATCTTGTCGCACGCGGTAATCTTGAGGGTCATCCTAGAGTCTCGATAGGGCGGTTGAGGGGCAGCTATGCGGCCGACAAAGCGGTCTTTTAACGTAACTTCTTGAGATAATTCTGCTCCACCGACAGCACTCATACAAGGATTAATTCAACTGATGAGGACAGATTCGGTCCTGACCAGACTTTGCTACAGGCTTTTACAACTTGTTTTCATATACACACATCCGTTAACACTTCAGTAAAAAAGAACAAAAAAAATAACAAAAAAAAAAAAAAAAAAAAAAAACAAGAGGCCTTGCAGCCGAACACTATATTAGTAGACCCGCCATCCTATGCTCAGTGACCATGTTTACTAGATCGTGGCGTTGCAAACTTTGTGATGATAACTTCGTCGTGCTTCGCAGAATGCGCGTGTTTTAACCCTGAAAAGCATTGAAGGTACGTTCGACATCAACTCTATGGTAGAGTTCGAAAGATTATAAGCCAATACTAAAAAGCATATACTAATCACGACACTTCTTTAAGCAAATAGTATTCAAAGCGGGGCCCCATTCGTCTCTAGCTACTGACTGTCTAGTCACTACAGTGTTCGGGGGTGCCTTTGGCCCAGCCCTCTTTTGCGCACTACACCAGCCCTCCAAATCAATGCTGAGGGCTTCTTAATGTGATTTATCGCTATTAAATATTCTCGTGCCATTGTTTCCCTGTATAATCTTATTATTGTTCAGCGATTACTAAGCACGGCCTTCGTAGTTCGTTTTTAGGGCCTAGGTAGCCCTTTCTTTTCTCACTACGACGTTTACTAATGCGGTATCGCAATTTCCTTGGGGGCCGTTGGGCACCCGCTTGTAGTACGACACTCACTGTGAAGGCCATCCTTGTTAGACAGTCATAGTGGAGCCTCTAAATGCAACCGCCTGCGAAAAGAGTATAAAATCTCAACGACTACAAACTACTTCTCTAAAGGCACGTCCATCATACCCCAAATCCGTTTGCACAGGACCGCGCTACTGAACCATGCTTGCTTGCCCAACTCCAGCGAATGCGACATTGCTGAGCTCTCTTTCCAATATCTTTCCATTGCCGCCGTGATATTCGGAACGCTCAGCGTTTTATTGGTGAGTTCCTGTTTTTGCGTTTGTTTAAATGGTTTCATGTGCTCTAACATAGCACCTTGACCACACAACAGGATTTACTTGGGCTGGGGGTATTGAGGTCTCCTTGCCATATGGAGCACATACTCTAGACCTGGAAAGGCTCTCGTCAGCTCCGCGTGGGTCACCTTGGTCATGTTAGTACTATTGTCAGTCTCAGATATGCTTGCACACTTTTATAAACAACCACTCCTAGGCTCTTCGTGCTTTTGGGCTGCATTACGCAGGCCGTGCGAGCCTTTTTGGCAAACGACGGTCCTTTGTTACAGTCAAGAACGAGTCGCAGCCTTGGCCCATCCCGACGACATTTGTGTCAAAGTAAGTAACCCTATTGGACTCGTTGCGTCATTTACATAGACGATTCTAACTGACACTTCTCAGCATTGGCCACAACTCTCGCCGTATGTATAGCTTCAGAAGTTGTAGTAGATCATAGACCCCCTCAGCTGAATGGTTATAGGCCAGTTATTTGTGATGGGCTGCTTGCGTGGCGGATGTACGTGGTATACGGACGGTACGGTTGGGCATTATACTTTCCCACATTCCTTGTGGCCTCCACAACACGTGCGTAAAACTCCATTATATTATTGGCCTCCGTTGTCTATTCTCTGATGAACATCGAAACTTGTTAGTTGTCGGATTATACTCCAACTTCCATCGCATCTTTGCATACTATCTGACAGCATAGAGGACTATGTTGACCGATTTGCGTTGATAGTACGGAAATCTGGGCTATCGTGGGGATGGATGGTCTTTATGGAACCATACTATCATGACCGCACTGATCATTGGGCGGATTGCGTAAGCTTCTTGACTATTTCTTTATTTCAAAGGCCCGTGTACTAATAAGTACTCAAAATTTCAGGTATATCTCAAGACGGGGTACAGGCTTTCAATGCTGTAAAGTCGCAACGGAATCTATACAGCACGGCCCTTGAAGCTGTAATTGAATCCGCCTCCGTTACATGGGTGGGTCTCCTTGCATATGAAATATCAAGCATTGCTCCCGAAGGTCACATTAGTGTGAGTTAAAGCGATAGATTAATTTAGTATGTACCTGATATATGGACTGCGATGTAGACGCACTGGGGAGTGGGGTTTGTATTCGCATGCATTGTGCCTATCTTCCTTTGTGTGCGTCTTCTCCTCATATATGATTGTATTCTTTCTAACTTTCCACAGGGGATCTCGCAATGCTTGATTACCATTCGCCTAGGTCTTACTCGCGGATCGATTATGTCGCCTACGTGCGGAGCTGCATCAGGTACCGCAAACTTGAACACCGTGTGGCGGCAACAGCCCATGGAGTGCCGTGGTGATTGTACCCCACGATAAGAGCATTGGATCGAGCGACACATCTTCTATTCAAGACTTGGAGGGTGGGTCAAGATTCTGTGGGATGATATAGGCAGGGAAGGCGTAACGTTTCGAGTCAATCTGCTCAGTCCGGAGCGGCGATGGTGTCGCTTTTTCCAACTTCTAAACCGCTAGAAGTCTAACATGTTGATCAAATCTCGAGTGGTAACAGGCCTGGATAGCGCATTGTGTTGTCATTGTGTAGTATGATTCGTCCTACAGTAGGGAAGTAGCTTGTTGTTTACAAGAGCACGGGCTAAAATTCGAGGCAAACGCCAGAAGCGCCACCTGCATCACGCACACAATCAGCGCCAATGAGTCCCGTGTACAATTTACCGCCACCATGGCCGCATTATTCTGTGAAACGTTTCCCTCCTCGATCTATCATTCAGCAATTCGTCGTTCCGTTGCCGTTCATCATTGTTGCGCCTTCTGTGGACCCATGAATGGTAAGCATTAATATGCCATTCGAACTATCACCCAGCCCCAGCGGCCAGTCATTGGCGCGAGCTTTGACACGTCTCCCAAGCTATGACTTGACTTTGCCGCGACTGAGCATGAAGTCTCGTCCCACCGGCTCTGAGAATAAGCAAAGTCTGTAGTCGATTAGTGAGTATGCGTCACAGTTGTAGCGATGCCATGTACTTCAGCAAGCCATTGGAACCAATCTTCGTGGCATGAAGCGGCACATCACAGATGATGTCCCGTGCTGTCAAGGGATTTGGTCACTTCGGATGGGCGTGCGTCGCAAGTTGACCCGATCCTCAATGAATATAATAATAGCTTCTCGATCTGGTGCGTACCCTATGGTTATTACCAATATTTTTGCCACTTCCAAGACACCGTACCCCTGATGACAGCATGTCATCTATACGCAGTGCGACCGTGGGCGGGTAGTTTGATGATGGCAAAGGTACGGGACACAACCTTGGCTTGTATCAAAAGCCTTGGCTTTGCATAGCACTCGACGGTAATCTTCCCGCCCTCGCGGCACCCTCTTCTCATGTCTACCGACGTCGACCATATAACTGCAGCATTCGACTCGCTATCTATCATCGCTGTTGTTTTTTTTTCGTCATTGAGCGCGATCTTTGGTACGCCAGCTCTTTGTTTCACGCTGGCCGCGACTTCACAGTCCCCACAGGAGCATATGTTGTCCTATTTATCATGTCGATATGGGCGACATACCGCCACACGAGTGTCGCACAGCGACGATTACGACAGGTGTTCGGTGCTATTGTATGTATCTGTGTGGAATAATGCTCGAATACTCTCAAAATATTCACTAGATTTATAATGCTCGTCATTCATTACATCACTCGCGCCATCCACTTCGCCGAGTCACGCAGTATCACGGACATGAATGTCGCGCGGACTATTCCTCTAGTCTTCGTCATCGAGTAAGCCCTATTTCTCTAGTCGCCTTTGACTGGACTGGACCTAAACCTGCATCTCAGGCTTAGCTCAACACTTGCGGTAGGAGCGCCCTAGTCTTCGAGTGTGGTTGCATGCTTATTATATGGCTCAGGGAACCATCTCTGATGGTTTGCTAGCTTGGCGATTTTATGTACTTCACGACAGATCGCGTTGGGCTCTCTACATTCCTACGATAGCGATTGTTGCTAACACAAGTAAGTTTTTCACCGATGTTTCTCTTCGTTAGAAATACTCAACATACCCCACAGTGCTCGGACTCTCGGGCGATTTTCAACGCCTCGCCTTCTACATATAGCGGGCTACCGCATATAGCGACCATATTGAGGAAATTGCTTGCCAAATCAATGCATGCAGCGTGGGGATGGTGCATGCTCGGTATCAATACGTTCTTGTCGGGCTCCATGATAGCGAAGATCTTGTAAGCCCATAACACCCTTCATTTCTTCTCCAGCTGTCTAGATGATATTGGACTATAGAAAAATGTCTCGCGTGGCGACATCAGCGGCTGCGGGACATCCCGCGAAATCAATATGGCGTTGTTCTCAAACGAAGCAGTGGCCCTGAGTCCGCCTCCTTGGTGACGTGGATGGGATTGGTGCTCTATGGTGTATCCTCCCTTGCTCCTCACGGCCGTATCACGGTAGGCCCAAACCTTTCGTGGGGTTATATAATCTAACGTTAAGTGCTTCATCTATCTCTTACAGACTCACATGGACGTCGGGTATGTCATGGCATGTGTCCTTCCAATGTGCTTCGTAAGTCCTTCAGCATCTCCCAGGCAAAACATTTCATGATTGAGGTACCGGATAGGGGTATATCACAATGTACTGATTACCACGCGCCTCGGCTTCTCCATTCGATGGGCCTCTCATGGGGTTCGGCGGGAGCGCGTTGGATGGGTATCCGATATTCAAGGTTGTAGCTGTCAAGATGCCCCGGTATACGCAAATGAGAAGGGCATTGCAGTAATGGCGTGCACCGGGAAACTGTCACTGATAACCTGGAAAGCCCAGAGATATCTGTAAAATCAGACGGGCAGCAAGCCGCTGCAGACTGTGGGATGGTTGATGGATGCTCGACGATGCCCCCCCCACTTCTCTTGCCGGCTTGGACCCAGCAATCCACCCTAAGACTGGACATGTCCAGCGACTCCAAATTGCAATAGAATCTATAGTCTATCACTATCGCTTTAGTAGTCACAGTCCTTACAGAACATCTTTATTTATGCGATCGACGTGTTCGGATGCCGACAACATTTGTCGTTCAGCGACGAGTTTGCTTACATTAATCGGGCCCACCACCCCTCCGCCACCCTCGGGAATATCTGGGCGCCAAATCCGCTAGACTGGGCTATTTCCCTTCCCCGCCCCCATCGGCTCAGCCTGGGATAGTGAACCGAGTCCGAGACACACTCAAACTTGGAGGGCTGAAGTTGTTATGAGGTGTTACGTTCTCTCGCTTATTTACTGTGGTCGCTACACCTAAATTTCTCCCGAACGAGATGCAAAAATTCCTAGTACGCAGTGCATCGCTGTGGCGAATGATCATGATGTAGACTTCATTCCCAAGTACTGGGGTAAGCAACTGTGGTATTTTTCTCTCGCGAATTAGAAGGCATTCCTGATGCTCACGATATCCACCCCAAGTTCCGCAGACTGGCGTGCACAAATTAGCCTGGTATTTGTCTCAGCCCAGGGATTGTGGAGGCATCTGAAGATCTTACCCTCGAACATCGAAGCAAGTACTGGGGGGAGAGAACTGGCGGGCGGGGGCCAAGGGAGACGGGGGGGAAGAAGAGGGGGGGGGGGGGGGGGGAGGGGGGGGGAGTCAAATGAGGGGAACTTCTTTCGGCGCAAATTCTGTAATCCTTGTTTTTGCGCACAGTCCCCCGGCACACGAGAGCGTCTTTATTCCGCCATTGGTCGAGGCTATAGCATCCTTGGGATTGACCGGTCTTATTGTCATGCAACTAACATCCGCTAGACAAGAGGATAAGTGTTAATCTCTCTCCGCACCCAGGATAGACAAAGTTATAGCATATTACATGCTGACTATGACAGGAGCGTGTGTCAAACCATGCACCGGTTTCCTGTCATCTAGCTATAACTCAGAAGTCAAGGCATGGCCCACCGTATCGGATATGATACGAACAAAAACTGGTCTATCGTTCTTATACATGACCCGCCCTCTCGACCCCAAACATCAGGGCACTGCGTCTTAGATACTGTCTTGCTAGCAATGGTGGAAAACGTGGACCCCATTTCAGACCTTGTCAACGTACGCCGTGTGTGTTCTCAGGATTGAGTGCATTGTTCGGTACGTGCCATCGTTTCCACCTCTACCTCGGATTGTTGGTTTACAAAGGTTCCAGGTGTTTACTGCGTTCTCTTGTATCTTGGCGGATAATGGGGAAACATATGATGTCACAGCGGAAAAAGAGGTGGCCCACAAGAGGTTTTGCGGTGGATGGACGATAATTCTGTGAGTCGCAATAGGCTCAACGTTTGGAACCAAACCTGACGAGAATTTCAGGTTCTTGGATTTGAGCCTTCATACATTACTCGAGCGGTTCAACCTTTAGGACGATCTCGCCAAGAGACTCCTCCTGCAGACGAGCTTGAAAAACGAGGCATTCCTCTGAGTTTTTATACTGTGTACGCCTTTCGTATTTGTTGTCGTATTTCTTAGTTTCTGACGGTGTGTGTGCTGTCAGTCTCACAACTACTATTGCCGTAAGCATACTATCATCATTTTCATCAAAGAAGATTGAAAGAAGATGCACCAACCTTCAATAGGGAACTATGTCGGATGGTCTTCCCTCAGCCTGGCGTTTTTTTAACGACGTCGTGAGCGGTGGTCGCCCGTACTGCATTGGGTTTGCGGTCACAATTGCTGTTGCTATTAACACTAGTCTGTATTCCTCTCCTTCTACGAGAAACATGTATTAATCTATGTCACAGTGCTTGGCCTCTCTGGCAACTTTTCAGCCTCCTAGTATTTTTATATGAGCGGATCGAACCAAATACACTAACGAACTGTCCCGAGATTGTTATTCAAATTCCCAGTGCTGCCTGGGGCTGGTGTATGCTAGGAATCAACACTGTCCTAAGCGCGCCTCATGATTTGGAAGATTGTGTACGTAAACTATATCCCATGCGGGTGGTCGATGCTCAATCGTTCATACAGCCATGTCTCCCGTACCTCCGCCCGACACAAAGCTCAACTGGCCATTGGTCGGTACGCCAGTCAGTGGTAGTGGAAGCCAATCCTGCCGAGTCAGCTCTTGTCATCATGGATAGGTCTTGCACTATATGGAATTGCGCTCTCTAGCTCCCCAAGGAAAAATCACGGCAAGTGACTCGTTATCTTACTTATCTGGTCTTGTTTTGTTCTCACACTTTTGTTTAGACTCACTGGGACATAGGATATGACGCGGGGCGTTGTAATCTTGCCTATGTTCTTCGTAAGCCAATTGTTGCTGTACTGTGGGCCATATACTCAAAGCTAGTACTTTAGTCAAGGCATATCGCAATGCTTGATCATTGCTCGTCTTTGGATTTGCGCTTGACGGATCCTCATAAACCGACGTAGAAGAGAGGTCGAGGTCTAGCTGCGTCGTACCCATCTTGTGGTCTTGTCCCAGAGCGCAAGAAGCACCCAAGGGCATTGCCCCATAATGGTAAAGCGTGAGACAGAGTCCGTCTCTGTGGACGAACACGGCGTACCGGTAGACGAAGGGAAGTCTAAACTGGAGCTTTTCGATGAAGCTAAGGCATACAAAGTCAAGAGAACTCGTTATCGAAACTACAGTAGCCCTCCCCACGTAAAGATTCGAACAGCAATGTATATCACACTACCGGTTTTCAATCTGAATCACACAAATATATATGTTTTTGACTCAGAACGTCGAGGACCACGTCGCGGTGTTTTGATCTGCCCGAGATGCCCGTCACGACCGCGACGGTGCAAGCCAAGTCTTGCAGGGCGCCCATAACCATTTGCAGAATTCGCTTGCTGGACCAACTTGCTACCTCCCACTAATATTACCGAACAATGTCGTTTCAAGCCCCAAGTAAAGCGATCCTGACTCCGGAGCAGTTGACGTATTTTCAACAATCAAAGACGCACCAAGATGTCATTGGATTCATAGAAACTCTCAATGAACGCGTCGCGGGCGTGAAGCTGACTGATGAGTGTACGCAGTTCCCTGTATGTGAGTATTTCCGTGCTGCGTTATGATAATCTGACATCGATGGATTTGCAGGGTATACTTGCTATCTTGGCGGTTCTCGATAAAGTGGAGGACATCGCAAAGGGGATACCGCCGGTGGATAACAAGGCATCAAGATTCGGAAACCCTGCGTTCAAAACATTCTACGACAGAGTCGCCGAGGTGAGCGACACCTTGTCACTACCAGGCCTTTGTTGACCTACCTCATTTTCGCATCCAGGTCTCCCCAGAACTACACAGCACACTTCCCGGCTTTCCCTCAGAAGCTACTGAGGAGGTCTCTGCGTATTTCTCCGAATCATGGGGCAATCGAACTCGTATAGACTATGGTAGCGGCATGGAGCTGAACTTCTTATGCTGGATGTAAGTCCTCCTTACCGCCATGATGTCTCCCCAGTATTGAACAGCGAGCATAGGCTTTGTCTCGAACGATTAGGAGTGGTGGCGAAAGAGGACTGTGTTGCTTTGGTGATTTCGTGTGTTTCTGGAGGTACGTGGTTCTTCACGATCATAGTGTCCATCACCGACGGAACCTTTTGAAGATACATTCAAGTCATTGCGTTTCCTACTAAATCAACATACTGGCTAGAACCCGCTGGCTCACACGGTGTCTGGGGACTCGACGATTACCACTTCCTGCCCTTCCTCTGGGGCTCTGCGCAGCTGCGAGGTGAGTTGCTCCTCGATCGAGATAAAGCTACCGCGCTCACTCGTGCAGGTCACAAGCACCTCCGGCCCAAGTCTATCCACGACAGCGAAATTCTGGACGAATTTTCCAAAGACTACATGTACTTTTGCTTGTATCCGTTTCATCAACTCCGTATGTTTCCCACACGCCGGTAGCTTGTACTAGCTTCGTCTGACATTCACACAGGTCAAAACTGCGTCGTTGCGTTGGCACTCTCCAATGCTGGACGACATCTCCGCAGTACGTCGATCAGCCCCTCTTCTGCACTTTCACTGAACGATCCGCCAGGTGAAAACATGGGATAAAGTAAACTCGGGATGGGTTGTTCTATTGGTTTGTAATAAAATGTATCGTGCTGAAGTCCTGGGCAAACTCCCGGTCGTTCAACATTTCTTGTTCGGCTCCATACTACCATGGGACGGACCTCTCCCGCCGACGCCGTCCAACGGAGAGGACGCTTGCGGCCACGGCCACGCGCATACACACGGCGACCGCGGCGCCGCCGGACAGAGAGAACTCGGTTGGGGCGACTGTTGCGGTATTCCCGTCCCGTCTGCTTTCGGCGCTGCCCAAGCGGAGAACAAGGGTCCTCGGCTGCTGGCTCCAACATTCGCCCGGTGCCGTTTGATTGAGACCATAAACATAAACTCGTTGTGTACTATATGGACAGGATGGTTGGTTAGATAGGTGTATGTTACTCTCTACGGATCTGCGGTCTATGTCTATGGTGGAGTGAGCGAAGGAAGATTGAACACAATAAAGTTAAACGTCGGGGTCATGATACATGGAAAGTCTATGTCGTGCAACATGAAATTGCTCATGCCTTAGGTTTAGCACGGCGTTTGAGGCTTGGAAGAAGACTTCCCGAGCGGATGCGGAAGATGTAGGTGAGGAAGAAAGTGGCCACCACCTAGAGTCGTACGGCCTTTTAGTGAATGTCCGGTGTATGTAAAACGGAACCACTTACGTTGAACGCGATGAACGCCACAACGATACCAATATTGCGCCAACGATGCGAATACGAGATGCTGAAATTGTCCAGCAGGTAGCGATCGGTGGTGCTGTAACGGGCAGTAGGCACACGTCGCCGTGGGCGGCGGGGTCTGCGAGATAACCCGCCCGCAAAGCTGATGAAGGGGTCGAGGTACGAGGAGCAGTGAGCCCGGACGGCGGGTTCAGCTGCACGAACTCCACGGCCGCGCACGTAATTTTCCTGGTGGCCGATTACTGTCGCAGATTGAGCGATCTGTCATTGCAAAACCGACGGGCGTGATGCTTACCTGTTTCCGAGCAGGCCTTCGATAAGATATAGGAGTAGGGCGAGATGCGGTACATCCATTGCCACCACCCCGAGGTGTTGGTAAGGCTGCAGCACGCCATTGCTATAAAACGCCGCGATTCTGTCAGCGGTGTACGTTAATGAGGAAGATGGAGAGACGCACAAGATGAGCACGAAGGAGAACAGGAAGCTGAACAAGAGCGCTGGCGACTTGGGCGTTTGGAGACATGGCTGCGATCGGCCTGCCAATTGATAGTCAGCACTGTACCATCCAGAAAGAGAGAGGGAACGCTCACCTGTCCGACACTCGTGTAATAAAACGGGAAGATGACGCCGAGCGCAAGGTAGACGTAGCCCGCGCGCGTAGCCTCGCTCGGGAAACCGACGGTCCAGTACCAGCAGCAGAAGTAGAGCGACGAGCCAAAGATGTTCGCACGGGATCTCGGCCGAGGATCTGCGAGGTGACGAAAGCGCGGGTCCAGCTGTAACATCTTGCTGGGGCGTTCCCGGACCTCGTAGATGTTGCGCATGGCGATGAACAGGGACTTGCAGCTGCTGAGCGAGAGGCACGCTGACGATGGTGGACATGAAACACGCCTGGGGTTCCGAACGGTGAGGGGATGAGCATGAGCAAATTGGAGGGGTACTTACGAAGAGTTTGTCTTGTGTGCCTTGGAGGGAGTCTTTGCTCTTGAAGAAAAGAACGTGAAGCCGATGAAAAGACCCGCTACGACGTTGAGCGCCACCTTCGACACGATAATCGTAGGCGTCCGCCAATGATCTACAGCTAGCATTAGAGAGCAGTCTTAATACCCGTATCGAGCGCGACATACCAAGGATATCACGGTGAAGCAGGGTAGCGACGACTTGTGTGGCCACCGTGTCGCGAACTCGGTGTGCAGAGTCGTCTCAACCGCAGGGCGTTGTCTCCCTTCTTCGTGGATGGCCTCGATCTCGTGTTGCAGCGTCGCGGACTCAGACGACTCTCGCCAGACCTGGTTCCAGTCCCGATCCGTCGACGCAGTAGCACCAGCGCCAATGACCTGGAGAATATACTCGGCACTTTGAGAACAAAACGTTAGCGGAATGTCTTATTAACTCAGAATCTCACTCACGGATTCTCCTCCGGCTCACACCTCCTCGCACCATTCCTCTCAAAATACCCAATCAACGTACTCGAGTTATAGCCCAAATCACCAAAGTACACCGTCTTGCCGCCGACCTTGAGCAGCAGGAGCCGGTCAAAGACCTGGAAGAGCTCGCCCGACGGCTGGTGGATCGTGCAGAGGATCGCCTGGCCGGACTTGTCGGCGAGCTCGCGCAGGGAAGGGGCGAACGATCGCCCAGGCGCTCTGCGAGTCGAGCCCGGAGGTGGGGCTCGTCGAGGAAGAGGAGGAGCTTGGGCTTTGCGACTAGTTCGACGGCGATGGTGGTGGTGCGTTTCTTGTGTTCGACGTTGAGGGTACCTACGACGGCATCTGCGTACTCTGTGAGGCCGCACATGTCCAGACACTTCTCGACACTGTGAAAAGACTGATTAGCCCGTATCGCGCAGACTGCGCTCGTTCGACGTACTATGCCTCCTTCTCGGACAGAGGGACGTGTGGTGGCTGACGCATCTTCGCGGAGAAGAGGAGAGCTTCGCGCACGGTGCTCGACTCCAGATGCGTATCCTGTTGTTGACAGTATCCTCTGTGGACAATGTTCAGCCGTGCAGCTACATTGAGAATAAGTTCACACACGTTTGAGCCTGGAAGTCCTTCGGCAGCGGTTGACCATTGACGAATCGATCACCTCGCACGACACCAGTAGTCGTACGCTCAGCAAGCGCATTCAAAAGCGTAGTCTGTGTCACGTTCAGTATCATATTCTACTGTGATGAACGATTGACTGACCTTTCCAGCACCAGACTCGCCCATCAGCGCGGTCAGCTTTCCAGGCGCAACATAACCAAAGACATCATCCAGCAACTTCCGCTGGCTACCATCGGGCATCGCTCACGGTATAGTCCAGATGCTGCCACGAGAAGACATCCGTCATCGCCCGGCGCGCCAGTAGCCGCCTCCATCTTCTCTGCGGGCGCCGCCTTCTCCTCGAGCACAGGAGCCTCACCGTCCTGACCCTTCTCCTCGTCTTCGCAGGAGTGCACTTTCGCCGCTGCGACCGTCGAACACCGCGTTTGAAACCACGTGATGGAGTCGCTCGCCGGACGAGCGCGTGTTGATCTCGGTGAGGAAACCAGTACACGCCGATGAACGCGAAGCCGAAGGCGCAGATGATACCAAAGTTCTACGAAACCTCGTCATTAGCTCTTGTGACAAAGCGCTATTTGGATAGGCTTACCCTCCAGAGATGACTATACTCGTAGTCGTAGCTCAGCCGGACGTAGTTGTTGCACGTCTACTTTGGCCTGACCCGGGAGACTGCCCACGCTCGTGCATACTTGGTTTCGCGATGGAGACTTTGCCGTCGTACCCGGGAACCGCTGGGCACGAAGGTCGCACACTCCGCGGAGACGGTGTGGAACTCGTTTACCATGAGACCCTCGAAGCCGTACTTCAGAGGCTATATAGAACTTTGGTTTCAGCGTGAATATCCAGGGGAGAGAAAGAAGATACTGACGCTGAATGTATGGTGATCCACTTCAACGCGCCGATCATGCTTGGCTGGGGGATAGTGTAGCCGGCATACAGGACGAGAAGCAGAAGTGAGAGGCCAGCGAGGGTCTGGGCAGGCGCGGGAGTGTGGAATGCAGCGGCAAGAGCGCGGAACCACGCTTTCATGGTGATGGTCATCGTAAACACAAAGAGGAAGAATATGCTGTTGTGTCGCGGGTCAGCAACAATGCAGCTGAGGTACGACTGCCTGCACTCACAAGAACTGTCTGCGCGCGGGCCGTCCGCTGGAGACCGACGAGGAAATACAGCACGATGCAGAAAAAAGAAACGAGTGTGATGAGCGTGAGGGGGACGTCGACGAGCGTGAGCGCCATCGACTCGACGAAGGGGTGGTACATTGCTGCTTTTGAACTGGCGCAGGACGATCGGGCGTTGGGAGAAGAGGGCGGGGATTTCGGACATGGTGCTGTGAGGGCTGAAAAGAGCATTGCGCTGGTGGGGAGAGGTCAGGAGGTGGGTATATGCGCGAGATCGGGCCTTACAAAAAGAGGACACCTCCACGCGAGAAGAACGCAGATGTCTCGTCTTTCAGCTGAATGAAGATTGTGCCGACGATGATAGCCTTGATGACGAAAATGCTGGAGAGACCTTTGAGTATCGTCCAGATACTATATGATATATTGCTCACATGAAGTTGAGACCAACAGTGACCCCCTTGTCGCCATGCAAAATCTGCACCCTGCGCTTCATGAGCGCGCGGACCTGCATGGGCACACCGAGATGAGGTACGGGCTGCCCTTGCGCGTGTGCTTGGCATGGTCGTTGTACGCGCTCATGCGGTACTGCGACTGCCGCTTCGGGTTTCCCGACAAACTCCGTCTGGTAGGCGAGCATGTCGCGCCGGTTGGCCTCGCAGAGCGGCGACGCGAGGAACGCGGCTGCAAACTCCGCGGGCGTGCGCGGGCGGGCGCGCGACGCCGGGGCGCGGGATGCGGCCGTTGGGGTCGGTGACTGAAAACGACAAACTCAGAGGTCAGCTGGGCGGGGTGTGGGCTGCTGTGGGCGCAGTACGCACCGGCGACTAGGAAGTCTGCTGTCGTTTGCCGATTCGCCGGGGTATAGCCGAGGTCGATGAAGTACTGCCGGGCCTGGTTTGCCGGTCCGAAGTAGGCCATGCGTCCCTCGTGGACGACGCAGACCTTGTCGAAGAGCTTGTAGAGAGACTCGCCTGCTTGGTAGATTGAGACGATTGTCGTCATCCGCGCGACGTCGGTCGCGCGATCCTCAGCGCTTGAACGAACTCGAGGGCCGTCGATGCGCTGCAACATGGTTAAATATCCATTGAGTGGGCCATAGATTTCATAGCACTTACTCCAGGCCCCTTGTGGAGTTATCCCAGCAGTTGAGCAAGCTGCGTGTGGCGAGGGCCTCACTCAAAGACACCCTCTTCTTCTGGCCACCACTGACGCCTCGTACCCATGCGTCGCCGACCTTGGTGTCCCTGACGTGCCTCAGGCCAAAGACGGTAGTCAGCACATCGACCATGAGCTTCACAGAGTCTTCTCGCGAGCGTCCGTCAAGTCGCTGAGACGGCGTCCTCGTCGACGCCGCAAAGCGCAGGGTCTGCTCGACGGTGAGTGTGGGGAAGTGAACATCGTCTTCCGGGCAGTATTGAACGTCGCCGCGGAAGTGCTGGTCAATTTCCTCAGGTGTAAGAGAGTCGTAGTGCACGGTGCCTTCTACGCCGTGGTAATCCGAGCGGTGGTTGGCCAGAGCCTTGAGGAGTGTGGTGCAGCCGGCGCCTGGGCGGCCGAGGACGACTGATGTGGACAGAATCTTATCAGTTTCAAGTCTAGACCGTGCACAGACCAGCGGACGTACGAAGCATCTCCCCAGGGCGGACAACGCCCTCAAAAACCGCGAGGATATCGCGCGTCGCCGGATGCCTCATCTCCTGGAACGCACGCAGATGCGACTTGACGTCGAAGAACGACCCGACCGTGGGCTGGTACGATACCGACGCGCCGGTGCCCACAAACTCGCAAAATCCTGGAAGAGCACGCCAAGCTCGCGCCGCTCGATATTATCCGCTTGATCATCCTTGCAAAAGAAGATGTCTCATCAGGACGCTGAAACATCAATGAGGAGACTCAACTCACTGCTTCATGACCTTGCGGAGGAACTTCTCGAGGTCAAAGGGGCCGTCCCCAATCTCGAGGCCGTTTGAGGGTGAGGTCTGAATGCGACGGGTCCTTGGCCGCGGTCTGCGACTGAGCGGTCAGCGTGCGCTGCAGCTCCTGCATGCCCGCGGGGTCGAAAAAGTCGAGGTTCACGCGGCTCTGCGCCGCCTCTGTCTGCGTCGACCCGCTCTGTGGGTGGGCCGCACTGTCGTTGTTGGTGGTAGAGGGGCGCGACGGTGTCCGACGACGAGCGCGGTTCGTCGGCATCGTGGTGTCGCGCGTCGGGTTTGCTCGTCCGCGACCGCTGGGTGGGTGTCCACCGAAGCCGGCCATGGTTGGACTGTGTTAGGGGGTGAGCGAGAGACGAAAAGTTTCGGGGAGCGAGACACGCACCTGCGATGCGCCTAGGGCCCAAATAAATGGCAGCGCGCACGCCGCCATGCGCGATTCTCGTGTAGTCCGAGAGGTGGCCCCATCGCGAGCCTATGAAACGGGTAGACGCACCTCGCCAAGGGTCGACATACGGACTTGCGTATGCAGGATGACAAAATTTCCGGTGCTATCAGAGCAGAACAATGAGATCTGCCTCCGAGTCGAGAGCATCTCGCGCCCGATCCCCAGGCAAACGTGCACCGTATCAATGTGATTTTTTCGCGGGCTGTCTTTCATGTGATTGTTTCCACACGATCGCACGATAATCATGCGCATGTTGCACACCGAACCTCGTCGCAGCACTCGCCCTCAGCATTCGCCACTCGGAGCTGGTCGGGCGAGATGCTCTGCCTCACTATCAGAACACCATCGAGATATTCCATCTCAAAAAAAATCTGCAATGTAGCATGAGTACCGCAGATTCCGCTACTCTAGCAGAACGCACCATGTTCCAAAGGGTCAAAGGGTGATAGCACAAGCTGTGCACGACCGACGAGCGGGACAAGTTTCTACAGCAATGGGCGCCCAGGGCCCCGGGCGGTTGTTGTGCCTGTTTGGCGCGGCTTCGAGACTGCCCTCGGTCTTTGACAAAACGCAATGCGACAATCCGAAGACGACCGAAAAGGCGGCGGCGGGGCGGTCATCTCCGGACTAGCAAAATATTAGTGCTATGTGCAGGCATTCGAGTCCTACCTGATGTGGCGACAACTTCAGCGAAAATTGGCAAAGTGTTCGCGAACTACGCAACTACATCATATTAACAAAGTATAAATTGTTTTTCTCATTGACACCATCATGTATTCCGTTGATGATGTTTTGTAAGCGTTCAGGAGTTGCGTGAACAAGGTGATTCTTCTTAGAATCGTGTATCCACAAATCTGCATTGGACATCGGCTCTTCGAGATAGGATCGAACCTCGCAAACCTGGTTTTTGTGGCCCGAACTTCCGAAGTAAAGATTCTTAATAAACGGGCCTTGCCCCAAAGTGTATATCGCACGCCACAATTTTTGTCTCGTGAGACCGTCGTAACCCGACACAAGGATCTAGTCTCGTCCCCCAGCCATTAAAGGCCCGAGGTCCTCTGTCCCCTAGCCCCGGACATAGGCGGGGCTGAACGCGAAAGCGGAATCATCGAAAAACTGAAGTCCTGGTTACTGGGGGGAAGGAAATGTCTTGGTGGAATTTCGGATCATGAAAGGCTACATCGAGTGGTACCAGTAACGTGGTGCAGGTCCCTCGCCGCACGCTGGCCTCCCACTCTATGGCGCGCGGCTTGGCCGCGCCCTGTTAGGGGCCCCGTCGTCCCTCTTCCATGATGCATGTATGGCCTACTTTTATGACATGGTGGAGAGGCCGGTGTGGGAGTCATACAACACAACGCCCCCCGCTCATGATGTCCGGTCACTAGGGCTCTGTGCTGGGTATAATTGCGGTCATGGCGCCAACAAAACCCGAGCCGAGCCCCTACTTTTACGCCATCGCAATGCTTTCCCAGGGGAAATCTTGCATTGTGGTGCAGTAGGAAGTCAGTAGAGCCCCGCGATTGAGCTCAAGCAGGGTTGCACTAAGAGGCATACCATACCGAACCGCACGTGATTGTCAAACAAAAACACCACATATCCAACTAGATCCGCGCACACAAAATAGACCACAGAGACACATGTGAATATGTGCGACTCTCCGCGCAGCGCGACAACATCACAAGCTACCACGGGGAAGATACGAGGCACTGGGCGGTTGATATGAGCATTGATTGCGTGACCTTGCATGAGCGTGGTTTTCAGCAAGCCGAAACGGGTAGAACGCGAAAGGGCACTAGGCTTAGTTGAAGTTCATAAGTATCGCCCTTCCAGTGGTGTCTCGACGGGCCTTGTCATTCTATTCTGGCGTAATATTTGAATATACGGACGGCGACGCGCGAGAAGGTACCCTCGCGATAGAGCGCAACCGGCGGAGGACCGCCCGAATGACCTTGATGCAATAAAGGTGGGCATTGTCGAACACGTGGTGCAAACGAACGAGGAAAATTGGGAGAATATATTAAGAAGGGGTTATTGCTAGGACACAGGTCGCCGTACCGATGTCAGAGAGAGAGACCAGTGAGCGGAGGAGGCGGAGACGCAGCTACGGTGGCAAAGAGACGAGAGCCGAAGTCACGGTTAACGAGAGAGCCCAAGGCGACGCACGAGGCGTGAGATCGATACACGTATGCGGCATGCGCATGAAGAAATCCTTTCATGATCCAAAGATAGTCTCGGCGCCAGACGACCTTCGGAGGGACTCCGAAGGGTCTTGTATCAAAGGGCGCACCGTGTTGTAGGGAGTATGGAAGGGTGGTAATCGATGGTTTGAAATGAATCCTGATCGTTCCAGGGGAGCCCACCCTACAAAGATTTTGAATGCTCGATCACTAATTTTGTATCCATGTGCCCACCTCCAGACTCCTTCCCCACTTTTCGCGTACCTTGATCCAAACCGCTCTACGAGCGTTTAGCCAACTTCAGAGCGGTTTTTGGAGCACGTGATATCACGTGGGGGTTTGGTCGAACCTAGATCCAAAAGACACCAGACCCTCTGGACGACCGGCGAAACATCCGTTTTTCGATGTCCGCTTCGCCGGCCGAAAGCCTTGTGCTTTCGGAGTCCAAAGCGGGATGGGCACGAGACTAACAAAGAGCCAAGTGGCTTGGCCAAGTCCACTCGCTGCTCGTTTCTCGTTTTGGGTCGGGATACTGAGGACTGTAGCAGTCCAGGAAAGCATACCCCAAGAAACAGGCAATCCGTCGTGGTTGGCCACTGTCTCTTTCTGGACCGGCAGTCTGCCGCTCGGAGGCTGGCTTCGGGGCACGATTTAAAACGAACCAAGCTGCTCTCAGCTTCCCTCACGCTCTCCTCTCACCTCGCGCCTATCACCAACCTTCTTCCCCCTCAGGCCTCAACTGTAACATCTTCGCAGCAGCAGCAACGACGCCTCGGCCCCCTCAAGGCGCGTCAACAAACCACCCTCAACTTGAACATCAAGACCTTCCACTGCTCGCGCAACGCTGACTCGACTCGGTCATCCCGGCGTCGCAACCACGCTTCCCTCCTGCTGGACATCGAGAACCTGGTAAAGCATTTCACCTCCACAAAACCACAGGTTTCGTCACTGACACAGCTAGTCTCGAGTCCGGCTCTAGTCGTCGCCGACGACCCCCACAAGTCTTGGCCGTAGCCCGCCCAACGACGCGGGTTTGACCCACCCCGCGCGGGTGCAGGCACAGCCGGCCCCGACCCCACAGCGACCCAAGACAACGACGGCGCCACCCGCACGAGGACCCCCGCACCGACCAGCCCCACCACCAACGCGCATGGCACAGACAGAGGGGGAGCCCCCCCCGCGAATGCGGCTTACAGCTCTCCGTCGGTCAGCACGCTCGCTGGGGAAAGAAAACCCGCTTGTAGTGGGATTACGGTGACACTGGCCAGCTTGGGACAGCCCTTTGCGAGGGGCGGTTTGTTGTGGCCTCACCAAGTCAGGCCGGGGGTAGGTGGCGGGGGGGGGGGGGGGGGGCGGGCCGTCCAGTCCGCGCGTAAGGCATGGGTCATCGGGCGGGTGGTTGTGATGTTTTTTCCACTTTCCTCGTGCGGTGTTGGGGAAAGTATTGGAGCCTAGGTCTTGGGGTACGCACTAGTTTTGCTCCACGTTGCTACACTGTACTGCCCAGTACTAACTGATCTTGACGTTGTTCTTTAGTCGCTTCAAGCCAGATTTGCTGAGAACAAAGATGAGTTAGCTTCTGTTTGTCATCCATGCGCCGATATGCTGACCGACCTATATCTAGAGAATGGTCTGTGGTGAGAATACTGGTGACATTAGCATTGAGGTCCGTGTGGGCAAGTCTGTAATTTAAGGTGGAGACCAATTTCTTTGTTTAACGTGTATCTTGTCTATGTTCGGGTATCGCTATGTCTTGCTTTCTGTTTTTCGAGTATTGCATAATCTTCTGGAAAGTTGCCCGCATGCCACCACTCTAGTCATCCCTTGTGTCCACGACGCCGTTGAACCAGACCCTACATGGCATCGGCACAGACGACAAACGACCTCAGATTGAACTTGCTGTATTATCAGCAGATATTGTCGATGAAATTATCCTGTGTACTATTCTGTTGCAATACTATGCATGTCACTTCCATCTTCCCACTGATTCATTGAGCGAGCGCTATTGTAAGCCGTGAGCGAGCCGCGTGACATACAAACTCGGGATTCCGACTACTAGGCTACAGCTAGGATACACTGCGTTCGCTGGCCATGTGTCACGCATGGCCCTAACGAACTCGTCAAAGGTCAGGAATTTTTAGCGAATACATCAAACGAGAGATCCTTATGAAGGTACTGGTTCTTGATCGGCTTGAGCTTGAGATCTATCCCGAGCTGGATGCCGTCGAGGTCTGCCGACGCTGCTGTCAGATCGTGATATGAGCCGCTTCTCCGGTCATCTCTCGACCTTGTCCCACGAACATGCCTTCTTTTCTATGAAAAAATCATCGTGTGCTCAGAGAAATATGTCAAGTTTGTCCGGGGCTCTTTCTCGTTTTCGATCTACGGAGTCCAAACCACGTGGTGTGAAAGACGTGGCAGGATGCAAGAAGCACATTCATCAAGAAAGGCAAGTGGCTCGTGCCTACACTTTTGGAGCGGCGTCGTCTTCGCGCTGAGGCTGGCTTCGGGACACCATAAAACGAACCAAGCTGCCCTCAACCCCCCTCACAACTCTCCTCTTTACTCTTTACCACCCCACCATCGACAACGAGCCCCTCAAGCCGCGGCCGAAGCCCGCCTCAACACGACCCAAGACGACGATGGCGCCGCGCCCCGCACATGAGAAACCCGCACCGACCAGCCTCACTCCACACCAACGCGCATGGCCGACAGAAGAGAGAGCCCCCGCGAATGCGGCCGCTCTCGTCGTCGGTCAGCACGCTCGCTGGGGTAAAGAACCCGCTTGTAGTGGGATTACGGTGACACTGGCACAGCTTGGGGACCGCCCTTTCCGGAGGGCGTTTGTAAGTGCTCACCAAGTCAGGCCGGCGGCCGTCCAGTCCGCGCGTCAGGCATGGTCGGGCGGAGGCGTGTTTGTGATGTTCTTCCACCATGCTCGTGCGGTGCTGGGTTATGGATTAAAGCCTAGTCTTGGGGTACGTGCCGGTTACTCACTGTACTGCGAGTACTAACTGATCTTGATTGCATCGTTTAGTCGCTTCAAGCTGCATGTGTTGGGGATAAAGATGAGCTGGCTTTCGTTTGTCACCATCCATGCACCGACGTGCTGACCAGCCTATATCTATAGAACGTCTTCTTTGTTGTTTCTGCGATCAAGTCAAGGTAACGTAAGTTCAGAGTTGTTAGACGTACATCTTGTCGATGCTTGGGTGTCGCTACGCCCCCGCTTTCTCCTTTCGAGTATCGCATGCTCCTATCAGGGTGCTCGCATGTAGCACTCTTGTCTTCTTGTCAAAGCTTGTGTCCGACGTCGTCGACTAAATCCTACATGACGTCGGCACAGCGCAAATGACATTCAGATTGAACTTGCTGTATCATCAGCAGACATTGCCAATTACGTAAATTATACCCTGTATTCTGTCGCAATACTATACCTTCCGTCTACATCAATTTCCATTTCATGAGCACTATCGTGAGCCGTGATATACAACTCAGGAATCCAGGTCACAATGTAGAATACAAAAATATCCGAGTTCTGTGCACACATAATCCAAAAGTTCTAACAACGGCGGACGCGGCGGTCTCACTTCTCCTGCACCGAAAGCGCTTTAGATAGCTCCTTGACCCTCTTCTCCCAACCATCGACCTCGGACAGCTTTTCCTCCAGCGATACAATCTCCCTATCGATGCCCATACGCTCCTCGGCCGTACAGACACGGGATAGCGTCCACGATCCTTGTGCATCTCCGCGTTGACTGTTAGCAGTTGGGTGTGATATTTCATCAACGACGGCCTAAGCCAAAGTCAATCATGGGAGCGAGAGGAAGTGAGTTGGTCATGCGGCTGACGTACCTCAATGAGATGGTAACGAGAGTGATATCAAGCGATTTGGCGTGTTCAGACATCCGGACCTTTCTACGTCGCCTGGACACGGCGCTCGTGCATTCTAACGCGATTCAGCAAACTTCTAACGCTTTGATGTAGGCCGTCGAAGCTTACCATCCAGTTACAGCGAACTTTGGTCTGTGGTAGAATACTCGCGCCATAGCCATCTGTGAGTTACTTCAGTTATATCGCCGAAGAAGCAGACGATGAAACCACGCACCACGCTGCTTGTGTCACCGCCTACATCCAGCAACGTCACTCGCCACTCTTTTGCGGGGTGCTCCAAACCACCCGTATCCGCGCCGGGAGATACGCAATCAAAAGGTTGACGGCGGTGAGAATCTCCATGCGTTCCTCGTGAGTCCGACCTGACTCTCAAGAAGTCAGGGTAGGCAATCAGGCTAGATGATCGCTTGTGACAAAAACAATGAGCACCGAGCCTTCCCAGGATGAGAACCCGCTTAATGGTCAAGCAGAGTACCCGCAACCACTGTACGACCTCTGTGGACACCCACAAACACCCCCTTTCTTTCCCTTCTCTCGGACAGCGTGACCTCCTCCTCTCCGCGCGCGGGCCCACAGGCCGCGATGACCCTCGACCACCGCGGTCTCAGCCAACGCCGTACTTCCCGATGATTATCAAGTGCTCCCCAGGAGCAAGCGACAACGACAGGGTCGCGCACCAGGACGAGCGGAACGCCCGTGGCACTGAGCGACGGAAACAACCGACGTCGACGTTCGAGAGTGCGACAGTATTGTTTTCGTCCGGTAGGCTCCGGGAGGGGTTTTAGAGCATGTAGGGTCGACAGAAGGGTGTACAGACGCGTAGTGAGGCGCCCTGCGAGCTCGAGGAGGTCCTTGTATGCTTACATGAGGCGGCCGCCGGCGTCGGCGAGGGAAAGGATCGACAAACGGCTTTAGGAGGAGATTTACGAGGCTGTTTAGTCCGGTTTAGTATAGATGCCATCCAAAAAAAGACGAGGGTATATGCGCACTTTCGGTGCGGTTGGCGACTTCATCGTCGACTACTGGTGAGTCGGCAGGCCCGCTGGCCATGGATAGCGACGTGGTCTTCGGCGACGGGTGAGAAGTACGGGTATCGCAATAAGGGCATATCCAGCGGCGCTCCATAGATACTTTATAACGTAGTCTTCAGTCCACTCGTATGCAATTCGGATCTGGATTTGTCCATGAGCATGCGTGAGCATGTGTAGCTAGATCTAGGTTTACCTTGTAAATAGAGTTGATGTGTTTAATGAGGCGAAGGTATGCCCTCCACAGGATGTCACGTTCCCTTGAACCGCCGTTGTAGAACCTTAACGCAGGTAAGTATAGGTGTCCCGAACACCTCTATTGGAAATCAAAGCTTACGCCACTTCTTCACTTTCTCGACCGACCCGGCCCATGCCGGCACGGTACTCGCCTTCTAATCGAGCCTCAAACAGCGGCCAAACGTCCAAAGGCGGGTGTGACGGCACGCAAGATCCTTGCTGTCACATAATAATTGCCGAAAAGCATGATGGTCCCACGCACGCCCAATGTGCGTGATAGTTGAGAAGTAAAGAAGAACATGTCCAAGGTCTGTTTGAGCAACGTTCCCACTACGAGCAGTTCAGTTTATAGTCCCTGAGATCGTGTGTGTGTCGAGGCAGACTCAACTAGACTTGAGCGAAAATGGCACACGAACGCTGAGATGTCGGAGGGTTATGTATTGATCAAGCTCCTTCGAGTCCGCCTTCCCTGGACGACACGGTAATATCGAAGGTTCTGGAGCTGCCGACAAAGTAGAGGTCGTGTGTGTAACGAGTGAGACGTGTTCGAAGGCGAAGGGATATCTCTGGATTGTAGATGATGTATCTATAACAATACTGAGTATCAGCAATAATATTTGGGTGAGGGGCGTACCATTGTGTTTGTGTATGTGCTGGGTATCGCAAGGAGGAACCACAAACCAGTCCCTTCAAGAAGCCCTTCCCGTCCGCACTGACAATATTCCGCACCAGGCGACCATCCAGTCGGGCGACCCCGACGCTGAGCAACTGTTCTTAGTACAAGCGAAAAAAGAGTGAAGTGCATGAACAATATCATGGACTCTTTAGAATGCCATGTTCGAAAGCCTAATTCGTAGGATGGCGCGTAGCTGGCGGAGGAATGTCTTGTCAAGGTTTGTGTTTGTGTGCAGATGACACCGAGGTAGGAAGCGTGTTCTTGTCTGCATGTAGCTTCTCAGAGGGTGTCGGAACGACGTTGTCCTGAGCAGGGGACGTCATCTTTCGTGGCCTATGACCCAAGGGGATCTGAGGAAGTTGAACGCAACCTTTGAGACACCATGGACTATGCTGGCACTAGGACGGTCTGCTGCCATCTTTCTCCTTCACGTAGACTTGTTGTAATGGGCCCTCCCAAATCAACATAAGACGTGCCTCCGGATCTTGTCCTTCGATGAACGTCCGGGGGGGGCGGTCGAAAACGCCGGTAACGACCTCGCGTGGTAGCTGAAGCAAATCTCGTTCGTAACACGAGAAGCACGGCAAGTGCCAGCACTACCGTATCTACTACGCTGAGCTTTGGGGACGTTTGGACACTTTCGCTAAACCATGCGTGAGAGCCATGGATGTAGAAATGAAGAGCCCCGGGCAATTGAAGGCGAGTGTCAAACCCGCGCGCTGCATGTGATATTCAAAGCGTCACTCGCGCGTCTGCCAATCAAAACGCCACGAAGGTGATGGTATCAAAGATCTCGCGTGGCGCAGCTTCGGTTCTTACAGCATTCGACCACCACCACCAACGCCGTGACCAGTGACCAAGACTTCCCCATGTCGAGTTCATCAGGGTGAATTTAGCCCCAATTCAATCCGTTTTCCACTGAAGTAAACCTGCCGTAGGGAAATATGATCGATTGGGGCTCATCAATCGACCCAAGTACAGGCACTGGACGATGTACTAGTATCTTTGCCCGTGTCGTCTGGACGAATCGCTAAGACGCTATAGGAGCCGGCTGTCATTTTACAAAGTCTTGATCGTTGGAGCTACACAAGAGAAAGATGTAGCGATGGCTTTTGGGGCGCGTACACAGAATCATCGTCTCAAATAACATCGAGTCTGGACATCGTATGTGGACTATGCAGCGCATTCTTAACCTCTAACCTGATCAGTTTAGGGGTGACGCACTCACGGCCGTCCCCACTTCTTTTGCCACTTCAATGCGCAGCTGCTACTGAGCTACTGGGATCTTATATCCACAGAGTGCAGCGCAAAAGAGCTCATCATTGCAATCCAAGAAGGTCAGAGTCCCTGAGGAGAAAGATTCAAAGTGCAGAAGAGGAGTCGGAGAAAGAAGATACGCAAGCAACGGCTACAGATGAGAAGCATATATCGATAGCTGAGCAATGTCTACTCGACTACTAAAAATATGCAGCCGGGTAGGGTGAATCTTCTTTATTCCCTGCACATGTCTCACGACCCACACAGCGATACCCTCGAATTACGACAAGGGCAAGATGTCCGCCCCAAGACCCCAACTGTTACTGTTGGCCCAGTACTCTCGGAACTCAAACTGCTGATAACTTGAAAATGCTCACAATCGATCAAGCGAACAGATGCTCCGCCCCAATGCTTGTTGGGTCCATTGAGGTAGTAAACTCTGTCGCCCTCTGGGCACATGAAGAGGCTACTAGACGGGCTAGGGGGTATGTACGTGTGTATTTCTGGCTTCGAATATCTTTGACCTTTTCATGTCCAGGATACACTCTTGAAATTGGTTGGGAATGTGCTGGAGGCCTTCGGTACATACACTGGCGCGTGTATTGCTGAGACGACCTTCCACGCCTTCAGTATCCCCGCCTTGCCAGAATGGTGCCCACCGTAGACCGCGAGTAGCAGAAACAGATGCCGCCAGAGATGCATGGGCAAAGTCTGGCGTCATCATTTAAGATACCCTACTAAGATATGCGTTTCAAGACGACTTGTCAGCCGAGCTGGCATCCCCAATAGATTACATCAAAGACCAATCCCTCCATCGGACAATTGCTCATCCTTTTGGCGCACTCGAGCACAGAATTGTCAATGACTGAACTTCAAAAGTTTCTTCGCAGTTGTCATAACCTGCATTCGAACCAAACGCTGCGATACCGAAGAAGCTCTCGCCCTCCTCATGCGTGCTCTCCCACCCTACAGGGAACCCCTACATCACCCCTTCCCGCCCCCTCACGACAGGGGACCTCGCAACCACGTCCTCACACACAAGCCCCTCTCCCAGGCTCGCCAGCGTCCACCCCGACGCCGACGCTGCGGACACATCACCTTCCGCGTGAGACTTCCACGGACACAGTCCTCATGGTGCACGCCCCCGCCGCTAGCGCCTCGAGCTCCTCGCGGCACTCACTACTTAGCGACGCAGACACCCTCCGGAGCAGATGCACATCGCGGGCGTCGGGGCTCGTGACGCGCAGTCTGTGCTCGAGGCGTTTGGCTGGCGCCGCGCCGCCGTGTTTCCGAATGTGTTTGCGTCGCCTGAGGCTTGTGAGCGCTGCTGGGGCCTGTGGTGTTCAGGGGATAAAGCCGCGGTTGCCTGGACATGAGGACGCGGAGGATAGTTTGAGGCGTTTTTGCAGACACCAGAGCCGGCAAGGTTGGTCGAGGCGCTTGGACTGCTGTTTCTTCTCCTACAGAGGGACTTCGGCACAGTGTGAGTGAGTTCCCCTCGTGGACATGATACTCTACTAATGAAACGTCAGACCGGTATACGCGGCAAAGAGTCTCTCGAGCTGCTGCGCAAAAGAGCTGTTGCAGCCAGTTCAACACCAGCTTAGAAAGTGGGACACAGGCAAGTCGCCCCCACTCTGCAGCGAGTATACCTGCCTTTACCGAAAACTTTGGCTCAGTTTATGACCTTGAGGAGGCCGAAGAAGCCAAGCAGCAGCTGGGCATCCTCGACATGTGGGTCGAACGGGTATATGATCTAGTGAATGAAAAACTTTGCTGCAGGGCTGAGAGGGGGTTGTGACCAAGATACTGATACATGTGCTACTATGTCTATACTTTTTGAGGGTGCGATGCAATGCGAATTAAAATGTGCCAAGATGATGTGGCGAGTATAAACGGCAGTGAAGGGTTGATGGTGACTGGTAGCGCGTGTCCACGGAGAAACGAGCCTTAGGTCTATGGCTTCAAAAATGTTCTTCGACACGCTGCCTAGAGTTTCGTGCGCGTCGTTTCGCAGGCCTTCTGTAAGTTGTAGAATGCCGCCACTCGTGCAGAGACTGGTACGCAGCGTGGGGGTATAGGCATGATAAGTCTCGGCTAGAAATCGGTGCCCGTGTTGAGTACGGAGTTGCAGATTGGTTGGGTAGCGGTGTTTTTAGACCTCAGTGTACCGTGGAACGCTCGCGGTCCAGTGGCGAACCTTTCCGGGGGGTCTTCTCTACTCTCAACAGACGCAATGATTGGTCGTCAGGGTCAACCTATCCGGCCGAGCGCCGGGACATTACAAAGTTCAATGTCTATAACAGCGAAAGCAAAGTTAGCACAGTAAAGGATGCAACATAAGCGCAAGGAGCGTACCATGTATGTGGTGCATCCAGCCCTGTTGGGTCTGTATCGCGCCGTTATTCTGAACCTCGTCTACGCCATCACGGAGCGCGGCTTTGGATGATCTTCATGGGGGGGGCGCACGTCCAGAAATTTTTAGCTAGAGCCGACAGTTCATTCAAAAGTATGTGCGTGGGACAACGCGTCCAAGCCATATGTGAGCCCAGAGCAATGCCTACGGTTCTGGGTCGGTGGTGTTGTGGGAGAAAAAACCGAAAGTCGTTCAAATCCTGCCTCGGTCGCCCACCTCCTGGACGCGCAGCGGGTAGCACAGACCAACACCCGCACATGAGTCCTATCTACCGTGGGCGTTGCCGCACGTCTGGAGATGAACGAAATGCGCGAATACGGCAGTTCGTCTCGGAGACGGGAGGTCGGTGGATGGAAAGATGTGGTAGTGGAACAGTTCTGATCTGTCCGGGTCGGTCGAAGGAACGTCGGGCATAGCGCAGCATCATTTAAGTATGTCCGCAAAGTGTATATCAGCAGTGTGATTGTGCGGCGAGACTATTTTTGGTCGAAGTAACGGCCGAGTAGGGTGGCGGAGGGAGTGTTGTTGCTCGTCGGGAAAGGGGTGGTGAAGACAACTGGCGCGGGGGTATGAGGCCGGTGTGATTGGATCGAGAGGCTTATGGCTCGTCGGGATGACGGTTGTAGTGCAAGTGAGAGCGGGATAGAGACCTGGAAAGCAATCGTTTGACGAACTTTGAGATACGTTTGTGATCGTGTTGAAAATAGAGGGGGAGAGGAGGTGGTGAGGAGTGGGTAGGGCTGTAGGGGAGAGAGGTCAGAGGTGCAAGCCGGAAGGGCAGGGGTGCGTACTGCCGAGATGCCGAAGACCGCGACGCTTCCTCAAAAAGGCAACGGGACGCATCACGGTATCGACATAAAGCGCTCAAAAGCATAGGACATACCTTCGGATGTCAAGCCCGCCTTTAGCCGCTTGGGTGTTATTATGGATTGCCTTGGCGCAAGAGGGTGAGACAATTTCTGATTCTTTCTGAGACCAGCTGCTCCACGGTCGCACGTAGTCTGTGTACAAGTCGTGGCGGCAGAGCTGACGATGAAAACTAGCTGCGAACTGTCTCGCAAGGTTTGCGTTCGCCATCCAGAGGATCTAGGGGCTCTGATTACTTCCAGGAGGCTGCTGCCAATTTCAGCAAGAATTTGTGTCACCGATCGAACGTAAAATCTAGTCAGACTTCTGATTAGCGCGTTTGTTTGTCCGCCTGCAGACGGGGGGAGGGACCGGCGAGCGATAGACTGGCAGTGGCACATTGGGAGGATAATTTCGTATTCGTATCTGTATCTTTTGTCGGGGTATTATGGTACAAAAGCGTTCGTATCATGGTATTCTTTTCCAGCGTCAGGGAGAAGGAGCAAACAACACATGATACAGTCCGGCTGCGCCTTCGTCCGTCTCACAAGGCGACAAGACGCGATAAAATTAGAATTGCAACGACCTTGTTGGACGGGTGTTTTGAAGAAGTGCTTGCCCTGGAGGGTGGCGAGCTCTAGCGGGGGATCGGAGGGGTGGGGCTGGCGCGAGCCGCACGGCGCCGGGGGGGCGAAAGTGCCAGCACCCCATGGCAGAGCCACCGGTCGGCACTCCCCCGGGTCCCCCCCCCCGGTGGGGTGTGTGTGGCGAGCTGGGGCGAAGGTGGTGGAGTAAACCGAGTGGGAACGAAGATGATGCCGTGGTGGGTGAGCGTGGAAATAGAGCTGATCACGGTGCTCGTCTGTGGGCGGGTGCGGTGTATGTCAGTATATGCATGTTCAGGGCGTGAGAGCGGTAGACAGCGCACCTTGGCCTACCTCCGGGAATAACTCGGTGGCCGGTGGAAACGAACTGACACTGGCGTAACTTGCCAGCGAGGGCACCCTGAGCCCGGAGAGACGCCAGCATCCTGATCCCAGAACGCCGTACAACAAGGATTAGCATCCGTGAAGGCCGGGACCGGGGAAGGGGCCGTGTGAGAGCGCGTACCTTTTCCACTGGCCGGGGAAGTTCCCGTAACGCCGGTTTCGGGCTACCGAATATGTCGGGCTCGTCCGAACTCTGGGGGAGCTAGTTCTGTGGGTTGATTACTCGTTTATGCGTGGGCTTGGGGGGATGAGTGCATCCTTCGCGAGGATCCGCTCTCAGGGAGGGTCGACCGCGATACCTGTGTGACACCAAGACTCCGTCCGTCAGCGTGTTGAAGATCGACTCAGGATAGCACAAAGGAACACGCAATGGTAGATGGTCGCAGAACCGCCGGCCTTCTCGATGGCCTAGCCTTCTCAGCCTGCGGCGAACTGCAAAGACTATGGGTATGGGAGTTCCCGGCGTCAGGGGTCAAAGGACTACGGTAGAGGAACATTACGCTTGGCAATGTGGCCGTACTGGAGTAGATGATGATAGCAACCTTTGCACCGGCCATTTCTTCTGCTCGTTTTGTTTGTGGTTGTCCGGTTAGGCGTGTGTTCTGCTGCGGGGAGTGGGTTCCGTGTTTGGTGGTGGGAAGGTTGGCAGGATTTGTGGGATTGGATGGCTGGGCAAGCAGGTTCCTCGGGATTTTATAGTCTTCCGGAGCCGCGGCTTCTTCTTGTGGGACGGCGTGGTTGTCGTCTGCGAAAAGGCCCGTTTTTATGGCAGTTTGCTGGCGGAAACATCTATTCCAAATAATGCGTTTAGGGTGTGTAAAGGGTCGATGTTTTTGTTGGGTGTGAGTCGGAACCTAAGCTCGCGAACAGGACCTAGGACCGGATTTGTCGACGTCGGGCCCACGAATCGTGTAATACCCCTGACGCGTCGTTTTAATAAATCGATCGAGCGTCTGATCCCCGCTACCCCGTCGTTGAGCCGGGTAACGGTCTTGCTCGATTTTTGTGCCCAAACCCGACCTGCGATCGCTTGCAAGATCTGGGTCGTTCTGCACGGTCAGACCGATTTGTTACCTTTGCTTCACGGGGCATACGCTGCAGCGCGCCGCGCGCCTGTCGGCTCCACAATAAATTGCGTCATCATCCATTCCGTTAATCGGAGAGGATGGTCCGCTGTCAATGTGTCGGACAAGTCCCTGACCGTGTGAACCTCACATTGTTGACACTTTTTGCTTACTCTGCTGTCTGGCGCGCATCTGTCAATCTCGGTTGTCACAATTCGCGCTCTGACCGTGTGAATCTCTGAGTTAGCCTGTATACTTCAGGTCAATCTGTAAAAATACATGTCGCGTGCACGAGCCGAGCGCAGCTCGACGAGGAGCGCGTCCGGAGGTCGTTACTATTCACAAATTCCAGGAGTTTGAATAAAACCCATTGGAGGAGTTTTGTCTACTATTGCATGACAATGCGCCCTTAGAGGTAGCGGGGGCTATGCCGTGCACGCACGGCCCTACCTTTTTTATGTATTCTCGAGCAGATTGCAACGTCAGAATAGAGACAGAATTTCGTGCGGGAACGGTTTCACCGGACGAGCGACCAGGCCAGTCGCAGGGGAGCGTGGGATCCTCCAACCTTGCTTTGGGCCATGTTGGGCGAGTTTAGGTCCAACTCAACCTGCACCCGCTATCCAGGCGTGTACCTTCGCCACGTTCGGAGCGACAAAGCACCAATCAACCCACAGCATGGCCCGCCCGGTTATGGGTACTCGTTTTTTCCTACGGCCCTTCGCGCGCACGCGAGCTCTCGTCAATTTTGCCAACCATAGGCCCAACGCACATTGTTCACTTGCTGACGTGTGGCCCATTACGCGATGTCTCAAGTCGTCAAAAACATGTACCTCGAGCAATTATTCACGCTGCGCTTGGTCCACTTGATTTGGCTTTTTTTCTCCCCCGATAATCTATCTTGGCAAATGCAGTCGTCTCGTCGACACACCAGTTTTTACGATGAAGAATCCCCATGGAGGCCTGGGGTAAAAGCCAGGAGGGGTGCAACCCGGGAAGGGCGCGCAAAGCGCTGATATCACCTTGGGTGGGGGGGTAACGAGTGACCCCCACGTGACCTGGAACCCCAGGCCATCTCATGCTTCACGGTGGCCTAGCGTGCTGCACTGTCCTGCTAATACCATGCTTGCTGCTGGGCTCAATTCTACAGCCTAGATGAGCCCTTACATAAACGAAGATTCATGTACAGCCACCACCACAGAGGCTCAGACATTGTCGCTGGACCGAAAGCAAGCACACGGAGTCCCGCTGATTCTTGGGCGTTTCTACCAGGCGCTAACTAATAAGGTGATGTGTTCCATCAGAATTGCTCGTTTGGAGCGCTGGCCGCCCTGGTATTATAAAGCGTATCTTCACAAGTAGCTCCGTAATGTTGCATGCCGCATCACTGTTTACTGCCTCCCACAACGCTGCCCCGAAGTTTTGACTCTATTCACGGTCTCTTTATTGTCGTCTTTGTAAAGGGATCCGTTGAGTGGATATGTTCGTAAAAAATCACCGTCACTCAGCTCGTGCGCGGCCGAACATTGAAAACCATAAGGCCAACGTGCCACAGTGCAGCTACTGAACAATAATCGCGCAATGGATCGACGTACATGCACCTAAAGTCGGACGCATATGAGCTCGCCGCCCGCATATACCCTAATTCATCGCCGCCTAGTAGCCACCAGCCGCCTTCCAAAAGCAGGCTTTGTCGTGCGTCATTGAAAAACCGGATAGGATGGACTGCTACTACTAGGACAAGACACTTAACTAGTTTTGTGAAACCGTGACCCAAGGTAGCCGCCTGTCTAATGTGTACCGATATTTGGTAGGATTATTCTTCAGTATTGTTACTATCCGTTCCGCCATGCTTTGCTCTGTCTGCACGGAGAAGTGTAATGTCAATAAAAAAGGTCTCCAAGCCTCCCGATCACTATTGGCAACGCACTCGTTGTCCCCTGAACCAATGTGAGCGTTCATTACGGCTTCAATTATCAAGATATGACCCAGCTGGAAATTGTTCTCGCTGTATCACAACGGTATAAATGTAGTAGGCACGTGGCGAGATGAAGCTTGAAATCAGTTCGCGAATAGTCAAATTGTATGACCCCCCATTCTCAAATCTAACCGTGGGACTGAAGTTGATGAAATCATGACGTCCATGTCGCCAGCCTCCACGCACCGTTTCTCGGATCCCGATCGCTTCGTCGCGCCTGGGTGGGATTGGCCAGCTCTGTCCCGCCCGACCGGTGCCAAATTCTCCGGGCCCACAAGAAAGTGCAAACGTTTACGATGGTCGGACATGTCCCTACACACCGATACGAACAAAAAAACAAGAGTGCTTTGTCACTAGGATGAGGATGCAGAATCAAGGGCTCAGCAAAGCGACACTGATGACGCGACTGTGGATTGGTACTTTGTGAAACCCCGGATCACGGGACGAAACACCCCCCCCCCGGTCGCGAACAGACGCTCGCTCCAAATCGAACCGGCTCGCTTGTCCCACGCTTTCTGTTCATTGGGTATCCCAGTGGGACGGGCCTTGTCTACCGACGGCGGCTGTCACGACCAACCCTTCGACATCCTCGCGACCGACCACGACGTGACCCACCGGGACCCGCCAGCGACATCGACGACCAACATCACCACGACTTGGAAACTTGTACTCTTGCCGGAACCATTCTCTAATTGGGCATTGCACCATTGCTGTTCTGCTTATGTTCTAAACATCTCCCCTGCAGCCATCAGGTTCCGATCTACTCTTCGACCCCCGTCCCTCGTCTACTGAGGGGCCAAGGTCGCACTTGTTTGGCACAGCACGTACAAGTCTGTGCAAACACCTCGTGTCACGCAGTCGGGTCGCGGTATGCTGCGACATGTCATTGTGCGTGCAATCTCCAAGCGTCAGAATACAGTTCATCTTGACGTCTCATTTAGACTCGGGACGGACACTAGCATATGATAGCGACGATGAATCACTCCAATCACGTCGTATAATCAAAGAGGGGGCTCCTTTCGCCCGCCCCCTACGACGACGACCGATACGATATACCAACGAGACGACTACACATGTAACGAGGCGCGCAAGGCGAAGCGAACTCACCGGAAGTCCGACGATGAAATCAAGAAACACTCGACCTGTGGAACCAGGGACTGGGGGTTATCCCTCCATGGGTCGTAGCCCCTTCGATCGCGACCGACGCCTCAGCACCATCTCAGAACACACCGAAAATGTCTCGTCGCGCCCGACCTCCTACGCTATGGGCAGTCGTCCAATGACTCAGTACTCGACGCATGGTGGTGCCGAACGCGTGCGACGCTCGACTATCGGATCGCCTCTTTGACGGGGGGGCCCCATATCACTATCATGTACGAGGGCCTTGTCTACCGAACCCCTCAACAGGCGCGACCCCCGACCCCCGGCCGTGGCGTAATATCCAATTCATTGCTCAATTTGAAGCGTCCGATTCTGTACCGCTCCCACCTTGCGCAAGAGACATGCCAGGACAGCCTCTGCGCCCTATTGGACCTCGTCACCCAGGCCCATATGGTTCCAACGCTGCCTTTCAAGCCAGTCTATACCAGCTACCGCAGCGGCATGGGTATGAACGCGACTTCTAGTGGTCTTGGGCTCCATTAACGGCTATGGCAGTAGATAAAGCTATAATTCGCCGTCCAGATCCAGATTCGCACACGAGGAGCAGAACGGGCTCTTTCGATCACTGGGCCCGTGATCCTAGCTCGGCATCTGGTCTCTCATTCTCGGCTCGCAGTCCGAAGTCAGCGGAACACAGTAGGTACACCCTCAAAGATCTGCCACGTCGACCTTTACAGGCTCTCACAGGGCACCATACACTGGGACGGAAGACGACAACGGCCACTCCGACTGCGACAGCGTCAACCAATTGACAGTCTTCGGCGTCGCCCACAAGGCTCTCCGCGACTTCCCTCTCACACAGGAGTCACAAGAATCGTGTTTTCCGCATTTATTAACAGCGAGAAGACTCCTGTACTATCCGTTAAAACTCACGCCCACCTAACACCTAACGCCCGCATCTAGAAGGCCAGAACGCGTCGCGGGGCGGCGCTCGATGACGCTTCAAGAGTATATAGAGGTCCATCGCGAGCATAGGCATGGAGACAGTCGGAGCGACATTAGCTCAAATGTGGCTGACATTGCGCCCAGGCAAGATATGTACTCCTGGCCCGGAGAAGAGATCATTCCCCCGCCAATTGATGTATCGCAGCTTGGAGAGGACGGCGAGGTGAGTTTCCTTTTCGGGGTGTGGCGATCATTCGCTGCATCTCGCTCTCATGTCCGCGCCTCTTGCGCTTCTACACCCGTGTTCAGGGACATGCACTGACTATGCGTTTTAATATGTACGTTAGCCTCTCAACATTGGGCTACTGTGGTACCTCAACGTGCATGGCGAACCACCCTACAGATGGACGCGCTGTCAGGCTGTCCTCTACGCGCACATGCTTTAGTCACTCACCTTGGATTGTTCCCCGGCAGGTAGGACGCGCGTACGATTATGCGCGGACCTGTTGAACTGCCAACTCCGTGGGGACACGGCACTCTCTCCTCAGCACCCCAAAGCAAGTGACGATCTTGGGGCGATTGCCAGCCAAGGAACGAGTAGCATGTGGAGCCGGGGCAAAGAGGGGTGTTCGCATGGAGAATGGTTGTCGGCCCTTTCAATCTCATTTATACGAGGAGGGCACAGAAAGAGGCTTGGGGCAAAAACTGGATTCGCCCCAGAGACGAGACTCCGGCGTGTGATTAATGTCCATAAGGTACGTGTTACCTCAGGCTTCCTCGGACAGAACCCGGGGGGAGGCTAAACCTTTGCCGTCATGATTTTAGGGATGCTTTCGATCGTTTACGATCACCAATCCCCGATCGGTCAAGTACCCGTTCCCGTGAAACTCGATCAGGGACAATGGCTCCAATGCAAAGCGGCTCGTCCGTCTATCCGGCGAAGGCTCTGCTTCGGACGACCTACATTCTCGCCGCTCAAGCGCAGATCTCGCAGACCTCATTTCGCTCTCTGGCTCGAGTTCGCTTTCGCGCCGGCCCTCACCTCCGATGGCGACGGGACGTGGCGATAGGGACTGAAAGCGCCGTGAGAACGAGACGTAACTCCCACATGCGACCCGAGTGTCATCCCGCCGAGCAGGATGAGCTCGCTTCGTAGGTTCCCCCCTGGGACCAGCTCATATGACCGACTGAGCGAGGACGAATTCAACTCTGTCGGTACGTGCGCCGGCAGAGCGAGGACACAGTCTTGGATTCGGTGTACGCTATCACACCCCTAACCGCATACAAACTGGCGGAGACATCTCCTGTCACCACGATCGATCGGTCAGAGGACTTGGGAAGCCCTGTGCAGCCTCACACCACCAATGCTACCTCCCATATCAAGGTCCTAGTGCACGCGACACGGAGAACTGCCCTGTGCCGCCCCTTCGGATGAGAACTTCTTCTCTGCACCCAGTCGCACGTCGCGTACCCCGACGACCAGTTTCTACTCTATAACGTCGTACACCGCCAGGCCGCAGGAGACACGGATCCAAACTCACTCGTCACAGATGAAACAATCGAATTCGTCTCGAGGACCGGGCTGGCAACCACGTCGTATCTGGGGACCAACAGACTCTCAGACAGGGCGACACCTCACAGACCGTCATCTGTCCATTCATCAGTGCTCTCCATCACGCGGGTTGGGCTCGTTCGGGGGTGTTCGTCGGTCGCTACGGGGACTATAGGGCCCACGCAGCCTCACTTACTTGATGGCGACTGGCTCAGACGTGTCGTCTGACAAGGAGAACAGATCGTTACAACGGCACCAACACCTACACAGACAGCCACCCTCTTCGACGTTCAGCACCTTGGACACCCTGACGCGCACGACCGAGTCTTACACCTCCGGCAGTGAATGGGTCCGAACCATCACGCCTACACCGTCCTCCACCTCTTCCAGCCGCCCGTCCAAGCGAAGTTCTCCGTGTGACCGACTCCCGACCCGCCGCCCCGCCCTCATCGAGCCGTACATCCGCCCTACCTCACTGCAAGTAACGACAAGAGCCCGTCGATGTCCCTTGCTTCAATCCCGACAATCCCCTCCGAGTCCCGACTTTTGCGACGGGCTTGAGATTAGCTCCATCATGGAATCCGAGCACACCGACTACAATACCGCAGGACATCGCTCGCACCGAGACCGATTACGACTCAGTAGATCTGGGTGTCACTCCGGCGCCGACAGAGTATGTCACTTGCGATATTTGTGGCTCCTGCGAGATCCAGACAGACTACGAGACGGCACAGTGTCATTGTCCGAGGCCTACACCGACCATCCGGACCATATCGCCTGCTCCGAGCGTCCCAGTTGTTCTGCCTGCGCCGACTCCCTTTCTCTGGTTTCCGACTCAGATGTAGAGGTGGTACCTGAGCCCTGAGTCCGAGCCTGAGCCGAGCGAGAGGGAGATCTCATCGTCGACCTGGAGCCTACTCCTGAGCCCAGTAGCGGAGAGCCTGAGAGTCCGCGGAGGCACCCATCTGTCCCGCAACTCTCAATCCCCCTCTTATTCGAAAGTTGAGTTGCTCGTACGAGGCGATCGACCCCAAGGACATCCCAGTTGCCGCCTTCGACGTACACCCCCTCGCTCGAATCGACCGACGAGTCTGTTGTCAAGCCCTCACTCCTTCCGCCGAGGGTATCAAGACTTGTTTGAGCCCGGAGCCTGGTACAGCATGGACGATATCTCAAGTCCTGTCTGTGCCTGGACCGTCCCCACCAGGATCGTCAGATGAAGATGCCTTCGCTGCCTAGGACACCTTCAAGCATCTCAAGCCCCGACAGAGTCTTCCGTGACCCCCGACAAGCTCCAGCGAACCCTCGTCTCTCACAGTTCCCTCGACCGTGGAACAGCCAAGTATATCTCGAGCCCCTCCATCCCTGAGTCGCTTTGGGCCGCTGAGACAGATCGCTCGTATGACTCTTCGATACTGGTTCCTTCCCTCACAGCGCCCAGTATGGCGGCCCCAGAAGGTTTGGATACCTCGTTCGAGACCTCATTCCTGCGCCCGACTACTACTGCCGGCTCGTCGTCCGCAATAGTGCTTTCCTCGCCCTCGCTCACACTCATGAGCCCGCTACCATCGCCGAGCCCCATCGAACAGCCACCCCATGGGAAGCATCATTGACAGTCCCTCTTCCTCTGCATCCGCGACACCAACACGTTTCGGTCCCATCTCTCCCTAGTGCGCCTGAGCCGACGATGTCGCTATCGCCGTCGCCCTACAGCTTCTCCCTCACCGAGTCGAGTGTCACAGAATCGACGTCCTGGCCCAGCCCAACGCCGACGCAGAGCTCGATAAGCCTACCGCTATTGCCGCCCAATCGCCGCGGGATATCCCTCTCTCACCCTCGAGGACCGATCAGGAGTCGCTATACTCGTCGTCGCCCCAATCGTCGGTATTACCGTTGCTGCCGACGAGAGGAGCCGCCGCCATCGCAGCCACCATCAGAGTCGCTTCTGCTGCTATCGTCCGGGACGCCGGAGCCCTCGTTGCCACGCTCGTCGCCGCCTTCACCCCATCCTTCAGTGCCTGGCTCGATTACGCCTTCCGATGTCGCCGTCTTTGCCTCCCTCATCTCCGTCATCAGTGGTGTGTTGAATTATCGATCAACCGTGTTGCATTTGCTGACCAGAGCTTACTTAGATGTACCCCAGCACTCCCGCCATCACGAGGGCCCTCCACGCCTTCCGTGTCGATGCGTGTCAGTGTCACAACGCCACGTGGAACCTCGCCCTCTCTCCAATCCTTTGTGGAGACCGAGCCATCTGAACCTGTCGAGGAAGTTCCTATTTCTCCCGCGGAACGCAAACGTTGATGACATTGACAAGCTCATGAACTATTTGGGGGATCTGGACAAGGCGAGGGGTGATGACAATGCTGCTGAGACCCAAGCCAACCTGCAAGAACTACGCGACCTGTTAGGAAACCTGGTCGACGAACTCCGCCAGCGAGAGGACATACCGCCCTCCCGTACCGCACAAGGACACACCACACAAAAATCTCGGTGGGAAGTGGGAGCGTCGTAAGCCGCGTTGAACCGGTTTACACTATGCCTACTCCAGGCCCTAGACCATCGCCCACCTGCTCCTCAGCCAGAACCGAAGCCTCCGCTCATCGTACAACCAGTCCCGAGGCACCCAACACCTCCAGGAGGCATCAGGGACATTCGAATCTCACCGGCACCGTCTGAGCCGAAGGCAATCTACATCAGTCCACCCCGTCGTCGTGGCGGTTCGCCGTCGACCCTCTCTGAGACCGAGTCGTTCCTGTCGTCGCACCACTCTGATGACTGGAGCCTGATGGAGTCCGAGTCGTACCCGGCCATTCCGAGGTCCATGTCATGGACGAGCTCTGAGCCGTCATCGCCTGAGTCCTCGCTGAGCTCATCTCAAGGCTCCGCCCGCCCAAGGAGCGTCTCCGATATCGAAAGCCCGCCGCAAATGCAAATGCCCATCGCGCGCCCCAATTTCGCCCACAGAATCGACTGCTTCAAGTGTGACAGCAAGACCCTTTGGGCTCGGCGACGTGCGCGACCTCCTCAACGGTCTGAGACGGGAAGTAGATGGCCTAAGGAATGGCCAAGATGCGGCCAATCAACTACTCGACGAAGTCCGCCGTAGGCCTCAGACCATCCAACGCGACGTATCTCTGCCCGACTACAACGATCGTTTCGCTCGAATTGAGACTCTGCTGCAAGACTTGCTTAGCCGGCCACCAGCTCCACCTGTCATTGAGAGAGTTGCACATGTTGCCGAACCTGGCTTGCCACCCGAGGCAGAGTCCGATCTTGATAGTGGGACTGACACCTCATCGTTCCTCCTTCGCACCGTCCAAGATATGCTCGACCGCAACCGTCCACATGTTCCTCCAATGCACATGCCTGCCCCAACACGGCCTGGTCCGTCACTCGATGAACGCCTTTGCGGAACTCGCTGCCAGTGAACCCCCTGTTGGCTCGGCGGCTGTTCAACCTCCTCCGCCTCTGGTTCCATTGATCTATCGACCTGGTGTAAGGATCTCAAGACCTCGAAGTGCAAGTCCTACTTTCGAAACAGACCTCCCTCCTCGGGCTGGTACAGTGCCTCTGGTGGAACCCGTCTTCATTGAGCGGCCGCCTCGGTCTCGGCAGCAGCCTCGTGCACCCAGACGGTTCCAATCGCCCCCTGGGTTCCAACCACCCACCAGAGTGCCCATGCCACAGCCGTCTGAGATGGAGAGCGAAGATCCTGCCTATGATATGAGGAATGTTCCAGGTGACTATGACGGTGCGAGGACTACCACGCCGGGAACAATGCGTCCAGAGAGCATGGGGCCGGATATGTTGCGCGAAGTTCAACGTCGGCGGCAAGCGCGTCGCGGTGGCGATGGCACCTTCATTCCTGGAGGGCCTCCTGTAAGCTCTTACTTGTTGGTACAAATGTCGATCATAACTAACCACGCATGTTTTGCACGCAGCGTCCGCCTCTGCGCCACCGGATCTAGGACAAGAAGCGCCGACAACAGGGGGTCAAAGTTGGTACACTCAAGCCGGTAAGCATGCCATTTACTTTTTTGCTCAGGGTCCTGACTAACAAAATACCGCAGACACAGCCTTCGAGCGCTGCTCCTCCTCCTGGGGTATTCGCTCAAGTGCCAGGCGCGCAGCCGGGCGCACAACCAGGGGCACAACCCAGTGGTACGTTCATTTCAGTGTATGCCTGACAAAACTCATATTGATATCTCAAAGCCTGTGCTACTTCCTTCAAATGTGGATGATATCATTGCACTGCTACGTGTACGTGACTTTGGTGGACGAGGTAAACCGCGCTCCTGATTTTTTTTTGTATAGGAGAGGTCGTTTTTGGCTACAGGTTGCAAACAATCGATCAAACAAAACGGCGAAATTATGAGGTATATGCGAAGGCCTCTCAATGAATGGCCGAACGTGATCCCTGTGCACGACCGTCAATCAGAAATTCGTGCTGTCGCTGCTCGAGTAGATCAAACTCAGAGATCTTCTATTAGGCGTGTTGAGTACGACCCAGGGGCAAGGCTTTCGTGTAACTAACAGCCGAATTACTGTGATCTCATTCGTAATCCTGTACAGCACAACAGGCTCAACCGTCCTTCGGGACCTCCCGGAAACCGTAGCAGGGCCCAGGACCTGGATTTCCACAGCCATACGTGATGCCAGCTCCTCCGCATGGCACCTTTGCAACACCTCCGATTCTCAGTGGTCATACCTCCAGTTATTCCGGAACCTCAAAGTACACCCCCCGGTGATACCCACAGCATTCCCCCTGGGGTTTGTACCACAAGGACATGTCACTCATGGCATGGGCTTCCCGCCCTCCAGACCTACGCCGTACGACCGACTTCCCCCGTCATTCCTGACCGTGCGACGAGCTCCTTAGGTTACGGCCCTCGTGTTCCCGTCGTTCCAGAGGATGTATACGATGATGAACCACATACGCTCCGCCCTCCTCGACGTCGTCGCCCAGCCGGACCAGAAGAATACGATGAGGAAGACGTAGTTGTTGCCACAAAGGCCCACGCCCCCTCATGAATCTCCGGAGTACAGTGATGACGATTTGAGCTGAAGTTATGAATCAGAAGGTAGGAGAACCTCGGGTGCATCGGGACGGCAGAGGGAACATACCCCACGCTACTCTCACCCAGTTGATGAGCCATGGCCATCAAATCACTATCATACCACCTCCCGGTGAACAACGGTACCCTATGCCAGTCCCCATGGTGTCGTACCTACGGAAATTCGGTTACCGACATCACGCACGAGCAGTCCTCGCAGTGGCGGGAGTCCTCGTCACACAGGAGCATGTCCATTCACATACAGCCGCCTTCTCCCTCCTACGATCCCAATACCACCACCAAGACGTCTGGGGGCGTTGGTCCGGGACCTGTGCCTCCAGGCGTTGTGCTCCCGGCCCACTGTAGAATCACGAACAGGGGATGCCCTGCTCCTATGCATCCTATAATCATCTCTCCGGTCAGGCCAACCACCGGGGATGGCGCCTGTGCCACCAGTAATTCATACAAGCCCCTTCATCTGGTCTTCCTAGCGGATTTGAAGACAGTGGACCTACCGCAGGTGCTGCGACCACCAGAACAGCATATCACCATTGTTTGGGTCTGACGAGGCATCGTCGTCGCCCCTCGCGTTCGGACCTCCCGCTACCACATTCCCGCACCCCTTCCCGGTCCCACAGACGCCCTCGCTCTCGTTCCCGTTCGGGTTCCCGTTCTGGTTCGCACTCACCCTCGCTTCTCGCATCTCCTATCTACACTTCACGTCGGGGCGTACACACTCAAGTCCACGTCTCCATCTAGAGGGGAGCCATATGAGGGTCCCTCAGTACACCGAGCGCACACTATTGTCATTCAGCAGCCGCCTCAGCCAGGTTTCGGCTCAACCACCAATGATGCCTATCCCCTACCCAACCTATTTCCTCCCTGCAACCGAGCACCATGCTATACCTGTGCCATCACCGCCGCACACAGGCACAGGAGCCACCAATCATGCATCGTGTCCATCCCGAACCCGAACCCGTTCCCACTCTCGTTCTCGCTCGGGCTCTCGATCAAGAGATCGTGAACCAATTGTCATTCATACGACCCGGTCAGGAAGCCCCGGGCTATCCATGATCGCCCTAGGAGTCGCAGGTCCCGAAAGTCCCAGCTATTATGACCGTCCCCACCGACAGCCACAGTCGCGCAGTCCATATTCTGAACATGACCCGAGCAGAGATCGACATCACATTGGGAGAACGGGTACTGTCAGAACACAGTCACCCGTTCGCGTGTGAAGTGTAGCATTGGCCAACCTGCGCCGATTATAATCCAACAACCTGGTGCCAGCCAAGCGGGCATGCCTCCAATCGTTCTCCCCCAGCGCATCATCGGTCCCGGTCTCGTTCGCCAGTATATGTGCCAAGACCGTAGTAGATCACAATCTCCGCGAGTGGTCCGTATAGGCGGAACTGAAAGGTCGCATAGGACGGGTTCACCCATCATTGTGAGAGACAGACAGAGGCGGATCTCCCCGAGACGTTTCTCGTTCCCGTTCGCCGCGCAACATAATCGTGGGGACCCAACCGTCACATCGAACCCAACCGCTCACGGCTCTGACATCCTCTCCTATACGGTGTGATCACATCGCCCCCACATGTTCTCTCGCTGCTCTCATTCACGTTCGCCTATACGGGTCATTACGCAAACACGCAAGGGGGAAGAACGCACCATTCCCGTTCACAACCTCGTCTCGCCATAGAAGCCACCGTCCAACAACAAGAAGATCGACTCGCGGAGTCCTCCGGCTGGATACGAGCGAGATCCTGGGTCTCATCGAACGAGAGTTCCCGATCACCACATCGCCTTATACGCACTCATCATCCAACGAGTAGGACATATTCGCGGACCCCCGTCTCCTCATCGTGTCCCACGCAGTCATCATGGAACGAGAAGAGCGTATTCGCGCACACCCTCGCCTCGTAGGCACGAAGGCGATCCTCGTTCTCATATCGCACAAGATCCAGGTCGCCTCGCGGGAGCCATCTACCAACTATCATGAGGTTTTCACTCGGGCAGCCCCTCTGCAAGGGCTGGCCGCGAAGTGTGATCCTCTTGTTCTCATCGAACGAGGTCAAGATCACCCATAGGAGTGAGCAGATCTCGGCGTACAAGACCTCGCTCCCAGGAGTATTCTGAAGAGATGAATGGGTCGCCTAGGCATCATCATCATAGGTTAAGTCGCTCTCAGTCAGGGAACTAGACGTACATACTCTCGCGGAGGCGAGGTACGAGGTTGGCTGTAATTGTACAAACCAAATCACTAAGTGTCAATACTTTCAGATCGCCCCACCGCCCATGATCCACGAAGACCAAGATCCCCTGTTGTAGTGCGTGGTTCACGCACACATGGAGCACCACCAATCATTGTTGAGGGTACGCACGGCGCTGGCTCTCGATCGCCCACACTAGTGGGGCATCACCCATCGGTCAGTCTCCATCCTTCCCAACCCGTCGTCCGTGCGAGTGCACGAAAGCTCTTCGGCCGACCGCCCCCGCCCCCGCTCCCGCTCCCGCTCCCGCTCTCCCACCTCCACACGTAAGTACATGTCAGCTCTCGTCCAGGCGGCCGGCGCCCCCGTCTCGCTCACCTGAGTCGCACACTGTCCGTCCCTGAAGATCCTCGCCGCCATCATGTCTGTCCGCGTTCGGAAATCAATGTCGCAATCCCCGCTGATGGTGCGGTCCCCCTCTCGTGTCTCTGTAGCTCGAACTGGTCGTCCTGGGCACGCACCGACGATTGTCACCCTGCCTCAAGATGTCGAGCACATTCGACCTCATAGTCCTGCCATCACCCCGTAGAACACCCCGTGGGTCCGTCTAGAGGGCGGACCGTCCAGACGTAGGACGGCCAGCGAAGGTTCGTACGCTGCTTCGATTTTATCTCTGGTGGATGCTAAGACCTATGCACAGTCACCCGACACGATTTCCCTACGGAGCATGCAACGCCATAAACGAAGGTACTTCAATCACATTCGCAGATCATACAACTTGAACCATAACTCTTCACTAGGTCCTCTAGAAATGTCTCGTCCACCGAGTCACGGTCAGTGCTATGCGACGGCATGTCAATTTTTGTTTGACCTTTGAATCTCATATTAGAATTGGAAGAGGCGTTTAGTGATCGCGGCCAGCCCGGAGGTAGGTTGTGCGTGCAGTACTGCTTAGAACCCGACTGATAGGTCGTGCAGTAATCGCCGCCAGACCGGCCCCATCCCATCGTGACCACGAGCGCGATCTTCGCCGTCAATTGCAACGCGCGACCTACTCACGAGCCCACGATCCCCTACATACCCTCGGTCCCGCCGACTGAACGTTTTGAACGCGAAGAGAGTCTGTGCCGGAAGCCGGCATACAACATCACGCACCCACAATAATCACAGCTGTTCCCTCCCGCACACCAAGTCCCGTCCCGGTCCCGGCTCACTGGGCCTCATGAACTTGCGGGTGTGCCTCACGGGCTAGCCGGTGTGCCCCCCCCCCTGAAGTAGTCACGAGCCCCCCATCGACCGACTGGTGCTTCAACCGCAGGGGCAAGAACTCCGACATGAGCTGGCCGAAGTGCCTCACCACATTGTGCCCCCGTCGGAAGGATACCCGCAGAGTGCGTATGAGCCGACAATAACCTCTCCGTTGGCGGTCACCTCACCACCCTCGCCCCCATCACTGTAATTCCTTCCGAACGATATTCCGGCCCCGGAGACCTGAACCTCGCTGATGCTGAGCGGGAGCGTGCTGAACGATTTAGTGGCCTTGCGCACCAGATGGCTGACCAGCTGCATCACGTCGAGGAAAACGAGGAAGCAAGGGAACGGATCTTCCAGGGAAATGAGGACGAACGGCAACGCATGTACCTTGAGCGTGAAATGCGACGCGATGAAGAGGCCGCGCTCCATCGAGACGAAGTTTTGAGGGATGTCGGGGACAGGGTCGACGAGCGCCTTGCAACATTGCCACCGGAGGTTTCCTGCTCCTTATTCCGACATTCCTCATGAGCCCGGTGCGCCATCCATGCCGATTCCCCACCCGTATGAGGGCCCCTCCGAGGAGTTGCCAGAAGGACATTCATATTGTGCCTCCACCTGGACAGACAATACGGCCGGAGTCCACCTTGTCCTCCTACTATCTCACCGGAACCCTCGGTGGCAGCCCCCTCAATAGCACCTTCGATAGCCCCTTCGATAGCCCCACTCGGCTGCTCCTTCAGCGGCACCCTCATTACCACCACATCCCGAGCATGTTGACTTCGATGCACAATCCCTTGCCCACACAATCCAGACAAGTGTAGCTGAAGCTACCTCTCGCCATATGCGCAAGAGATCCTAGAGACCGATCCGCCTGGAGCGCGAAGAGCTTGCGGCGGCAACGTGCCGAAGCCGAGCGTCTCCGGGAGGAGCTAGAACGCTGAACGCGAGCGCCGGATCGAGGAGATGAGCGAACAGACGGCGGCGCTTCGCGAGGAGATTGCTAGTCTCCGTGTCGAGAACGAGCAACTCAAGAACGATCTGGAGCAGGAACGACAACTGCGTATCACGGAGGATGCTGCTCGTCGTGAGACGGAGCGCGCAGAGGACAGACAGAGAGGAGACGATCTCGTACACAGCTGGCCGATGTCACCAACATCGTGTCCGAGACTCGGGATGAGCTCTCTAGGAAGCGTGAGCAGGCTGACGAGCGATGGGAGAAGAAGGAAAATTGGCACAATGAATGCACCACTCAGATGGATGAGATGAAGGAGATGTTCATGGGCTTCCGAAACATGTTTGAGGAAGAGCAGAGAGTGCGCCAAGCCGAGAGGGAGGCCGAAGCCGCCAAACCAAGTGGGTCAAAAGTCAATCTGATTGAGCTTCTTACTGATATGTTACTCTTCTGCAGGTGTGGAGTTGATTGTGGGACAGCTGCGAGACGAGAATGCCCAGTTACGAGAGCTGCTCCAAAATCTGTCAGAAGGTGCGTTGTACAATAATCTCACCGTATTGTCGTAACTGACTGGCTTCAGGATGGCGAGCTGACACGCGTGCACAACACGATCAATTGTTGGACGCAGTCAGGTCAACTGCACAAGAGCAGATACCATTCAACATCTCTGGCGTAGGTGGAAACATTTTCAGTATTGTCACTCGTGCTGACCTTCAATCAGTATCTTGACGAGTTCAGCAAAAACGCTGGCTAAGGAGGTTCGGCAGCTTCTCACTGAAGTCAATGAACTGGTGGAGCAGAAGAGCCGGCTACAGTTGTAAGTACCAGCGGCTGCATCGATAGACCATTTCTCACGTGGGATTCAGTGAGATCGCCAGTTTGCTGGAGTTCAGAGCAAGATACGAGCAAGGTGGCATGTTCTGGTATGTACTATCTCGCTGCGGCCCCGGCGACTGGCTAATCATACGGAATCTTTAGGCGTCCTGGCATGCCAATCCCTCAGGCGCCCCCGTCGAGCCCACACCACAGCCTGAGTTACAACCGCCTGAACCAGAAGCACCGGGTCCAGCACCTGGTGCGTGGCGACCCGTACGCCGACCACGTAACCGTAGAAGGGACCAGGCTGCCCCTGCGCCGGCCGCTGCTCCCCCACCACCTGCCCCTCAGGTGCCAACGATGCCGGCTGTCTACCAGTCCCTAGTATGTTTGATCCACGCGCCGGCTCTTGGGCAACTTGGAAATCGTGAGTCAACTTCGTGAGCATAAGTGACTCAACATAATACTGATATATCATGGACATAGCGCCCGCGGACTGGCAGGGCTCGGAACCGTCGACTACGAGACAGCCATCTGAAGTACTCGTGCAGCAAGATCCAAGCCCACCTGGTCTCTTCGGTCCCAGGTCGGCACGAAGCTCCATGTATGGCCCTCACTAGACTACTTACCCTCTCACATATCTTTGCATATTAACGATTCGCACGGACTATTAATGACGATCTAATACTTCTCACGATTTTGACGACCATTTATTGCTTTGCTGTTGTATTGCTATCATTGTAGGCTAGATATACCTCTTGGAAATATCATTATTGCTTGTGTGCTATTGTGTGTGCGACGATGGCTGAAAGTGATTCTTGATTGGTGTGTGCGTGCCGCCACACGCGTGAACCCTGGGCGGCCTTGACATGGAACACTATGCTACAGGCTACTTCGTTCCCATCGCTTGCAGGTTCGGTATGTCCCATAGCCCGTACACGCTATATTTGTATTTCATACACCTCTTAAATAGTTCCCTACGACCAGTGGCTGGTCACGCACCTGCATACAACCTGGAAAATCGCCGATGTGAAGCTCTGGTTGCTCGCAAAGCTCTTTCCAACGCTTTTCACTTCCGCAACCGCACGTTCTGTTTTCTTTTTTTCCTTTTTCATAATTTTTTTTTTTTTCCCACGCGTTATTTCACCGCGATTCCGCACCGTCAGTACCGCACCAACGTCGCACACGGCGACAACCGGTCTCGCCAATCAGGTTCGCCCGTCGCGAAGAGGTTAGCGATGATGAACAGCCACCAGCAGACGACGCGTATGAAGACACTGATTACTTCGGTCCTCTATCTGGCCTCGACGACGAAGACGAGCCTCTCTTGTCGGACAAGTTCGCCTTCATCCCTCGGAAGTCTTCTGCTGCGTCTACCTCCGATATCATCCCGAAAGTAACCTCGCCATCGCCGCACGTAGAACCGTCCAACTATGTGTCTTGCTCTCATACTCCACTACTCAGATACTCGAGGACGGCTGGCAGTTTGGGTGGTATACTGTGCATCCGCATGAACTCCTCGAACTCCACACATATCCATATGTCGTCAAGCTACCTCGTTCTTCTGTCCGCGAGTATTGTGAGCCCTACTTTGAAGGGCAGCAGCGCCTGGGTCCTACAAGTCGTCGACGATCTTGGAACGGGAGGTCAGGCGAGCTCACCGACTTGGAAAGGGAGAAGCTGAGAAAACGGCGGAGATATGCATCTTGGCACCACCGCTGGATTGTGATATACGATGGGTACTTTCACATTCTCAAGGATCGCCAGGTGAGTGCCTGTCTCACACCCGAGTGTAACGATTCTTTTTACACCATGATCAAGGATTCCTCGTTACAATACCGTGCCAGACTAAACTCCCTCATTGGTATCCGTGGCGCGGACTTTCTGAAAAAGGTCCCTAGCGAGACCACCAGTGACTCCTTTTCCGGTGGGCCCACGAGAGGAGCTCTCGAACGAGCGGCTTCTTTGCGTCAATTTCCCCAATGAAGCTTTACAACCCGACAATCTAAACTGGTTCCGCAGAGGCTCACGAGATGCAACTGCGAGTGAGGAATCTCGAAAGTACAGCAGCAGCAATCTCGATCATGGCAATGCAGACGATGAAGCGGACGAGTCCAAGACGGGAGACGCGATCGCATTCTGCCTTGTCATGCAGGACGATACAGGTACGATATCTTGCTTAATTCTCTGACGATCGACACTTAATGGAAACAAGCATTCAATCACATCTTGAGAATTCTACACCGGAGCAACTTCCCGGCTCCAACTAGTTTTCTTCTCACATGTCGGCATTCGACGTCATTCCCCTCATAGACCTAGAGAGCATATTCGCCGCTTGCTTTTGCTTCTCCTTCTCCCTTCTCCCGAACGCTCGCCCTCTGCCTCTTCCGAATTCATGACAACCCCGCGAACACCGACGCCCACTTCGTCGTCTGTAAAATATCCCGAATGGCGATGGGACCTGGTTCACAGGCAAAACGCGCTGGCCTTGGCGATGTTGGACGCGCTATGGAGCTTGCACGCCGCTTTGGAGAGGATGAGAGTCCCGATGACATGACTTCTGACTATGAGGATAACATGCCTGAAGAACAGCCATCCCGTGGTCGCACCATGACCAATAAATGGGGCGTTGTACTTGACGATGACAGCGGTGGAACCAATTCGGACGATGAGAGCGAATGCGAGTGGGAAGAATGGAAGGTAGACTATTCGAGCAACAGAGCACGAAGACCTTTGCCCTATCGAGGCGACGACACACACGCACTCCCTTCTGCCAACTACAGTTTCCCTCCTCATCGGAATGGTAGAACGCCTAAAAAACTGATCACTTCACCACGTCGTTCCCTCACCCACTATGCTTCCGCTGACTCGTTGGTCAGGCAATACTTGCCACGCATGAACTCGATCAGACGCGATCCTGCTCAAACCGTCCAACGTGCAGAGTCCCCTTCGCCTGGCTTTGGTCGTTCGCGAGCACGGTCACCTCTGGCTGAGAGAGACTTCGACTACTCAAACGTCGTCGAGGTACTCGATATGGAGCCCGGTCTTGCCGTGACGAGTCCTCAGCAGTTTCTCCCGGACGCTCCTTACCCGTGCGGTCGAACTCGCACGAGTCCAAGTCAAACAACAGCCCAGTAAACCCTGCCAGGATGAACGCAGTGCCGTAACTCCATGGCGATGACTACGCTCAACCAGCAAGTGACCGCGGGAAATCCCAGTCCTTCGAAGAAAAGGGAAAGGGAAAAGCCAAGGACAAGGATAAAGCGAGTGGGGACGCTCCGACCAAGGTGTCCAGGAATCGTTCGTCGCTTACAGTCCAAGGAACCAGTCGCCCTTCTACTGTGGAGAGCGCGCACGAGTCTCTAGGCACTCATAGCCAAGGGACTCTTGACGCAAGTCCAGAGAAGCCTTCAAAAAGCCGGGAAGGATGAAGCTAGGCCTGTCGTTTGCACAAGTTGCACAGAACATGGCAACGTCTTCGGCGAGGGCCCTCGCACCCCCAAGTCCATGCGCAAAACCACCGCGAGGCAGCTTCGAGAGTCCGGTGTTTCACGCCGTCCAGAGGACAGCGACTAGTGGTACATCATTGTACACCTATACCTTTGTAATACGGGGTTTCTGTCACTCGTTGATCCACTTCCTATGCATATGACCTCCTGTTTGTACTGTTACGCGCTTTGCTTCGCAAGGGTCCTTTCGCTATCGATCATGCTGTCAAGGGTTTCCAGTCTCCTTTGTACTTCTAGTCCTTAGTCATAATATCTCATTTTTTGCAGTGCTGTCAGCTGGAATTCATATGCTCACAGTTACTCACTCGCAATTGTGACCAGTACTGGAGCGCTTAGCGATAATAGGAACCGTCCTAGTCACTCCATCATCAACAGGTAAACCAGTGAAAGACAAGGTATTTGCCGGTATAATATACAACAGGACGCGAGTGAGTTTGAAGCGAGTTGCGATTGCTGAGAAATGTGAGTCCGTTTACCGACCATACCTAGACGTTAAGTCAGCATCGGGGACATAGGATGTTGATCGGTCGTTACTCACTTCTGCAATTCCCATTCACGGTTATCAAGCGGGCAGACATTTCGGGTCTTCAGCCATCGCGAGATACAATGGAAGTGGAAAGCGTGCTATATAAACGGACGTTCAGTGTTTGCGATCTCAAGTGGTGAACCGTCGCGTGACAAGGATGAGACGCACGTTACAGATGCCCCAAGCAGCGTTACATTCGTCCGTTCGTGGCGGAGACTTGGTTAGCCTGGCATTCAATGCCTGTACACTTCTGTAAATATCACTGAAGCCCTCGCGTCAGGACTTGGGGTGCTTACAGAGGTCCATGATATGGTTCCGGCAGATGGCACAGTTGTCGACGACGATGTCTTATAGAAATATGAGCGCGTTGGATACACACGACAATGTAGTACGTACCCCATGCCCACAGAGCTACAGCGTTCCACTAACATGTCCAGCAGCAGCCGCTCAGTCAGCGATCCCTGCCCTAGTGCGGAGCGGACACACCTTCTTGACCTCAAATCGTTTTCTTACCGTCCTTGCCATCTTCCTTAGTCTTGCCTTTCGTGCGGTAGGAGCAGTGGGGCGCTCTTCAGGTACATCGACGTCCATTTCGGCCATGTTTGTATGTGCAAAGTGGAGGCAAGTGGCGGTCGACGACTGAGAGTGCAGTGCACGCCTCACGCGCCTTCTACGCGCCGGTATATGAGCGTTACTCCTGTCACATCACGTGTCACTGTAGCGGGCGCCGGCAGTACAGAGCTCTCGTTTTCTCTTTTCGGTCCCAAGTCCTTGAAGACAAATCGTGAATCCTCGCCGCCGCTTCTTCTTGGTTGAAGTCAAGATGGCTACTGCAGCAAGTACACCCTGCAAACCTCACTTGAGGCTCACAACGCGACGTTTGAGACTCTCCTCAATCTCATCCCTGCAAAATACTATTTGGATGCAAGAGCTGTCAGAGAGACAGGTGTGTCTTCGGCTAACCTTCAGTCACGTCTGCACGTCTGACCTATAGTACTTTAATAGATAGCCTCAAAGTTCCAAAAGAACAGCAAGAAGCAAAAGGCCCCCAAGCAGGCAATAAAAGAGGCGTCGAAGAAGGCCAAGCGTGAAAAGGCAAGTCTCATCAAGTTCTCTCTCCCATATACCCATTGACATTGCTCTCCCAGCTTGATCCTACCAACCACAAGACAGCGCTTGAAGCACAACAAGAAAAATGCGCTCCAGAAAGAGCAGCAAGAAGCCTCGAGCAGCACGTAAAGGCAAAAAACGGAAAGCCACCATGGCGGACGAAGACTCAGATTCGGACGCCGCATGCAACTCGACGAGTCTGTGGGACGTGGTGGCCTCTGATGACGAAGGCGAAGAAGTCCCTGATGTCCCATTAGTGCCCATGCAGACGTCGGGCGGTATACAAGAACTGCGTGACAAGCTGCATCAGAAGATGGCTGCGCTGCGGCGTGGGGGACGTAGAGACGACGGCGAGGCGGGGAGTAGGGATGAGCTTTTGGAAGAGCGGAGGAGGCAGAGGGCCGACATGCGCGAAAGGAGGAGAAAAGAGACGAGGGAGAAGATCAAGCGGGAGGAGGAGGCGAGGGGGTGAAGAAGAATAAGGATAAGGCAGTCAGCAGCAGCGAACGAAGGGTCCACAAACCAAAGTACGTGGCGTGCATCATAACGTATGGATGAGTTTGACTCACAATATGCTCTATGTTATAGAACCAGCTTCTCGTACCTGATCAGCCTTCAGCCTCCGGGTCGAAGCAGCCTCCACCGGGCTTCGCTAACGTCGCATATGCAGTGCCGGAAGTGCAAAGAAGGGTCACCAGCATGTCAAGACTTCATCAAATCCTACCCAAGCTCTTGCCCAACTCGCAGCTCGCAAAGAGAAGCTTGCGTCGATGCCGGACGAGAAACGCAAGGAGATACAAGAGCGAGAGCAGTGGGAGAAGGCTGAGGCTCGTATGGAGGGCGTCCCAAGGTGCATGACGATGAGTCGAGGCTGAAGAAAGCGGCCAAGCGTAAGGAGAAAGCGAAAACCAAGAGCAAGAAAAAAACTGGTGCGTATTTGACTCGTTTATTGATATTACATGGTGCTAAATTCAGGTTTTCAGGGATGAGCGGAAAGAACAACTCTCAGCATCCATGGCGGCGAAGCAGAAGAAGCGGACCGACAATATTGCGATGCGCAACGAGCGACGAAACGACAAGCGCAAAGGCATCAAGCCGAAAGACAAGGGTCGGCCTGGCTTTGAGGGCAAGTCCTTCGGCAAAGGCAAAGGCAAGAACAAGGGCGCCGGAAAGAAATAAGCTGTCCGTGTACTCTACGTCCCTTTGCTTCATATCCACATATTCCTGCGCTGTGTCTGCATTATAAGCTTAGTGACGTTCAAGACGAGCGAAAATAAGGTATGTAGTATGCTAATACGAGTGTAGACACAATGAAAGAAAAATCCAGCTAAATCCACCCATGAGACCCATACGCCTAAAGCATAGTCCAGATCATAACTCCTCTTCATCCCCGTACAAACACCTATGGTGACGTCGGCCTCGCAGTCACCCCCTCCGTCGCGCATCCCGTGGCGCAGCGCGCTCTTGACGTACCTTCTCCGAAGCCCACGCAGTCAGCCTGAGCACATCGTCGTCCTGAAGGTCCTTGGGGGTGACATGTAACTCCAGCGTGAAAAAACCACGAGCGACTGTGCCGGTCCGTCCCACGCTCCCAATGAGCGGATGTACTCCGGACGCGACGACCAGTGTGCAGTCAGCTGCCAGAAATGTGGCGCGGGGAGATGTAGCACCTGAGGATGGCGCTCAAGCTGAAGACATATGGGTATAACATTACACTGGACAGTATGTGGAACTCGTACCTCCCGCATAACTCGAAGGAATGCCTCCATCCTCTGCCCGGGCAGCCCCCGCGGCGGGGCCGTCTGCAACAGCACACCGCGCCCAGCGCGACCCGCTGCAGGGTACGCCAGGGCAAAAGTAACGACAGTCTCGACTCACTGCCAGCATCAAATCAAATGAGCTGTGTTGGTCAACCTGCCCGCAGACATCATCAGCATCCTGCTCGTAAACGACAGTAAATTTAATCACTCACGGCGGAAGCACGATCGCAGCGCAGAGGATCGAACGCGCAGAACGTGATCGGCGCAAGTGTGTATGGGTTCGAAAGCAGATTCGCGAGCAAAGGAGGGTAGGCTGGTTTCCGGACATGTTGAGACGCAATACCGGAACGGCAGCACGGGAGTGTAAAGGAGGGATATAATTCCCGGGTCGCTAGTGTGAACATATATTCATGATGGTCGATGGCTAGCTAAACAGAAAGAGCAAATACGCACCGCTCACGAGTTTTGCTTGGCTATTAAATATCTGTAGCAGTGCAAACGAGTGAAAACAGTGCGATAGATAACAAATAATGGCGGGAACTCGATGCTGAAAAAAGCATAAATAAGTATTCGGTCCACACGCGAATGAGCGTGATACTACCCAGTGACATTGAAGAGACTCATCTCCGTGATGATGATGATGCCCTTCGCCAGATGAAAGGAGGAGATGTTCCACAGTCTCTTTGCAGACGTATACGGACGCGAACAGCAGATACACCGACTGCGCATTACGTGATCAACGTCTACGATACGGGAGTTCCTGAGAGCTAGCTTTAGACCTGAAACCATGTCAAGATCAATAGTAACATACCATACGCCCTCCGACTGCATACCCCGAGCCTTGTGCATCCAGAATTCGCTAGGTAAGGCCGGGCAACAACACAGCGACAACGCGACCTCCGGAAATGAATCGGAAAAACGACCCAGTAGCCCCAACCCCGTTAACACGGACAGTGACCCAATCTGCTGACCGACGACCCACAAGCTCGCGCCGAGGATAAAACTGTCCGGACCGATAGGCCACGGCCGCCAGCGGATCTACCTCGGGCTCCACAGCATGTCCCACGAGCTTCTCGTGGACCCATAGCCCTGTTACCACGTTCGCGTCTCATCGGACGATAGGTATATCCATTGAATGTGTACTCGTGCTCTTTTTCCACGGGAAGGGGGATACTTGGCGTTCCATGGGCTCGATGGGAGTTGGGGTTTGGCTGGGTTATGGAGGGTCTGCTTCGCGCACCGCCCGCCCTCAGCTCCAGGAAAGGAGAAGAAACTTGTCGTGATAGGGAGTGTTTGTGGTGGGGACCGCGTTTAGCAGTGTCCCGAGGGAATAGTGGGATCTGACCCGTCGTCCTAGGCCAGGCGGGAGGCCTCGCGACGAAGGTCGAATCCTTCTCTGACAGGCAGCGTATGGCCAAGGCCACCTGGGCTGAAGCAGAGGGCCATTAAGGACGCCATCTTCCGAATGATGTGGACGGTGGAGGTTTGTGTGTGAATCTAATCTCTGTATCGCTCGTCATCGTCTATCCGTTGTCGAGGGATAGCGAGCCCTGGCCGGGGAAGAACACGGACAGATTACGGGAGTGAAGTCGAGAGTGTCGACGGGAGTGATTCTGCGTGTTTGGTGCAGGAAGTGGTGAGACGTGAGCCATTGCCCATTCAGTTTAAAACGGTCTGTTCTTCGGTGGAGAACTAGGATGCTCGTCAGAGCTGGACGACCCAGGAACGGATGCGAAGCCATGTCATGCGTCTGAACCTTGAGTGGGCGTATCGAGGCAGACTGAGTGAAATTGACGTGTAAAAGGAGCTGGCCAGCGGCGAGGGTGAACTAGGAGAGAATGGCTCCAGAGAAGGCAGATCGTGTACCCGTGAGTGAGACGAAGGAGAGGGGAGGGGGCATAATGACTGGCGCATAGGCAGGTGAGCCTGGTTGTCGTGTGGTGATCCATTGAGCGCAAATGCTGTCCACGTTCATCGGCGAGGGTCTCGAGGGGGCAAACGAGGTGCGGTAGGGGCCTGCCTAGAGGGCCAGGGGTTTGGCGGAGAGTGTTTGTGAAGCGAGAAGAACTGACCGCCTTCAACGGAGCCGAGGACACAGCTGGCACAGAGGTTACTCGATTTCGGTGCCCCTAGTAAACTGCGAACGTTGTCCCAACCAAGCCCCCGTGCTCTCGGCGCCATTGATCTTTGGCAGCTCGCCTGTCTCGGCGCGAACTCGCCTGCGTCTCTCCGCCCTGTTCGTCGCTGCCGTTACTCTTGCGGTCTGTGTTCTTTCCTGCCTTCGGAGGGAGCGACAGTGTGGGCGTGAGACTGCTTGTCCCGTCCAAGCTTAAGCACGATCACATACATGTTCGTCCTCATACTTTACTGGATCTTCGCGTTTGTGTACGCGCGCGCGTTTGGTTGTGGCGGCTTGGCTTCCTCCCGAGGGCTCATAGGTACGTAACTTGGCTTAAGTAGGCCCCGACCGAGCAAGGTCGGATTCGAAGGGTCGCGAGTGGACTGTCTATTAGAGTTCTCGTGAAGACTTAGCGCAACTATCCGAATGCACAGCTTAGGGGGCAAGGTTTAGCTACCCAGCCCATAATGAAAGATCACGCCTTCGGTTGCGGGGTAGTGAATATCGTCTATGGCGATCAAAGGACTTACGCACTAAAGGAACTGGCCAAGAACTGCAGACGGAGTGGGTGGTAATCAGCCAGAGGGCAAAGAGTTTTATTTGAGTCTGTATGCACGCGTTCGTGGGCATACAAATTGGACATCTTCATACAGGGGCGCAGACGATCCGCAATATGAGTAGTTTTCGCAAACTATGAAAAGCTCGAACTCTAAAATGATCCAAACAGGCGAATTAAGTCTTACGCTAGAACAAAAGGGATCATTGGGGAAAAGTTGACAAGCAAACAAACCATGGAAACATGATTTCAGTCTTCCCCAGGTACAAGGAAGTTAGCACGTCCGAGTATCACCCAGCTTGATCCTGACGCGAGGCTGGCGCATAATATATGAAATGATTTTGAAAGAGCGTGAGCACACATGCGAAGTTCATGGAGAACAGCGTTTGAGTCAACTCAGAAATCAACAGCATTAGCTCTACGGCTGCGACGTACGGGTGCGGGATGGACTCAAGATAGCACAACAGTGGTGATGTAAGGTCCGGGCCGCTAGGATGGCAAATGTACTTCCAAGCGTAACGTATGTCACAATGAGCGGCGCCAGGTACTGGTCATGCAATTAAATTTTAACAGTCAATGTCGACATTCCTCTACCTTAGAACTGAAAATAGGATGGGTACGAGCGCTCTGTACTCTGAAAGCTGATAAAAACTGGGACCGCACTTGAACGCCCTTGACAACTTTACATGTAGAAGCCTCTCGATCTCAGCGGCGATGACAGATAGGGGCCGTTTTTAGGAGATGCTAAACCGTTAATGAATGAGCAATTCGGGGGCGGACTGATGACGACCGCGTATTTGGAGTTCTAAGGTTTCGAATGATCCCTGTGCGGTATAGACTAGTCGGCACCGGACTCCGGCAGGCCAGTTGCATACTCCATGGATTTGTGAATAGGGTGGCATTGCTCTAGAAATTTGGCCACAGCTATGATCAGCGTGAGGGGGGTGTGGAGTATACATAGTGCATTCGTGCCTGGCAAGCTATAATGGGGATCCCGCATCATGCTAATGCCATGTACGAGTTGACTACGTAGATGTGCCAAATGTATGCGTTCCACCATGCCACCTGAATCCACTTCCTTCGTCACTTCCCCAGGAAGCAGTGCTGTCTCGCCGTTCGTCTGAGGGACCTACCGTTTGGGTATCGGCGCTCCGTCATAGCTCCCCAGGTCTTCATCGTTAGAAGCGCGATGGCAGGGGTGCGGTTGTGCATCGACGGTTAGTTTTTTTGCGCCCCGTGTGCGGGACTTCATGGTCCATTGCTGTCTCGCCTGGTGTGTGGTTGCGTCGTCGGTCAGGGGAAAAATAAATTAATGGCTTCGATTGCGGCGTTGCAGCGTTCGGCGGGTCATCGATGAAAAAGATCGTCGATCATCGAACTGCGCGGAATGGTGTCACTGCAAGCAGCGTATCCCGACAGCACGCGCAGACTTGGCTTGATGAGTCTTCTGCCAGTGCAGGCATTTTTCGCTAGATTTCTGGCAATGAATGAATGAGACATTTTCAGCCCAATTAAGCAGTGGCAATACGCCGTAAAGCGCTACTTATAGAGAAACCGATTTGGCATGCATAAGACTCAGTGCCAGTGGGCAGGGGGGGATAGTACCTAGGCATGTTTTGAGCTTTGAAGTCAACTTGGAATGAAAATACCTTAACTCAGCAATCATACATGCGTCTACTTAGAGCAGAGCATCAGCGAGTCCGTTGGAATACAACACCCCATAGTATAGACATTGGATGTACAAATATCAGTTGTAAAGCTAAGAAGCAACAGATGAAAGTCACGAGAAAGTAGAGCCGGCACAGGTTCCGGAGAGAGAATAGGAAAAGAGAATGGAGTCAAACGTGTGAGAGATTAGATGCGGTTTGCATTGACCGCTTTTATAGTACATTGCTTCGCAAGCTCGAGCGTCAAGGTTCCTGAGGGCAAACTGGCGCACAGCATCTTAGGAAGCTGATCGAACCTGAAACGGAGCCGCCGATGAATGATGCTAACTCATTGAGATGCTACGTCACCTCCGCATCAGATCGACCCCGCTACCGACGCGACACGCAACGGACTTCAATGGAAATCTTGACTCAACGACATATGTTCAGAAGGACAGCTGAGAACCGAGCGTGGCTTCGTAGCTGGATACAACGATCTGCAAACTGCTTCTCATGATGATAGTTAACTATGATGCACAACCTCGTGCGACGAGTTGGCTCCCATTATAACACGAGTCTTTTCATTATGTCCTCGCGTCTGCGGAAGAAGCCTTTCAGAATATCCATCCGCTTCCCACCTCCCGCGGCATTTGCCATCACCACAGCCTCCATCTGCCATGCTTGAGAAGGAAACTAGCTCGTCTCCAGGCTCCCAGCATTACGTCCAATTGGAGGCGAGGGCCCCAATTAGGCCAGTTGCCGAACCGAAATATGGGAAAAAAAGTTCTTGTGTACATTCATTTTGTCGCCAGGCTTTATATCGAATAAGTTTGGTTCTGACGGAAAGAAAGCTCCGTTGGCTACGCACCTGTGCGGATGGTGATACGTTTGTTTGGCCGAAGCAGCAACGCAGGATAGCGTCCCAAATCGGCGCACAGCTTTTGGAACAATGTTCGATGGATAGGATTCGAGTCGATTCGATCAAGATAATAGACGTTAACGCCTGCGACTGAGAGTAATGCATGTCGAAACTGCGCGATGCCATAAGATGCCATATTTTCAGCACAGGCTTAATGAGAAGGAACATACTCTCAGATACCTGATGGCAACCAAGCACGATAACACAATCAATAGACCTTCATGTCGTGAATCCGATGGCGCTCCCTTGTATGAAAGGAAGTAGGAGTAGGCAGAGTTTGTCACATTGCGTATGTGCACAAAGCGGTAAAGGTCACGGGCTGTGTATTTTCTGGTATTAATCCAGTAGGTTCGACGACACACGCGGTCCAGCCATCAGATGGCTGAGATCTGTTGTGGTAGGTTTAGCCATAGATAGGAACGGCAGACCACCACACGCGAACCACAGATACGGTACTGATCTGTGCAGCTTGAAAGCGTAACAGAGGCTGAAGTCCGGGATACATCGTCCTGGATAGAGGGTTACAGCCAATGCTCGTGACTGTGTCGACCGGCGCAGGAGGGGTGGCGGGTGCGGGCTTCTGTTGTTTTCCGTTTGAAGGCAAATTTCGGCGTTCTCTGTGGATGACTAATCGCAGTGCCCTCAAGAGACTGCTCGAGGGATTTTAGAGCCTAAGTGGACGAATTGGCTGCGCAATTAAGATTGACAATGATACCAAAGGTCGAAGTACATCACCTGCTCAGTCGTACTGGCGGTGGTCATACGCTGGTAAGTAGACTTAAAAGCATTGGCGGCTTAGACTCTTCCGCAACTTTGCAACACGTCCGAGGCAAAGCGCATTCACGTCGTCGCGTGGAGAGGGTCCCAAGAGTCTTCAGAGCATCCAGACGAGGCCGACAAGCCTAACCGACAGCCCACGCCTCTTCAGAACGATGTGCATCGAAATATGGGAAAATCATTGTCAGACGGTCTGCGCCGCCTGGAAACTGGTGTAGAATTCCTGTATAAGCGTTTTGTTGGTGCTCTCCATGATAGTGGCCTGTGCAAGGATGGACAAAAAGCCTCCGATGGTGGGCGAATACCAAGTTTCGGTAGCCACGACGGCGCTCGGATGAGCGAAAAAAAAAAAAAAAAAGGGGATAGAAACGATGACCGCGATTTGAAACATGTGTCATCGCCCCACGAGCATTTATCCCACCGGGGTTCTGCAGAACAGAAATAGGTCCTCCAATAAACACCATATCTAGCGTTGATCGTCGAGCAGTTTTTGTGACATATCCGCTTAGTCAGCGTCGAAACCTGGACGATGGCTGTTTCTGTCCGGGGGCTTCAGTTTGCACCAGACTTCCACCGCCGTCTTCAAGGCGGCGACACCCGCCCTTTTCGTCCCCTGCCTCTCTTTGTACTTTCTACTATCACCTCTTCGACGTTGCCCAGGCATGAGCAGCCGGCACAGTCTGTATACGGCAGTCCACGCTGGGCATGCACCAACGATTGGAATCGGTGACCCGACCTCGCGACCCTCCAGCCCTCACTCAGTCTGGCTAGATTACGACATCATCGTCAGCAATGCATCCACGCGAGGCGGTTTATGACCGACACGATCTACACCAAACATGGCTCCTCTGCTCATTGTCGCTGTCAACCTCTTCAAAAATCACGTCCCCAGCAATTCCGACTCCGTTTGCTACAGAAATATGCCGCCGAGTACCGCGACACGACTCCCTCCCAACACCCCTCTCCCACCTCAACATCTTCCAACTGGCGAATAATGCGTATTTACCACATTGCGCCGGACTCGCGCAGGGACCAGTGGGCATTCTTCTCAGCGTGCGGCCTATTTTCCCATTAGCACAACTGATGCCATTGATCTCATTATCGTCGCAGCGGTGCTTGAGACAAGCAGCGGCAAGTCAGAGAATCGGCGACTTGCTATCAAGGCTTTGCTCGACCTCAGTGGCTGTAAGCAACCCGGGCAAGAAGGGCTCCAAAAACTCGCACACCAACTCCCCGCACGTTGCGGCCGGAATTTGTCCTCGATGTCCCAGTTTGGTAACGCCCGCACGCTCTTCAACTCCAACGCCTCGCGTTTCGGCAAATACACCGAACTCCAGTTCACAGAGCGTGGTCGGCTATGTGGTGTCAAGACCCAGCAAATCGACTACTACCTGGAGCGCAGTCGCGTTGCCTCCGTGCCATCTGGCGAGCGCAATTTCCATATCTTCTATTACCTCATGGCCGGGCATCCCCGGAGGAACGGCAGCATATGCACTTGAACGAAAAGGCGACATACCGCTACCTTGCGCAACGCGCTGCACCGGCGAGAGGGCACGGTCCAAGGTCTCAGGCCGTGGACGACCGTGACACGACGCCGTCCCCAACGCTTTGATCAGTCTAAGATGGCGCTGAAGAAACGTCGGCTTCTCGAAGCGTCATGTCGCCCAGACATGTCAGCTCATCGCCGCTATCCTGCACCTTGGTAACCTGGAGTTTACGATCGACCGCCAGCGAAATGAGGACGCTGCCCGTTTTCGTTCGGAACACCGACGTTTTGGAGATTGTCGCAGAGTTCCTAGGCGTTCAGCCAGCGGCCTTTAGAGGCCGCTTTTGACATACCGGACAAGACTCATGAAGAAAGAGCCTGTGCACTGTCTTCCTCGATCCGGATGGCTCAGCTGACAACAGGGATGAACTCGCCATCACGTTGTACTCCCTCCTTTTCACATGGCTCAATGAGCACATCAACCAGCGCCTCCACAAGGACGACTTTGCGAGCTTTATTGCTATGTTCGATCTACCTGGCCCTCAGAATCTCACCAGCCGGCCTAACGGTCTTGACCAATTCTGCGTCAACTTTGCCAATGAGCGACTGCAGAACTTCATCCAAAAGCGGCTTTTCGAGTCTCATGTCGCCGAGTACAACAACGAGGGAATCTCCCGTTTCGTCCCCCCAGGTTCCCTACTTCGACAACTCTGAGTGCATTCGGCTGCTCCAGCACCCGCCCTGGAGGCCTCATTCACATCATGGATGACCAAGCACGCCGAACACCCAGAAAGACGAACCATACCATGGTCGAGGCGTTTTTCTCGAAGAGGTGGGGGTAACCACTCCTCCTTCAAAGTCGGCTCCGCGGACAGGTCTGGCTTCCCTACATTCACGGTCAACCACTTCACGGGTCCCGTCACGTATTCGGCGGAGGGCTTCCTTGAGCGTAACCAGGATACCATGAGTCCCGACTTTGTTCAACTTCTCCGTGGCACGAGCACGACAGATCAGCAGGCTGCCGATGGCTCTGGCTCGATCAACCCCTTCGTTCGCGCGCTGTTCACGTCCAAGGCGGTTGCAACTCAGGTCCACCCCAAGAATATGAGGAGACAATCATTGCGCGCAACAGCCCGTGAAGCCGATGCGCGCACCCTCTACCCGCCGCAAGGGCACCATCAGGCGCATGCCTACGGTCCGTGAGACCGACAACGACGAGAAGGAAGAAGAGGAGAGCCCCCGTGGAGCACCGTGCATTGCTGGACAATTCCGCTCGGCGCTTGACATGTTGTTCGAGACACTCGAGGAGGCGCAGGCGTGGTATGTGTTCTGCGTCAACCCCAACGACTCCCAACTTCCGAACCAACTCGAAGGCCGCTCGGTGAAGGGCCAAGTACGCAGCCAGGGACTGTCGGAGGTCGCCCGTCGCTGCATCAACGTCTTCGAGGTGGCGATGACACCTCAGGAGTTCGTGGACAGGTACAAAGATACCCTGCAATCGACCAACGTTCATGAAGGAGAGCCTCGCGAGCAAGTTGAGCAGACGCGTACCGCACTGGGTCTCGAAGAGAAAGACGTCGTACTTGGCATGCACATGGTGAGACCGTCTCTGGGACATGTGGAGCACAAATCTAATTTTATTATCCAGGTGTTCTTGTCTCATGCTGCGTTCCACCGGCTTGAGGACGACCTCCGTGCCAAAGATACCGAGGAACAGAAGCGCAACAGGATGCGCGAAGCGGAGGCAGAGGCTGGTCTCGATCCCCGTGGGTTGGCTGATCCTTACGCGCCTTACAACTCCCTGGGCAGGAGGGCCCTTACGAGGGTGGCTACAACGATCCCTTCGGCCAGTCCAACCAGGCTCTTCCGCTCGTTGCAAACGCGTCGCCGTTCCAGCGTGGGAACATGTACGAGGACTACGAGGATCAGAAGTCTGTCCACAGTGAAGACTACGACGTCCGCAGTGCTCTCACAAGCCACCGCGATGATGCTTCCGAGTCCAACTTTGGTACTGAGTCCTATGCGCCATCGAGGAACATGTTCGGTAACGCCGACAAGGGCCTTGCGAACAAGGAGGTCATTGCTGGCGAAATCCAGGAAGGCGAGACTGTCGAGGTGCTCAAGGAGTCTTCGGCTCGTAGGCGATGGGTCCCCTCCTCTGCTGGATCTTAACGTGGTGGGTTCCGAACCCAGTCTTGGCATGGGTCGGCCGCATGAAGCGTCCGGATATCCAGCAGGCGTGGCGTGAAAAGCTTGCGCTCAACCTTCTCATCTGGTTTGTCTGTGGCTGCGCAATCTTCGTCATTGCTGTCATCGGCCCCCTCATCTGCCCCACCGAGCACGTCTTCAGTACCAGCGAACTGCAGTCTCACTCCTCGACAAACAGCCCTAACAATGTCTACACTTCCATCCGTGGCGAGGTCTTTGATCTCACTGAGATTGCGGCTACCCACCAACGCATCGTGAACGTTGTCCCGGAGAAGTCAATTCTGAAGTACGGCGGTGTGGCTGCTGATAACCTCTTCCCCGTGCAGGTGAGTACATGCAGCTTGGTCGCGGACGTCTGTCTAATGCCCCCGCTCAGGTTAGCGCCTTGTGCAACGGTACTATCACTGGCACAGTCAGCCCGTACGTCACTCTGGATTCCAGCAACAACACCGATACGAACGCTCAGTACCACGACTTCCGTGCATCGACAAACCGACTACCGCCCCGACTGGTACTTCGAGAGCATGACGCTTATGCGCTGGAAACAACCGTGTCGGATTTGTTGGCTATGACAGCAAGCAGCTCAAGAACCTTGGCGAACCAGAAGAAGTCGATTGCAGTGTACCGTGGTCTCGTGTACGACCTCACCTCGTACATTGCTAATGGTCCCGCTGTCGGAGCGCCAAAGGGCGAGCAAGCTCCTTCCGGCATCGACGTCCACTTCATGCACCAGGTGCTGTCCTCGACGTCTTCCAGTTCAATGCGGGCCAGGATGTGACGAAGAAGATTGATGGCTTATGAACATCGACTCACAGGTCCTGAAGTGGCAGAAGACTTGTTTGCGCAACCTGTTCCTCGTCGGCAAGGTCGACAGCCGTAACTCACCCCAGTGCCTGTTCTCGCAGTACATCCTTCTCTTGCCTTGTCGATCATCATGGTCAGCGTCATCGGCTTCAAGTTCATCGCATCCATCAACTTTGGCTCTTCCCGCGCCCCAGAAGACCACGACAAGTTCGTCATTTGCCAGGTCCCCTGTTATACCGAAGGTACCTCGTCGCTTCGCAAGACCCATCGACTCTTTGGCCCAGACCAAGTACGACGACAAGCGCAAGTTGCTGTTCATCATTTGCGACGGTATGGTCGTCGGTTCCGGTAACGACCAGCCTACGCCCCGTATTGTCCTTGATGTCCTCGGCGCCAATTCCAATGCTGATGCGGAGCCTCTGAGCTTCCTGTCGCTCGGGCGAGGGTTCGAAGCAGCACAACATGGGCAAGGTGTTCTCGGGTTTGTACGAGACTCAGGGTCACGTCGTCCCCTACATCGTTGTTGTCAAATGCGGCAAGCCTGGCGAGAAGTCCAAGCCTGGTAACCGTGGTGTAAGCGTGACTCGCAGATGTTGCTCATGCAATTCCTCAACAAGGTATGTGTGAAGTGTGCATCACAACGAGCGAGTCTGACCAAAACTTTTAGGTCCACTTTAATGCTCCCATGACGCCTCTCGAGCTCGAGATATACCACCAGATCAAGAACGTCATTGGTGTCAACCCGAGCTTCTACGAGTACTTGTTCATGGTTGACGCTGATAACGACCGTCGCACCACTGTCCCTCAACCGCCTGATATCTGCGTAAGCTTATTCCGCTCTGATGGACACGCCTAGTGTTGACCGTCTCTTCCAGCATGATTCACGACAAGAAGCTTCTTGGTGTTTGCGGTGAAACTGAGTTGGCGAATGCTAAACAGTCCATCATCACGATGATGCAGGTCTACGAGTACTTCATTTCGCATCACATGGCCAAGGCTTTCGAGAGTCTCTTCGGTTCCGTGACGTGTCTTCCCGGTTGTTTCACGCTCTACCGCCTCCGTACACCCGACACACACAAGCCTCTTCTGATTTCGAACCAGCTCATCCAGGACTACTCCGAGAATCGTGTTGACACGCTGCATATGAAGAACCTGTTGCACCTTGGTGAAGATCGTTACCTCACGACGCTGCTACTCAAGCACTTCTCGACCTTCAAGACGCAGTTCGTCCGTGACGCACACGCATACACCGTGGCTCCCGATGACTGGAAGGTTCTGCTCTCCCAGCGTCGGCGTTGGATCAACTCGACTGTCCACAATCTTGGAGAGCTGGTGTTCCTCGAGCAACTCTGCGGTTTCTGTTGTTTCTCCATGCGTTTCGTCGTTGTGCTGGATCTCTTGTCTACGCTCATTGCACCTGTCACCGTGGCTTACGTACGTATCCATCTTCCTTGACTGGATTACGGTGCTGACACCACCCATGACAGATTGTCTATCTCATCTATCTGGTAGCCGGCGAGCATAAGAGTATCCCCACTCTCTCCATTATCATGTTGACGGCTGTATACGGTGTTCAAGCCTTGGTCTTCATCATGCGTCGCAAGTGGGACATGATCGGCTGGATGGTGTTCTACATCCTGGCCCATCCCTGTGTTCTCGTTCTTCCTTCCCCTGTACTCCTTCTGGCGCATGGACGACTTCTCGTGGGGTCAGACTCGTGTCGTCTGGGAGAGTCTGGTTAAGAAGCTGGTGGTTCATGTAGGTTGCTCCTTCTTCAAGACGAGAAGCACATACTTATCCTTGCATGCAGGACGAGGGCAAGTTCGACCCAAGGTCCATTCCACTCAAGTCTTGGAATGATTACGTACGTCCAAAGGTTATTTCTCGGTATTCGATTGTCTTACATCCTATATAGGAAAACGAGCTCTGGGATAAGGAGTCGAACCATAGCATTGGATCATGGGTTCCTCCGACCAAGCTACAAAATGAAGGCTATGCAGAGTCACACACGGCATCTCTCTATGGTCGGGAGACATACTATGAGCCCGCCATGTCTCGCGCGTATTCGCCTGCGCCGTCTCAGCATGGCATGATGATGTACCCCCCACCAGGCTACCAATCGGGTCGCAACACACCAATGTCGACTGGCTACATGCCTTCACCTGGAGTCTTGCACCAGCCAATGCCTTCGCGGCCACCAACAAGCTATCTCGATGTGCAAATACCTACCTCGCATAGCCCGGAGGACGTCGATCTCGCTCATGGCGCTCCTAGTGACGTCGAGATCGACCGCGCCGTTCAGCGCATCCTTCAGGACGCCGACCTGACGACTGTCACTAAGCGTGAGATTCGTCGACAATTGGTAGGCCGAATTTGCGATGGATCTGTCCAGCCGAAAGGCAGCAAATCAACGGCGCGAATAGATCGCGTACTGCTTGCACGGGCTGGACGGATAGAGGATAGTAGGGACATTCTCTTGCATAGGACACCTTTCTTTTCTACTCTGGAACTCTCTCGCTAGTGTTCGGACTTCGCTAATTTTTCGCATCTGTCGTATCTCAATCCACGGACCTCGCATCACACGTGTGCTTTTCCCTACCGTAACTCACAGTACATTCATAGAATATCAAGGACTTGTAATATCTCACGATCAGACACTCGCCTTCCTGGGCCCTATGCCTGTCTTTACGAATCCCTGACGTTTCCCACTCGTTGGTTTTTGGAAGTAGCAGTCGTTCTATTCATCACATTTGGTATGTGGACTAAAAGTTACAACAATGGATTGCGGTATATGCGTACAAATGCTTTTGGGTAACCGTTCGTGAAAGTAAAAGTCGTGAAGCGAAGTCGAAATGTTAAATGCTGTACCGATAGATTGATGAATAATACAAAAATAACTTGCATGAAAGAGCGTGAGAGAATATATGCGTGCGTTCGGAGACAGAAAAAGAAAAAGAAACCAAGAAGTGTTCAGTCTTGCCATTCACCACCGCTCGCAAGCTGCGCAAAGAGACCACGCTTGTCGATGAGCTCGAGGTAAGTGCCCTGCTCCGCGATGACGCCGTCGTGGACGACTAGGATGCGATCGCACATCTGCATGACCTGCAGCTTGTGCGTGACCATGAGCGTCGTGCGGCCGATCTTCGCGTGGCGCAGGGTGGCCATGACCGCGTGCTGGTTCGCGGGCGTCGAGCGCGGACGTGCACTCGTCGAGGATGAGCACCTTGGACGGGCGCACGCGAGCGCGCGCGCGATCTGCAGGCGCTGTGCCTGCCCGCCCGAGATGAGCGATGCGTTCTCGCCGACGGGCGTCTCGTAGCCCTTGGGGAGGGTGAGGATGAAGTCGTGCACGTTTGCCGCCTGCGCGGCGGCCTGGATCTGCTCCATGGAGACGCCCTCGCTGCCGTAGGCAATGTTCTCTGCGATGGTCGCGTCGAACAGGTTGGGCTGCTGGCTGACGACTGCAACGTGGTCGCGCAGATGGTGAACCTCGGTGGACTGGAGCGACTGGTGACCAATGTGTGATGGAACCCGAGCTCGGCTCGTAAAGACGTTGAAGAAGAAGAGCAATGGTGGACTTTCCAGAGCCAGAAGAACCGACGACGGCGACACATTCGCCGTCTGCAATAGTAACAGAAAGGTCCTTGAGGACAGGAACGTCCGCGCGTTCGGGGTAGGAGAAGGAAACATTGTTTGAAGGAGATGTCGCCGAGGATAGCTGGACGGAGCGAACCCTGCGATTCGTCCGTGTTGTTGTCCAGCTTGAGGAGTACGTTGAAGTCTCGCGTGGCCCTGCACGGATTTAGCAATGCGTTGCGCTGAAGAAAGGTCGTAAGCATAGGACGCCATGTATAGAAAGAGGAGAGCTTACTGAAAGACATGAGACTGAGACCCGATTGTTACAGTGAATACGACAAGGTTAAGAACTTGCACCATGCGCAAGTAGTCGTAAGTGCCATTGGCGACAGAGGACGGCGCCGACGTAGAAGAGAACAGCCTCGGAAAGGTAGATAAAGAGCGCTGGCGACGCCGTGTTGTGCAGCCCTCAACGAAGGCACCCCGGACTCCAGTGGCAAGAGCCTCGTCCGCAGACTTGTCGAACCGCTCCTGGAAGAGGTTCTCGAAGCCCATCGCGCGGATGTCGCGAACATTGGAGATGGCCTGCAAAGATGATCAGTACAAACTTGAGTCTGAGGGGACAAATAGAAACGCACATCGTAGTAGCGCCTTCGCGAGGTAGCCACCTCCTCACGAGCCCGCTTGTTCCTGTACTCGCACTTCGCGACCAGGTTCGTCTGAATGGCCATCGTGACCGCAAAGACCGGCGCCAGAGCAAAGCCAACAAGAGTCAGCTGCCAGCCCTGTACGAGAGCCCAGATGAGTCCGAGGCCGAGCATGGCGGTGACGACGAGAGTCTTGCGCGAGTGAGGACCGTCGCGATGAGAGAGCGTGCGTCATCGCCGTCCTTGATGAGGATCTGGACGAGGCGGACCGCGCTGTTCTCGCTCTTGTCGAACCACTTCTTGTCCTGCGCGAGGATGAGCTGGAAGTGCACGACTTGCGGATCTTGTTCACCCCGTCCATCGCGACGTACTCCATGACGAAATACTTGAGGCCGATGAAGAGGCCGTCGGCGGCCGCGATGGCGAGCGAGATCCCGCCAAAGACGTTGATCGCGGAGAGGTCGCCCGCGCCGATCGACACCAATATACCCTCGTACTGGAGACGCTGAGAGCACGAAGGAGAAGACAGGAGTCATGGCGCCGCTGAGATGCTGATGAATGATACCGAGGATGATGAGGGGGCTTCTTGGGCATCGTCGGCCAGACATCGGCGGTATGTAGAGCCAACGGAACGACTGCTGGGGCAGGGATCACCTATCTCCGGATTTTGCGTTTGGATTGTTCGCTCTTCGTCCACCTTGACGACCTCTGGTAACACGAGCTCGATGATGCGGTCCTTGGGGGGTCCCCACTTGATGCGCTCGCGCCCCCTATGGGACACGGTCCTTGATCGAGGGCCATGCTCCTAGTGTGGAGGTGTGAAAGGCACACGCGGGCTGCGCCAGAGAGTTAGTGCCTTCTTCTCGTACCCCCTATTCCTGCTCGTCAAACGATCGTAGTATAGAATAGAAGAAAGAGAAAAGAAAAAATGACATGGAGCAGAGGTTTTTATTGGCCGAGGGGGAGGGAACGACGGGCCGGTGAATTGGAGGCTGTTCTTTAGCGTCGTGAATGAGGCTGGGAGGGCCCTTGGTGGAGGGCGGTTAAGCGAGGAGTGTTTTTGGAGGGAGGGGGGAGGTCAGAGATGGAGGGGGAGTTGGAAAGTTTGTTTGGGAGAGTGTTGAGTTGAAGTGCATGGACTGGGCGGGCGGGTGGGGCAGCGGTGATTAGGTTTGCGTCGCGGGCGTCGTCGGTTGGAGAGAAAGCCTCAGGAGGGGACGGAATGGTTTTTTGGTTTGTTTATTGGTGGTGGATTTGTACGTTGTCTATGTTCTTTTTGGATTATTTGGGATCGATCTTGAGTTGAGCTTAATTTTTTGGGAGGTGTGGGGGTTTATTTAGAGATCCCTTTAAAAACACAATTTCTTTGTTAAGATGGTGGGGGGAGGGGGGAATCTACTAGTTTTTTCATTATACGCTTTTTTTTTTTTTGGCGCCTTTGGTGGAATGAGCCGCGGAGCTCAGGATTTAGGGGCGGGGCCCCTGTGTATTTTCACGCTTCGTTCGGGGTGCGCAAATTTCGAGCGACGCGAGAGGGGTACAGCGCGAGCGGGAGCTGTGCTATGGCCGTTGGCTTTGGTCTAGGGTCCGAGACGGACGTTTCGAAAACCATCCAGTTGGTCATGGTGTGTTGAAAGAGGTGGACTCTGGTTGGACCGGAGGTGGTCGATATATGCTGCCTCGTTGAGGTCTTTTGCGCGCTGATGCCGGCGGCCTTAGAGCTCCTCGTGCTTCTCCGCGTCCTGCTTGCTAAGAATGGACGTCGAGCTCTCGCCTTCGTGTGTTGACTTGCTGCAGGGCCTCTTCGTCGGGTCTTTCTTCCTGGAAACCACCAAACGGAGCCCTGGAACCGAGAGCAATCGGGAGGGGGGGGAGGGAAAGAAAAATCTTTATGTGGGGAGGTGGGAAAAAAAATTAAAGGGGGGGGGGGGGGTAAAGGAATCCCAGGGGGGGGTGTATGTGTGGGGAGGAAATAAATTGGGGCGGGGCAGGGGGGGGGGGGCGCGCGGGGGAAGGGGGGCGCGCGAGCGGGAATAAAAGGGGGAAGGGGGGGGGAAATTAAAAAAGGGGGGGAAAAAAAAAATTTAAGAGGGGGGAAAAAAAAAATATAAAGCAATCAACAAAAATAAACAAAAAAAAAAAAAAATGGGGGGGGGAAAAAGAGAGGAAGAACAAATTTAAAAATTCGCCGGGCGTGGCGGGTTGTTTGTTTTTACTCTGGGGTCGGATCGGTAGGCCCATGCTCCACCACCTCGCCATCTTCAAGACCGTAGACGAAAAAAATCGTGTTCTTTTTGAGTGATCTGGGGGACGAGACCGGAGGTCGTGGGTGGGGATAAACAAACGGTTTATTATAGTCTTGTTAGCACGCCGTCTCTTGATAGCCTCGAGAAAAAACGAGGATGAAAGACCCCGTAGGACAATCGGGACCCGGATGCGACGACGGAGGTTGGTGGGGTCGACGGGGAAGCTGAGCAGGTTGGCTTTCCATTCTTAATAAAAAAAAAAAAAAAAGCAAACGAATAAAAATAATAAAATTTAAAAAAAATATATATAATATAAGCAATATAAAGCACTATTTAAACTGGGTATAATGCGCGCAAATCGTACCGGACCAGAATAATGAGGCACCGGTTGTGGATCCCTCAGAATGGTTAAATGGGGAGACGCGGGGACGGATAGCCAGGGACGTGCCTTGCTTCTGTCCACCGGATTTAGAGGACCTTTCGCGCCGGCTCCCGCCGTTTTTTCCAAAAGGCTTCAGGGTAGTGCGTAAGCCGTCAGGGAGGCCGTAATTTTTAATGACAGTCGTGCACATCAAGGGCCGCCGGGGTGCAAAACCAAACAGGACCCTCTGCGTGCGCGTTGGGAAACTGCAGTTACGGTTCGCGCGTGGGGACAACCACCCCCGTCTTTCAGTGCGGGCGCGGCGGCGTCCTGGCTCTTCTGCTTCCCGGGCGGCTGCTGCTTAGGCGAGGCCCATGGCGACATCGTTCTCGGGGGACGGTCATGTCAAAAGAGGATAACATCGTCTGCATGCACCGCCGCCGCATTCTGCTCGCGACACCAGTCCATTGTCGCAGGTCAGGCAAGGTTCTCTGCTCGTCGAGGATTGATGACACCGTGCGAGATAGTGTGTGTACATGCGGCGGAGGGGATGTGAGAAGGTGCGCGCGGCACGGTCGACTTTCGGGTGAGCCGGAGGAGTGCCGACGATGAATGTTGTGTCCTTTGCTGGAAGGAAGATGTTGGGGGGGGGGGTTCACGTCTTGAAGGACTTTTGATAGGGACGTGGGGGACGTTCGTCTGGCCGAGAGGGGGTACGCGAAGGTGACATCGCAGAGCTCGATTTTTGACCGGGAGCCCTGGCACGAAGAAGGTGCGGAAGGAGAAATGTAAAGCGGACGATGCGTCGGAGAGAGCTCACGTGCTTGGCGGTCTTGAGCGGGCGCGGTAGATGGTCGAAAAGCAGAACGGCAGCCGGCACAGTAGTAGCTCGGCTGAAGACTGGCACAGAGTGACGAGAGTATTTGACAGAAAAAACCATAGCAAACTCTTGCCCTTCGTGAAGACGGACAATGAGCTGGGGGATCATGCACATTTGAAGGTTGGCTGAAAAAGGGTTGGCGATGAGGGCAGGCCCAAAAGGGTATCGGCCATGGACTTCTCCTGGCACTCGATTGTACAACAGAGTTTCTGTGACGAGCTTCGGCGCCCGTTAACCCAGAAGTCACTGCTGACAAAAATCATAGATCCATCATGGGCGAAGCGTGGAGAAAGATTGGTATGAGGGTGGAAGGCCCCAGACGGTCAGGCCATGTCCGTGTTCGGCAGATGCTTGGAGCTTGTCCAGAGACGTGGCCAGTTGTGACAGTTCTAGGTCTCCTCCGTCATAATCGCTCTCTTGCGCTGGCGCGTGTTGAAGGCCTTGACGAGGTGGAGATGAGGCCACTACCGCTCGTCGTCGACGAGGGTAGCATCTGTCGCGGTGTGTACGCGTTCGCTGTTGAGGACGCGTGGAGAGGCGAGGCCTTTGCGAGACGGTTTGGATGATGGTAAGGGACAGGGACGGCGGAAAGAATGACGAGAGTGAGTGCCCATGATCGACTGAACTCCCAGCGCGAGAACAGACGACGGTAGGGTGGGTAAGGTATTGACATGAAAATCCCGCCAGCGCTTAGATGATGTCCGCTTGTACGTACTTCATCGGTTTTTCCCTGAGCGTAGTGTCAGACAACAGTCCGGGGCCACCATTGTCAATATGGCACGTTACGTCGGACAAACTTGGCCCATTGCAGGCCCGTCCCCGCGCAACGACCTTGTCGTCGGAGTCCTTTGACAGTCTCGGGGTCAAACCAGACCCGATCCTTCCGCGTTACAGAAAGAGTATACGGTGTTTCCGTACTACTGCCAAGAAGGTTCTTCTCCTCCCCCGTCCATATCCAATAATGAGACGTGATGCTGCTGAGGAGCAAGTGCGCCGAACAGCCAGGCAAACAAGAGCTATCGCGGTTGATGCCGCTGACATCGTGTCTTAGCTTGTCCTTGTCGCTTGGTGACGTCGTTGGATAGAGGGGGAAATGTGCAAAGGCATATCGAAGACCATGCCTAATGACGATGGGTCATGAAGGGCGCTACTGCGCCAGATGCAATGGAGGAGGCGGCGGCGGGGAGTACAAGAAAGAGGAGATCATGTCGTGACAGTGAAGCTGAACAGCAGTCGTATTGATGGTGTTGGAGGTATACGGGGGGCGGGCCGGCGAGGGGGGGGGGGTGGGGGAGGTGGGGGGGAGTCAGCCGCGGTTGGCTGCTCAAGGGTGTGGGTGGAGATGGGTGTTATTGGGAGACTTAAGGGTTTGAGGAGGTGGGTGCAGCTCGCTACGGACTGTCGACAAGAGTACTCTGTCGATGGACGCCCATGTCGGGGATGGTGGTGGGTGGGTGAAGAGTGTGATCGAGACTAAGAGCAGGCATCCCGAGTGGCCTTGCATGGCTTTTGTCAAAACGCGAGGGACGCCAGCGCGTCTTTTGTCAATCCTCAATTGTTGCCACTCACAATATGCCTCCTAGCCTAATCGGGAACGCAAACACCAATAACCACAACTAGAACGCCAACTTCGGCGCGCAGCATCGGGAGTTCTAAATAAGGCACCTCCTTGCGGTTCAGTCCGCCTTGCCGCCCGTGGGGGAACGCCGCCCCGATTACCCACACATCGACTGCATTGACTGCTTCCCCCATCCTCATAACCTCTGGTTCGCCACATTACATTCAACTTGTCCCTAACCCTCTAAAAAGCTTGCACTAATAAGTACGAATCCTGCAGCTCCTTTCACACCTCGCAGATGTCTACGGATCCAAGGTCTCCATAAGGTGGGTTCTTCACAGACGGCCTCAATAATCTGGCATCACTTTCCAATGAGTGTGTTCCCTCGGAAACACCAGGATGCTGCTTCATTCCAGGTGATCGCCAGCAAATAAAGATGACGGGCGCGACACACTCCAGTGATTGCGTACCAGGACGAGTTAATCAGCACGAGCTGGAGGCGTATCTTGAGCACATACAATGCTGGGCAGGCGACGCAAACTGAATGCACATGGTCTCTGGCACACGGTTTGTGGATTTTTCCGGCCTTCTTGTTTGAACGGGACTTGTGGGACGCTGGACATTCAACGATGAGACTTGGGCCTTGATTTCGCTTTATCGAACTGCTGAAGAGAGCTAGCGACAAACCTGCTGTGAGTTCACTCAGACCAGCTCCATACTGATCCCTACGCCTACGTTCCCAGCTGCTCTTCATTGGTCCCCTAGGCATCAACGTATGAAGTCGCTCGGCGTGCACGTCTGACGCAACCTTGCTCACAAACCTTCTATTGTTCGCCGACGAGGGGAATAGCAACACACTCCACCGCAGCTGCGTGCAGGCCGAGACGGGACCTATCTTGCCATGAAACATGGAATTACGGAACCATCCCCCATGAGGCCTACCAACACCCCTGCGCAATTGTCTGGCAGTCATTCACAGAATTCGGCCCCGACCTTCAAGTGACGATATCACGGTATCACTACGGCGAACGGCCAATGTACTTGCGTGTATGCGTCGCAAATATAGACCCAATGCCTGTATGTTCATCTGTGTGGGACTTGATTTACTTCCAGTGCTTCTTACAATGCACCTCTATGTGTTGGGCTGTAGGGAAGCCAACTGCCATAGTTCACGAGCCTGCCTCACGGTCTTCATCTCGCTTGATACTGTAAGCTTTCACTAATGTGACATCAAGTACACCCCAGATGACCGGTACAATGACTTTGATACACATCTGGTTACACGGCTGTGAAGACGCCAGCCAATGACAATACCATGGTATCTTACCACCCTACGCGAACGGAACCTTCTCAGAGCACAGTCAAGTCATGTGTATGAGAATAGTGAATTGCAGCAAATGAAACAACAGCCAGCGTGCTGTGAAATTATTAAGCCGCACAAGTAGGACACGACACGCAGTACAAGATTTCCGGCCAGACAGAACAGGAGTCTATCGCTAAATGAGCTGAGACCAGCCGTCGTTCCTATGAATCATACTGTCAGCGCGGCGGGCTTGAATGCGTGTCCAAGACACTCACCTCGACCCAAATATCTTCCTCGAACGCTTGTCAGTCTTCGCGTCGGTGTGGGGTGCATAGTTCTCCTTGTCCGTGAGCACCTTCAACTTGCGCATCTTGCCACCATGACCGAAGGGGAGCGTGTCACCCTTCGTGGCACTGCTAACCTTCGCCTGCATTTGCCGCGGGGGACGGTCCTGATCCTCAAACCGCACCAGCGGGGCCTTCTTCGCACCAGGCACCTCGAGTTTCCCCACCGACGCGATACTCGGAGCAGCAGAGGTCGTAAGGCTGGGGCTGACAGGGAAGGTCGCCGGCGGGCGCGAGACGACGATATTCGGCATGCGCTGCGCAGTGGGGCTCGTCCAGAGGGGAATCGTGCTCGCCGCACCGCCGGAGCGGAGGAGCTTGAGACGTTGGATGGGCGAGCGGATGCGCATGCGGCTGGGCGGGAACTTGAGGCCCCCGCTGTTGCCTATGCCGTTCGGGTCGAACAGCTCCTCGATGGTGAGCGGCGAGTGCGCGGTGGGTGTCCCGATGCGGCGGTGGGCGCCCCAGAGGGCAAAGGTTATCATGAGGAGGAGGACGAAGACGAAGGCGCAGCTGGCGAGGAAGGGTCCGAGCGAGCCGTTCAGCGGGTCCGAGGTTCCGTTGAGGTAGAGGGACTCGGGGTGCTCGTAGACGTCCCGGCGAGACATGCCAGTGGACGAAGGCAGAGAGGAGTGCAGACTTTCGGTACCAGGAAGGTGAATCATGGTGGTGAAGCCGAGTCTGAGCTGAAGGCATAGCGGCTCGCGCTGTCGCACATAAATCTCTCCGAGGCTGGCATTTCTTGTTGGACCAGTTCAGAATGAAATGGCTGACGAGCTTGGGCTGCTTGCTGTACTCGTCCAAAATGAAACGGAAAGAGCGTCGCGCACCATGTGATATGAGTACAACCCAATCTAGCAGAGGACGTTCCAGAAAGGATTGGACCGGTAACTGCATTGCCATGGGCCCGTGTACTGCTCAACCCCAATGTATATGATCAATCGCGATGTCCAGCACATATAGATGGTGGCCAAGCACACAAGTGGGTGGGGTTCTTGAGGAAGTAGTAAGTGCGCCGCACCTCGGAATTTACGTCAGATGGTTTAGACATGTATAGCAGCTTTAGGAAACGTACTGTGCAACACCGCCGCCTCCATCCGCACCCATGGCTGTAAGTTGGGGCTGGCGTTCATCCGAGCAGCACGGTGTTCAAACTCTTGGGGCGAACAGGAAATTCAATAGCGTTTCATTCAATGAGAGTCATGGCAGATGTAGGAGGCCAGAGCAAGACGAGTTGTAGGCTAGGCTTTGACTAGTCCGGCCCCTTTGGATGGAGATGAGACTCATGGGAGTCGCCGCTGCAGGCAGTGACGAATTTGACGAATTTGGCTGGAGGAGATTAGATAACCACGTGGCGCAATGGAGCCGATCACCCAACGCGTCGCACGACGTCTCGCCGAAACAGAAATAACCGCCGCGCGCTTCGATGAATGTGATGTCAGCATTGCGCTTAGCCGTATGCATCCTCATTTTCTTCTGATTTCTGCCACAATTCTCATGCCCGTGGGGACACGCTCACCAGGCGTGGAGATGGCAGGGAAAGATGGGCGGCGAAAAGCGGCGCGCAAAAACATGGACACGATCTGGAAGTGCTGGCACGGGCGCATTCGGTGCATCCCGATACGGATTGCTCGAGGTGGCGCGTAAAGGGCGTATAAAACACTGGAGGCCGGTTACCAAAACCCGGTTTTGGCCCAGCCCCACACCCTTCTTCCTCCGCCACCCTCCTCACCTTCTGCCCGACATGTCTTCGGTCGTCGAAGACCCGCAATGACCGCGCCCAAGCAGAACGGCGCCCACGCTCAAGGACAATGCGAAGGGAGAGGACCCGGCCGACATCAACTTGCCCCGACAACTATGTCGCCTGGACTCTGAAAAACCAAAAGCCTCTGCCACACCAATTACTCTGGAGAACCTCCTCCAGAACATCCAGTGAGTTGACGTTCGCCATCCCTGACCATTACGCCTTCCATTGCTATCTATGGCCTTTTTCACGGTCAAGCATGGGTTAATGGCGACGTTGGCTTGTGTGGGAGTATCATTTACTACTTCATATACCGGTCCTCGGTAAGCAGCACTTGAAGGTATCTTACAGCTCGCATTATTGACATCTGTGATCTAGGTATCACCGCTGGCTACCACCAGGCTGTGGGCACACCGCTCGTATAACGCGTCAAAGCGCTCCCAGTACTTCCTCGCAAATAGCCCGGAACTAGGTGCTGTCGAAGGTCCATTAAGTGGTGGTTTTGCCGTGGTCACCGTGCCCACCACCGCTACACCGACACCGACCTTGACCGTTATAACGCGCACAAAGGTTTCTGGTTCTCCCATGTTGGCTGGATTGATCCTCAAGCCGCGCTACAAGCCCGGTGTTGCCGATGTCTCTGACCCACCTGAGCAAGAGAGCTCGGTTATCCGCTGGCAGCACCGTTGGTATGTCTGGCTTATTGTCGGCATGGGTCTTATTTTCCCTACCGTTGTTGCCGGACTCTGGGGAGAATGGAAGGGCGGATTCTTCTACGCTGGCGCATGCCCGTCTTTGCTTCGTTCACCACGTACGTTTCCGCTTGTTGTGCTAGGTAGACAAACAGTATATGACGCCTCATCAGGTCTGTACCTTCTGCGTCAACTCCTGGCCCACTGGCTGGGTGAGACCCCCTTCGACGACAAGCACATCCCCGTGACCACTTCATCACTGCGCTCGTCACTGTCGGCGAGGGTTACCACAACTTCCACCACCAGTTCCCCATATGGACTACCGCAACGCCATCCGGTCAGGTACAATACGACCCCACCAAGTGGTTCATTGCAGTCTGCTCCAAGCTCGCGTCTACGCTAGCCACCTCATAGGTCTTCCCGGACAACGAGGTCAAGAAGAGGCCAGCTTACCATGCAACTCAAGAAGACCTCCGCGAGACACAGGAGGACCTCAAATGGGCCACCTAACGTCGCAACGACGACTTGCCCCTTGATCAGTGGGAGAGCTGTGAGTAAATCATAGTGATACTATAGACTACGAAAGTCGAACTGACGACATCGATGCAATAACGCAGTCCAAATAGACCAGACGGCCGTCAAGCGTCCTTTATTCTATTGTCGTCGCCGGCTTCATTCACGACGTCTCCGCACTTCCTCAGACGAGCACCCGGTGGGCCGTCACCTACCTCGTCAAGTACGTCGGCGGGACGCAACAACTGCATTCCTTTAGGTGGCGTGTACGACCCACTCGAAGCGCTGCACATACAACGTACGTTGACAACCCACCGCTGGTACTACTTACTCCCACTAACCGATTCCTTTAGTGTGCTCTCGATGAAACGCTTCGTCGGCATTCTCCACGGCGGCATGTCAACACGGTCTCCACAGCACAAGTCGATCCCGCCCGCACAACGGAATACTCCGCATCGCGATTATGTACAACGAGCTCGGCGCGCTACGCCGTACAAATCGGGCACCGCGGTGTCCGACGGCGAGGGCATGCTCGGGCTGAGCGCGACCTGCTCCTCCCGTCTCGTTGATCCTTTACGTCGTGTGTCATGTTGTCGTTTGCTGTGTGGAATTCACTCGCTTTTTTGTGTATGTACATAAACCCACCGTCGTTGCCGTCGTCCGTCAGAGTGCGAGGGTAGTCTTCTTTAATCTTGTGTATAAATGGAGTTGGGTCCCCCTGGGGAGGGGTTAGAATGATGAACTGCTTTACGATACGTTTTGTGAGCTGAAAATGAATCTTGTTTGATGAGTTGTCTGCCACCCGCGTATCTTATTATATAAATAAAGGCAGACCGGGATGTCACGTGGAATCTCGATACGAAATACTAGCTGATTGGCTGTTGCAGCTCCACTTGTCACGTGACCGCCTACCTGCCTCTGACGTCTACGCGCTCCCGCGCCCGGCGCACCGTGCTCTATTTACCATAGTACCACGTCCCTCTCTCTGTCTCCCATCTCCCATGTTCTACCTCCCCCGTTGCTCCTTCATCCTTTTCTTTTCTTTTATCCCGACGCTGTGCAGGTTGCATTGAGGCAGAGCCACGCACGGAAGCAGCGGGCACTCTGCACGTATGCCACCCAAGGCGCGAGCCTCCACCTGCGCACAGATTCGGAGGACATTTAGGTGACTCTTTTACTATCCTCTACCTCTATCCAACTCAAATCATTGCCTTCATATAGGTAAGGACCGTTAGGATAAGCCCGGGTCTCGGACGGCGCACCAGATCCAAGGCGGGCCAATGCATCACCACTCGCTGCCTGATCCGTACGGCACACCGCTGGCGTATTAAGGTATGAACGACTCTATTTACTATCCTCTACCTCTATTCAACTCATATTATTGCTTTGAAATAGGTATCAGGACTAGCCTAGGTCTCGGACGCATACCAGCCTACCTGGCCCTACCAGGTTCAAGGCAGGCGGATGCATCACCACTCGCCACCTAATCTACACGTCCCATTGGCGTACCACCATCAACGAGTACCGCGGCGATGCCAGCAGACTCAACCAGTCTCATTGGCGGTCAGACAGACTGGGAACAATTCAACTGATCCAACGGACCGGCCAGATATTAACCAATAGCACTGGGCACTCCACCATCCACGTCGGGTGGGCTGTTGACCTCAAGTTCTCAACAGTCTCAACTTTTTTGGGACAATCGTGTTGCGCGCAGCGTCGCGGGTGCTCGAGATATCAAGCGTGCGGCAATACTGGCACTTCACGTCAGCGTCGCGCTCAGGTGGGTTGAGCATATGATTATCTACCGAATTTTCTAGCACATTAACACTCACGTATTCAAGTGGCCTCTCAAATCCTCAACCACAAAACAACGTGGAAACATCGTGGTAGGTTACATTGTATGTAGTTAGTTGAGTAGGTAGTCTCTATTGGTTGAAATGAAAGCCAATTCCGAGCGGGCATGACGCGTGCCAGTGTAACGCAGGCTTGGTGGCGACAGTGTGACACGCTGGAAGTGGATACGAGTCTGGCAGTCAGCGCGCTGTGCGGCGCGTTCAAGGCGCGTTCGCACTGTCAAAGGGTTTGGCAGCCGGTAAGTACCGCGTAGCAGCGGTTTCAACGCGCTGGGCATGAGTCAAGCAATGTCACACACGGTGAGTACGGGTTTTTCAGCCAGCATTGGCGTTGCCCAAATTGGTTAAAACATTCATATTCAACCAACGCTCAAATTCAAGTTGAGCTTCAGCTCAAGGGTTGGCTGTGAAAAAATGCGCCGTTATGTGGGTTGAAGGGCTCAGTGGCCAGCGTGACACTCTCGACTGACATGGTGAGTCTTTATGAGCCGAGACTGCTCAGTGGCCAATATGCTGTCCTTCATCGCGGCGGGTTTAGCAACAATTGCGCCGTTTGTCAGCCACTTTGATACTACATCCTCCGGTAAGCTCAGCACCAGGTGATTTCATGTCGATATTCTCATTGACACCTTTTGCCCTCATCACTTTTGAGACTCAAATACGATAATTCCCCGTGCGGAGCACGGGTAGCAGCTAGTATGCATTAAACAAGGACGTAAAATCCAGGACAACACCGCACGAACTTTCCCATCTCACAGCCAAAAACATCCTCATTAGCACTGAAACAAAAGCACAAACACGATGTACAATACATGACGCAAATTCATCCAATAAAAAGAAAACAGCCACACCGATTCCAAGTACGAACGAAGAGAAAAAGTCGATTCGGGCGTTCATGTCCGCTCGCAGAGCGCGCTATGGCTGTACTCATGAGACCAGCTTGCTGTACTGCAGCTGCTTCCGGATAATCGTGTCTTGCACTGTAGCACGGGTTAGATACACCGCAGACGGAAAAAGGAAGGTGGAACGTACCATCTCCGAGGATGTGCGACGTGTTCTTGGTGTCCTACAAGATACGAGTGAGCGGGCAATGCAAAGGGAGGAAGGAGAAGAGCGACGCACGGTGACGGCGGTGAAGTGGCAGTAGAATGGTCTGGTTGTCGGGCGAGTACTCTTTGTGGATCTGCTGGAACTTGCGGCGCAGATCTGCAGGGGATGCGTTTAGGCGCCAAACAAGCATACAGGGCAGCTGGGGCGGACTTACATGAGGATGCGCTGTCAAAGTCATTTGGCCGGTTGCCGTACGAGACGATGAAGTGCCCGAGCCGTATGCCTGCGTTGAGCTTGTCTTTGAGGATGTCGATCTTGTTCAGGAAGAGCACGAGGCTGGTCTTGGCCAGCAAGGGGTTCGAGACGATCGATTTCCACAGTAGTACGGAGTCCTCCTGTGTGCGTGATCATTCCGGTTAGAACGACACCGTGAGGGCGTTCGGGGAAACTTACCAAACGGTTGACCATGGGATCTTCATCGAGCACTTGGTCAAAACAGCTGATGGCGCGAGGAATAGGATAGCGCTATGAAGCGGTCAGCCCCGGCCGGCGGGCAGAAGCAGAGATACCACATACTCCATATCATCGAAAAAGGGGGGGCCCACGCCGCTACGGAATCACTCAACAGATGCACGACACCTAGCAGCGGACATCTTACCTCGCTGGCCAACTATTAGTATCGTGATGATGTTGTCAGAGAGCTATGCTCACCAGTGACCTGTGCCCACCGACATCATAGAGCCGCCATTCTCGGCTCCCAGATATCATGCCTGTGGAAAGGGGCACGCGTCTAGCGTATGTCGTCCTCGGATATTAGGAATACGCACTGTCTCTTACTTGGAAACGGTACTCGGAAACACCGAGGGTCTTCAAGCGCGCACGGAGGATGTCATCTGTGGGAGAGTGTCAGGCATACGGTTTGATAAAGTAGTATCGGGCGGCGTTGGAAGATACCATCTGTTTGGCACGTAGCGCAATGACGCAACCCTGTCAAGAGAATCCAGAAAGCTCGGGGCATTTTAGAACGCCTGCATATACCCTGTAAAAAAAGACCAAAAACTTACAAGCCTGGCATATCCTGCAAGCGTAGTTTTTGGAAGTCGAGTACCGCTTGGATGGTTGCGTCGTTCCAGAGCGTCACCATATCCTCTTTGCAGAGGCTGATGATCCGAGCAGGGTCCTGTGTGCATCGTGTGAGACGTGAGGTGGAGGTGCGGGAATAACGCGCACGTCTGAGTCGTCATGATCAACATGAGCATCGTCGAGGCTGTCGCGTCGTGCACCCATCATCCGGCTGAACAGCCCCTCCAGACAAAGTGGGAGTTGACGGCCACCTCCTTGTCCTTGAAGTTGACGTCTGGCTCATTCGTGATCTGAGCAAGGCGGGTCGCTTCGGGAGCTGTCGTGCCTGCTTGAGTTAGTCGTTTGATGAGAGCTTCCTCGACCTGCAGCAAGGGAAGTAGTCTGAGGCGGAGTTTAAGGTGCTCCGCTGTCAATTTTGGAATGTTCTCGCTGACTGGGGAGTTAGACCCCGAGCTTGGACTGGAGCCTGGGAGCGACCTCGTAGCAGAATGGGGAGACGAGGAGTTGGAGGAGGCTTGGAGTGCTTGCACGTCTGCAATGGCATCGAGGATGAGACGGATAGAACGGACGACGTTGAGCTGGATTACAGCCCGCCAGGAGGCTCTTTCAGCATGGAAAGCCTGGGTAGAACATCAGCTGATATTGGGGTATTGTGTGCATGCGGCGCACCTTCGGGGTGTGTAGAAGCTGAAAAGTCTAAGAACAAAGTATCAGCATCCCCGGTGTCAGGAACCCGTTGATTGACGCACTCTTCAATGGTCGTCGATTTGCCTGGTTGGCGCAATCATAAGCACAAACCGCGAACAGCAATCTTATCAGGGCGTACCGGACTCGCTTTGACCTATGGTGTCGTGTGGGGGGTGGATGTTATTGTCGGACCAACGTCATGCACACATGGTGACATACCTAGCAACACATTTGGTGGGCTTCGGTGCCTTACTTCTCCGCCTTTGCCTGCTGCTGTATCTCCTCGTCTATGGCGTCCGAGATCCTCTTTGCCTCGCCCTCAGCGAGCAGCCGGGCCTCGCGGTCTGCAGCGGTCTCGCCGGGCGGGGGTGCCAGCACCCGGTTCAGGGGGTCTTCTTCTCGTGCAGGGGCCATGGTCTACAGGGCGGCGCGGAGGCGGTCAGGGATTGTCGCAGAGCGGCGGCGGGACACGGTGAAAATGAAGAGAGGAGATGGAGGGGAGGAGAGACGGGAAGGAGCGCGAGGGAGGAGCGCGGCGCCATTGGACTGTATTACTTACGGGCGACAGCGAACAGCCATCGCGCATCAGACCATCTATGGGCCTTTGATTCGCACCCGAAGCCCATGGCATGTTAGCCTCCTTCAGCCCAAGCCGAACTTCCGGTGTCAAACAACCGCACGCGGAGGCGATCAAGTCAGGCTTGGCATCGTCCTGTGGCATTTTTTCTGGCAATATTCGGATTTGAAAACGAGGCTCAGGACAGGCTCCGCCGAGTCCATGAGGCATCATCGGGCGTTGCCTTCCCAGCAGAAGCTTGGAAACTCCGTTGCATTCTTGATATTCCGCCAAGGGCCGAAGCTGGGCCCCAAATCTGAAGACAAAAATTCCGCAAAGTGCGAGCACAGCCAGGCCAGAAAGTGGTGGATCAGGAGAGAGCGTCGCGTCGCTGCCGCGGTCGCAACTCCGCCACCGTCCCTCCCCGCAATCGGCATCAAAATCTTGCAAGATCCACGGCGATCGCTTCTTCGAGTTACGTCCGCGGCTGCAGGGCCCAAGCTGTCGGGCGACGGACACGCTGCAAACGTTGAAAAGGTGAGTGCGAAAATGGCACAGAAAATGGCAAGAAAATGGCACAGCGCGATCTCGTCCTGACGTTCGTGGGTATGGAAACGCACATCGACGACCTCAGGGCCGTCCGGGTTGATGTAATAACCTCGGTGTGTATATGATTTTTTTCTCTTGTCAAGAACAGAAAGCACTGGAACCTGTTGACTAGCGGGGCCCTCGCATATCCATCGCTGCGAGGAACCGGGTCATACCTATTAGCCGGTCTACATCATCATTATACTTCAGCATTTTAATTCGTGAGTCTCTTGATACGTCCTTCGTCGGAAACCTGTGACGCAAGATTCGTGGTATCAGCGCGATGACTACAGCCTCATGACTCATTCAGAAACTCACCTCTTTCGTTGCCTCACCGGACCTCCCACTCACGGGTTGTCGTTGCGCAATAAGCTTCATACGTGACAGTACTGCTTGTTTGCGATGAAGCAAACTCTATCTCGCTAAAAGGTGGACGGTCCTGAACTTCTTCTTTTTGACGCGACTGTTTTTGGACGACCATCATCGAGATGGAATAGACCTTCGAGAGACACAGAGCGACGGTGAGGTGGAAGGTACTAATAATGAGGGAAGGTGGAGGAGCAGAATAAGATCTGCGACGGTTGCCAAAGCTGACATTTATATTAGTCAGCGTGAATGCCGCATCCATACCGCCACAGAGCATGCCATACCTACGCAGGCGCCTGTGCCGACGAATAATTGTACCAGCGTTGAAATCTGCCGCGTAGTGCGAGAGTAGTAGCCTGTGTCGCGTTTCCGGAGCTACAACAGTTTACTGATTAGTCTCCTCGAATGGAAACTGAAGACTGGAGCTTACTATCAGCGTCATCCCGATCGCGATGACAGTGTCGCAGAGCGTGCTGCTGACCAGCCATAACTGGGACGAACGACAAACGCAGAGATAGTGAGTGAGATGTATGACACAAGTTATCTCGCAGTATGCTTGAGCTTACCACGCAGGGAATAGAGGTCTTGGGTGCCGACTCGGTAAAGACGCCAACTTGGTATTCTCTCACCCCCTCGGCGATTGCACACGAGACCTGGAGCAGCGACAACTGCGTCGGGAGTCTTTAGAATAGGTCTATGACCTCAGAGACTACCACGCACCATGACCAAGCCCACAGTAGGTACCCGCCTCTTCCACCCCTCCGGCAATAACCCTGACAGTCTCCGATGTTGTAGATTTGGAAAACGGCGCTGACTGATGAGGTGAGAGTCAGGTAAGAAGATCAACGACGTTGGTATGAACTCAACCTATGCCAATAAGTACCGGACCCTCTAGCCATTGCAGCTGCACAGTTCCCAACATGTCAAGGTCGCCGAAGCCGCTTGCAAAGTATCTGTAAGCGTCGATGCCGACCAGAATTGTCTGGACGCTCTCGAGTGTGAAGACAGTGTACACGACCCCTTTGCTGCGAACTATTGGGTCTCGAGGAAAGGAGATTATGAAAAGATCTGGAGAGCTGGCGAGTCAGGTCGCAGCACGTGCCCGAGGGTGAGTAACAAACAAAGCTGGTTGATTAACATTCCGTAAAGCAAGAAGTTGAAAAGACACCCGAGTAGCTGACATCTGAAGTTAGTCCGTGGCCGATGGGTGCTTGATATATCCTACCAGAGGAGCCGCGCTGTCCCGAGGCGACAACTCAGTCGTGGTGGCCGAAGACTGCCAACAGAGACGTACCGGGAAGCAGGTAGTGATGTGTAGGGCAAGGTAGTTTGAGAGCATGTTAAAAGAACGACTTGGTTTGAGTAGGGCGAGTTGGAGAGGGAAGGAAAGATATTGCCGGGAAGAGAGAGACAGGAAGAAAAAAAAGCGACAGAGGTTCTGTTGAGTTGAACATCGGCGCTACTCTAGGTCTTGAGAAAAAACAGAATGCATAACTGCATCTAGCGGAGGTGCGATGAGGTGATAAGTCTCGTTACAGGGTTCGGAGTAGCGGAGCTGGGTCTGGCCGAGGGGATATGATTGAATCAGGCAACAACAGGAGTTAAACCAGCTCCGTGACCGCATGTTATCTCACAAAACTAATACATGCATGGGATAGAGCATGCGATAACGTGACAAATGCCATCAAGCTGACTTCAAAAGACAATCCCTACCGACAAAATCGAAGATTAACCTCGCCCCATCGCCAGCCCATCACCGCACTCGGCGCCAAAAGAACAAAGGAACACGTGCCCGCGGTCGATAAGCACCCGACCCTGAGTCCCGGGTGCGCGACCGCCGTCCTTGCCGCCGCCGCCGACGGCGGGGGCGGGAGAGAACTTAACTGAGCAGGAGGGCGGGCGTTCTGGGAGAGCCGCCTTGCTCATTAGAGAGATGATGGCGGAGTGGCGTGAGAGAAACCCGACGATGTGGGCCGGACGAGACCGGGCGGATGATCAGAGCACCAATTTAACTACCATTTCTGGTGCGTCCCATCACTGCTCGGCCGGCTTCGGCCGCCAGGCCTGTACGCATGGCGGTCGCTCATCTCCTGCCAGCACGATGACTTGTGTGGAGGAATCTGAGAACGTCAGGTAAGCTTATTCGGACTCATTTATGCCATGCTAACGAGCTGCCTTTGACCATTACATCAGGTCGAATAAACTCTAGCTCAGGTCGTGCTGTTCAGTCGTGATGAGTCAGCTCAGACAACCTCTCCCAACTTCACATCTGGAGAGTGTAGTAGAAAGTGTCTATCATACACTTTGACCTGACATGCATAACAGCCATTGCTCGCTTGCTCAAGATAACCACCAAGATTATCTCGAGAAATCAGTCGAAGCTCGCTGCAGCCTTGAAGTCTCTCTAAGCCCGTCGGCGCCATTCCTATGCATGATCGAGGAATGCATCTTCACTGCTTTTCTTGACAGAGAGCCTTCAGATCATAGAAACGTCCCAACGTTTTTCATCGCATTGGAAATCCCACGTCGAATAGTTTCGGATTTCGGTGCGGTATCGACGTTGAAACAAGCTTGACCACGATTTGCTTCCGCGCTGGACACTGCAAGGATGGATGTCTGCAAAACTTCGTGGCACAGGTGTTCGTGCGTGGATTTTTAATCCCCGGAGTAGCTAATGACCGACGCTCCCACAGAATGTCTCTAGACCATCGCCCCCAGGCCCTCAAGCTTCAAGCCTCAAGCCTCAGGCCCCAGGCGACGGCCCGTTGGGTTTCGTCTCAATGCGCCTGCCGCACCCTTTCAACGCGGTCGTCGCGATCAACGTAGAGCATAGGCATCTAGACATGTAAGACCGTTCCATCAAGCATGCTCTTACACACATGCTGATCCGCGTGACCGGTTGATGCCATATAGGCTTGAGGCTTAAAGCTTGTGCCTGCGACGCCCGAGGGCCGAGGAACCGATCTATGGAGCCTCATAATTGAGGATCGCAGTATGTATGTCATTCCTATCACCTAACGCTAATGCACACGATGCACCACAACTTCCTGCGGGTGCAATTGACGAGCCAAACCTCGATCGCAGAGCAGCCCGGTGGCACTTTCGTACGACGGCACTGTGACGACATGCATCAAATCGCTGCGGCGCACACTTGGCTCTGACAAGTGAGTTTCAGATGCGCCGTGGTCAGAAACTACAAGTCGCACCCTGATGATCAGCCCCAGGCCACGCTCCGAGTTTGACGGGCCTCGGCGACTGGGGATTGGCATTTCGCATCAGTTGATGGCTCGTATGTGGGTGCCCGAAGCATGAGTGCGCTGACGCGCCGGCGGCACCCGCTACGTCCGCGTCGCGAAGGTATCGCATAGCCCGACCTCCTGTATGAGCCGCTGCCATGAACCGCTCTCTCCGACCCGTCCGAAGGTTCTGCACGACAAGCATCATGATTACTACAAGCGTCGCGCGGGATTACCGGACCTAAGCTGTCTGTCTGTGATACGAGAATCACCTTACTTGAGCTAGGACGAATTCACATGTTGTATTAGGACGGATATCCAGAGGCCACCGAGACGCACATGGGGCGTGCTTCTGCTCTGGTAGTTGTCATAGTCGTATCACGTCACTGTCAGACTACGTGAGCTACGCGCCTGAAAAGGCGCGTTTCGTCAAAACGGAAAGCGTGGAGTCTTCCGATGATCATGCAGCCCGTCGACTTGAGAGCATGTCGCGCCCGAATGCGTGTGTAGCGGAATACGGGTATGGCCACAACCCACGATCCCGGGCAAACCTAAAGCTCCTGATCACACAATTCCGCCATGCACAGTGCACCGCACTCTCGCTGGCCCGGCGTAACGGAGTTTATTCGATTATCCCAAGCTGCAGCAGTGAGTACGTTTGAACAGCCACCAGGCATGAAGAGAGTAACGCGGCAATCCGGCATCTTTATGTCGACTGCAGTCTATTTCAAGCTCATGGGTGCCATTGTTTGAGGAGTTGGAGCTTACCGAGATTCACCTTCGTCCTTCACGCGCCTCCGGACCCACTCCCGCCTGGGTCCATGGAGTCAGCATTTGTCTCTTAACTTCCGGTAATATCGCAAATTTGATACGTTTTGTGAGCAGCGTAGAGAGAACAGCGAATGTTAGAGCAACAGATGTCGCTGCTGCTGCCCCATCCTCGTCGTTGCGAACATTGCGCGGCCATAGATTGTAGTCGAGCATAGCATACCAACGATTTCAGATGAGTTTGTCCCTGAGAGCAGAGATAGAGTTTTATGAAGCAGGGATGCACTGCAGAATTCAGACAATAGCATTTCTTACCTCGGGTCAGGCCAAGGCTCCATTTTATCCCAGGCTCGATCGTAGGTAGATCCCTGAGAAGTCCTGGGTGCGATACGGGGACGAGTACGCTTCTCCACCCCATGTGGCATGTCTAGGTCGCCGGGAATATATTCTAACCGCAGCGAGAAGGGTCTCGAGCAGCTTGGAGCGACAGGGCTCGAGAGATCAGGTTGTATTGGACCGTCGTAATCCATGTATCATGCAAGTGGCGCACAGGGGTTGAGCAAGTCCCCAAATCAGCGTTATCTACCATCTCTACAACAGTTGATATATTCATGTATCTTCCATTCTAGACATAAATAAATGGCGAATCGAGCACTGCGTACCTGGAAATCCGCGGCATACCGCGAGGAGGACGAGTGGGAAGAAGGTAGGCGCCGGGGTAGCTGGAGTGCGCCACTGGCGCCTAGCCTATTGAGAGCAAACGTCCACCATACCTGGGCAACCCCGGCCGCTCATGATTCTACAGTTATCTCCTGCCCATCGAATCTTGCTCGTGTTACCGAGAAACACAGGTTTATTTGATGGTATGCTAACAGCCTTTCACTATGTTTGAACCGGGCTGAAACCGCAGCCTGTCTGTCAGCGAGCACCAGCGGCGGCCGAGTGAAGTCGCGAGACATCCCTCCGTACGCGGACCGCGTTAATCTTGAGATTATAATCTCACAATGTATTACTGTAGGACGTGATGTCTTCTTGTAGGCGTCGCTCATACCTGGACCTCCGTCGACCTCGGTGCTACGGGAGGACAGCTCTCATATATTCATCAAGCCACATCTGTTAGCAGGGGGCTTCAATCCGACCCTTATGCATGCGTTACTAGCCTACAGGATAAGACTGGCATCTGCCATCCTTTTGGTCCGATTCGCCATGCACCCATCGGGTCATCATCCCTGGAACACCGTTAGACGACCAACTCAGGGTCCCCTCCATCGCGGCGCTTACTCTTGTGAGCAATCTTGGGCAGTTCTTCCTGTCCGTCGCATGAGCATCACGAAATCCCGAAGTCCACGCAGAAGCACACATGTGGTATAAGTACCACCGTGCTCAGACCCGAGCTTCTACCCACACCACCTTCCGTCCACTCCTCTCGACGCCATGCACTCGATAGCCAACCTCTCCGTATGGGATGACCTCCCTGCCGAAATGAAATACACCGTCGTGGAACATCTCGACGAAACCGACATCTCAAAATTCTCAAAACTCAACCGGGAAGCATACTGCTTGTCCATTCCATCCTTGTACAGGGTGAGCTATGATCTGTATTTGGCTTTCCAGTACACGAGCTAATTAGGATATTTTTGGCTACTAGGAGGTGAACCTTCGCGGCTCTAAGGCCTTGCGATCATTCTTGGACATGGTTCCGCACGCGCACTGTCGACATGTTGCGAACCATCAAAATGTCGATCTTTCTGACGATGGCCTCTACTCCACCGCTGTCGGGGGGGGGGGCCAGCCACAAACTGCCCTCAGTGACTTGCTCAACCGATGCTCTCTCGGGTTAGAGGAACTGTCGCTGAGAATACCTGGCTCGCTGATATGCCCACGATCATCCCATGTTTCTCACGTCTTCGCATGCTTCAAAGCTCCTCGCATATCTCACTGGGGACGAGACGAAAACGCGCCTCTGTAGCAGTCATGTCTCGTCATCAAGTTTTTTCTGAGTGCCAGCGCTGATCCATCCGGTATATATAGGAGCGAGCGCCTGGCGTCAGTGTCCATCGCCGCATCCATCCCCCATCTATCCCACCTCACCGACTGGATTGTATCTGCCGCTCTGCACTGCACGCGCCAGAACTCGTCGGAGCTTATCCCCAATCATACCCACGTTGCTATGTAGGCGATGGCACGACATCCCGCACACCCCCTGCTAGGCAACAGCCTCTACCTTCCAACTCACTGCTCCGGATATCGACGCTCCGGGAGATGCGCATCCGGGCATACTCACACCTCGGCGACGAAGCACTACCCTGGGCGACCCACTAGGCCCGTCGCGTGCGAGTCTGGACGTGCTCGAGATCGGGAGCTGCGCGTACGAGTCGCCCGAGTTCAAACCGCACATGCGACAGAGCGCATCGTGGACGCCGTCTGGACGCGCACGTCAATATGTCTCAGAGCTCATACTACTCAGCTCGCCACTATCATGCGACGCGCGGAGGCCACGTGCTACAACCCACACACTGCACGCGCTGCATCTCATCAACCGCTCTTCCCGGTTTTAGAGCACCTCGTCGAGACGCTTACCGCGCATCGCACGGTCACCAAATATCTGGACGCTCTCGATCTTTCGGCTGCCACGAGGACGACCTCGCGGAGTGAGTACATCGCGCTCGGCGAGTTTCTCGCGCTCTGCAACGAGCGGGGCGACGAGCCCGTTCTTTTCACACCTCTCCGCGCTCTCATTGCGCACGGTCGCGGACCTCTACGAGACGACGCCACGCCGAGCTCCGCCGAAGTTCCAGTTCCAGTGTGAACGGGGTCCTCGGCCGGCGCAGCGGGCGTCGTGAAGAGCCTGCAAGAACGCCTGGCAGGAGTACCCCGACGTGGGGCTGCTCGTAGCGAAATTTGCAACTCGAGCTCGTGCACGTTTCGCACTGCCTGTCATGGACAGTATAAGGCTAGATGAATTGATCGTGGAGGAAGAGATGCAGTGGTGTTTCGATGACGATCGTTGTTGTTGATGGTGGCTCGCACGATGTACAACAGCAATCTGATGTATCAAACACCACACATACAATTCAAAATGACGCGATTATGGTGGGAATTGATGTGTGCGAGCAGCAAAATCTCCATTCACGGTGAGGCTGAGTATAAGGATGGACATTGATGAAATCATAGCAAGATGGTTTGACAGACAAGCAAGCAAAGTAGCGAGGCAACAAGCCCAACAAATCGCAACGGGCAACGAGATGATACAGAAGCGTGCATGCAGGAAGCCGCGGGGGCCGGCACAGAGTAGGTTTACCAGGACCAGGGGCTATGTGGGGGTTAGGCAAGTGTGGCGCAATAGTAGGGGTAAGAGGGAGTAGTAGGGGTCGGTGGGGAACGTCGGCGAGAGCGGCGAGGTCGGAGTAGAGGGGATAGCAATGGATGGATAACGGCCCTCTTGTGCACGATAACGGGCTGGTTTCGACCGTTCTTCACTCGCCCCGCGACCCAGCGTCGGAATGCCTCCTCCGAGAGAATTGGTTGCCTACTCGCGGACTCGCTCGCCATGAACGTGACGAGGAAGCCGACCTTGAGCTCGACTCTAGCGCGAAGACACGGAAGAGAACGTTTTTCCGGAACCTTGAAGCGCCAGATGTCGTCCGTGGAGGGAACGCAGAGACCTTGATGATGATCTTGCCGTCGACTGGATCCACAGCGATGTGGGTCTGCAGAGTTTCCGATGGATGCCTCGTAGAAGAAGCGGACAGGCTGCGTGGCTGCGATGGGATAATTCTCTTTGCCTTTCGCGAGGGGACGATCCGTTTGCGGGTTGGGTCATACGCCGGAGTCCGTTCCTGAAGTACCGTTGGTAAGCGTCGGTAAGGATAGTGAGGGCGGCTTCGTTGACATCTTGAGGTCGAGAGGATACGAGGATAGCGGGTGCGAAAAAAAGCGAGTTGACTTGATAGCTCAGAACGAAAGAATGGAGGGCAGATACGACAGCCCAACAGAGGGTGCGAAGACTTTCATGAGAGGGCTAACAGCAAAGGCTGGACGCGCTGACGGTGGGGACGCGGATGGCTTGAACGCAGAGGCTGACTGCTATTGACGGCCGGGGGTGACATAGTCGGTATGCAAATCGTGAGCTCCACACGCGATGATAGTAACAGAAATCTTCACAGAAGGTTGAGAGCAATGCCTTTACGAGCTCTTATGAACTCGTCACCGAGTCTCGACCGACCCCGAGGCCCCCCCGGCAACACTTCATACCTCATTCATCCTGGGAAAAACTTCATAACTACCGCACATCCTCGGATATAGGCTGGCCATACGGTTCAACTATCTGCGAAAGGAGGTCAGAATGAAGGTTGGATGATTCGAATCAGTCGCAGAAATGGTGATGTATGTCATCAAATGAGATCAGCTTTCCGTTCTATGCCTTCGAGTCCCAGGCGGTTCCTTCGCACCTGCGGTGCACAGTATACAGAGTGGGCACGAAGGCGTGGCATTCAGCGAGGCACGCCTCTCCGAGATTCTTCCAAATGTCATCTTTGCGAGAACCGTGGTTACGAGCGATAGCGGATGAGCAATACTCACTAGGCAGATCATCTCGATGGAGAAACGCTACAGACGTCTGACCCGCTTTGTATGAATCGTCATTTCCGCGCATGACCGTGCATAACAAGTCGACGCCTAGCCGTTATTCCAACGCCCAAAGTTGAAACATATTGCCCAAGTTTCACGCACATAGGGACGGTACCGAGATCACAAACACAGACGTTAGAGGGCAAGCGCAGTATTCTTGATGTCACTTTGTCGAAGAGGATGGTGGTGGGAGTGAGTAGAGCCTCGCGCGTGCAGAGTCCTCGCGTGAGCACACGGCGCTTGCACATTGTCGCAACGTACGCAGGTAGGTCATTTCCCGGTTGCTCAGATCTCTCTTCGGACCTGTTACTGACCTGCATGGCAGAGGAGACTAATCTGTCAAACTATCAGAACATGTTCAGAGGATGCAGTAAGCCGTTATCGGTTTGCTGGGCCCCGGGACCCCCATTGTTCCATGTACGGTGGTTGTCACACTTCCTTTTACTACAATAAGGTGGCCTTCGACCCCATGGGGGTAGGACGCGCTGTGCACGGGTGAGTGTTGTCCTCAGCTATGCAAAGTACGATTCTAGATTCGCTTACCGCACCTCTCGTAAAGTTAGGTACCTGTTTGAGTTCGTGTGCATCATTCATCATGGTGACCGTCAACACGGTCTATTAACGGGCAGGGCAGTGTCTACCCTACAGACTATGAAGTGTGGCGAACGCGGGGATGCCCAAGAGATATCGTCGGAGAGGCTATGCTCGGCCTGATGCCTTATTATCAAGCTCGAGCACACTCGGGGCAATCTCGAGGCCTCGACGGTCCTTCCAACTTTCGGGAGCATTCCCCTTCCGTCCGGGGCTCGCTCTACGCAGGTCCGTGAGCACCGCGCTGGTCTTGCTTCGGTAACACATGTGAGGTTCCAATCTGCACCTCTGAGCACTGCGCTATGGCATGGACCTAGGTGGCTGATGTGCACATGCACGCGGGTGTAGTCGTGAGTCAAGTTATCTTGCGCTGTGGGATATTGATCTGTCTAAGCGAGTTCAGAGTTTGGTAGATTTGGGCAGGTATTTTGTCAGGCAGTTGCAAAGTTTTGTATATTCTTTCGGTAAGAATAGAAGCGTCTTTGTTCAGCGAAATGCTAACAACGGGGCCACATCCATTGCAGGCTATGGCTTTACGGATCCCTCTTTCTGGAGCGGCAATGTTATTGACATACTTCCATATTCTTTTCTATACTCCTTGCCAATCTTCTGCAAGCACACCTTGGAGCTCGCATGATCAATGCCAAGTGGGTCACAGACCCGCCGCGAGGGTCGAAGAGGCCGGGAAGTCTCTGCAGCTTTCCAAGGAGGTATCTAAGCAACATCGCCCCCCCCCCCCCGGGAACATGTGCGCGTACCGCACTTGATGGTTCGTACTTCTGTCCAAATCTATGCACCAGCGAAAAGCTGATCCAGCACTTCCCTTTTTCAGGTCTCGCTTCATCATATCGGTCTAACGTCTTCAGGCTATTATTTCCATCCCCCCCTCCCCTTTTTCCCCTCCTTCCCGAGCTGAAGTACACCTGGGACTTCTGCATTGGGTAACTTTCTGGCCGTTGGGTGGTCCGTGGCAATCATCATATTGGTCGTCGCTATTGGTTCCTCTCGCCATCCAAACCGAAGATAAAGGATCGTATTTTGGGCCATCAGGATACTGGTTGCGTTTCATTCTACTCAACTTTGCAATATGAAAGCCAGGTATTAAACAGGAAATCGTCACGGTGTCCTGAGATCACGGCACGTCATATCCGAAGGACCATGACGTGTCATGGAGTGGTATCTTTGTACATATACACTATATCTTGCGGGCAAGTAATGCATACTCAATCCTCGTCAGGAAGTTTTTCATCTCGGACGGGGTTCTCCTTGATATTTATACATCATTATCCTGCTCCGTGTTCGCGGAAGAAAACCTCGTCCTAAACTCAGAGATTGTTGGCGGCTAACGATTTGTCCCTAGAAGTGAACGATGGATGCTTGCCGTAAACCGTGACTGTTGGACTATCGTCTGCGATGTGCCTTGCTGCGCGTATGGCTCTGGTACGGTGGACAGTTCGGGTTAAAACACACAACGTCATGTCGCGCTGACTCACCTCATTCGCCTAGGTATCCGTGTGCGGGGCTAATGACCTCTTCTCGCATATTCAAGATGATTAAACGACTGTACCTCTTCTAGATCATTTACAGTCTTCTGCTCATCCCAGTTGCCGTCGCTCGGTTTCTTTCCAGTGTCGGTGGGAATGGCGTAGAGATTCCCTTCTGGGGCTAGCGATACTCACGGGGACACTGCTTCTCTTAACCTCCAATGGTAGTTCGAACACTTTTTCCACAGAGTGCCCTGGAAACTAATTAATATATGTACTGTCAGGCCTTTGCGAATTGCGATTTTGCTCAATAACAACCCGACGGATCCATGTCAGAGACGCCGCATGTCTGCCCTCCTTGCTCATGCACCGCGTAAAGTGATCGACGCGTCCTCGTGCGGCCCGTGAGGCCTTGGGTATCACTCCCTTCGCCTGCTTCCCTCCGCCAGACCCATCGGATCAGAAAGAGGCTAAACCTTCGCAAGTGGGTGTTCTGCGCCATCCTATCGCTGTACCGGGTACGTAAGGCGAGCATTGCCTTAGCACAAGCACTGTCGACAGTACCAAGGCAGTGTTTGACCTTCCAGACACCACTGTTTGTCTCTAACGGCATGGCAGGTAAGACATTCAGGCGGTTACTGTTCCGTAGACAATTTCACGTTCGGTCTCTGACTCGGTTCCGTGTGTTTGTGATGATTTTGTCTAGTAGGGTTTACTCTAGATTAGAGTGGTTAGTACTGTAGATGCGGTGCGCAAGATCCCCCGTCTTTTCTTTGTTGCCTTCTCTAATTCGCCTCACCCTGAGCCTCGCCTATGTAGCATTTGTTCCCTCTTCTGCTTCCGTCTGCAGGGTCTCGGCAGCTCCCTCCAGTAGTGTTACATTCGCTCCTTCGTTCTCGGAGTCTTTTTGTTCCGTTTTGGGTATACCCTTGGGTCTCAGCAACGATTATGAACCTTCACCTAACCGCGAGCCTGTGAACCATGAGCCGCCATGGAAACAAGTGTACAAGTGTAATCATCATTACCGGTCGAAGAACGACACATGGAAATCGACATACTGAAGGAGGGAAGCACGGTATGCCTCGAAGGGAGGGAAGAGCTTCAACGTCTGCTCGGCACGTCGCCGAAGCTGACCGCACGCTGTGGTGGAGAATCGACTTAGCTGACGGGAAGGACCAGGCTTGCGAACATGTTACATGGTTGACAGTACGATGCGCACAACAAGGCCAGTCGGCATCTCGTGACATGGTCGGCATTTTATATGTGCAAGGATGGTACGACGACGCTCTGTATCCTCTGGCCCAGCGGGGGTGTGAGAGACGTATGTCTACCCTCTCTACCCCTCATCGTCATTATATACGCATACGCACGGGATTACGCGTAGGGCCAGAGTCGCGTGCGAAACTGACGGACATAGTCAAAGACACGTAGTTAGCTGCAGTGCTGGTCCGAGCCGACGAGGACATCTTCTGGAGGGCGCACAATTTTAGAGCTGGTTGTCATTTGGTTGTTACTAGACAGGTTACAGCTGCCCACGCCAGGTGGCACTGCTGCGCGGCCAAGCAACTCGTCTCCTAGTGTCCGCGTCGTACTACATGTGTATATTGCGCCTTATGTTTTTATGCGAAATGAGCCTTCTGTTCGATTCAAGTGATTCGTGAATCATGATGGATTGGTTCAGATTAGTGAGTCAAGACATCTGGAGCCTGTAGCATGAAGCGAAGAAGCCAACTCAGTGCGTGGGGATAATTTCAGTAGCTTATTAAAGAAGTACCAGGTACACAGGACGCTGGATGGCTGTGTTACGGGTGCTTCAAGGGTGATAGACGCGGCAACCAATGGGCTAACCGAGGGCAGGGTGACTGTCACACAACTATGGCTGTCGTTGGCGGTTACGTGAGAGTCTTCGAGCATATGACTAGACAGGAAAGTCAAAAATCCCTGTCTGTGTAGGATAATCCAACGTGCGAGGCCAAGTCGTTATTGCGTATGATGTCTGTAACGCTTGTCGAAAAAATGTAGGACAGGAGTAAACACCTCGACGCTGAGATCACAAAGTAAACGCTTTACCCACATTGATTTCGCGTACCATTATTAGCCACAGTCAATTGTTGATGGCGCAAATCGAGTTTTCGTGATCCACGAATGTGGTCGCTGGCAGCCTTGTTGACCTCAGCACTCCTCGTCGCGCGTCGCGTCGGGACGCCACAACCTGCGGCGGCGCCTAATTGAGCCTAGCAGCGTCAGCGCTCGGCGCTATGGAGACGTTTTAGCTCTCCCCCATTACAGCCACCTTCCTCATGAATCATGGTGTCTGCGCAGGGCGATGGGCTCAGCTGTCCGCTCTCTCAATGCTCTCAACAGTACACAGGGGAACAGAATTTGAGGATGATGGTCGATGCAAGTTCTCCAGAACAGTCTGGTCCATGTCCTAGCGCCGCGTTGGAAGGAAGAGCAGACGGTGGAGTGGACTTGCAAGGCTGGTGGTGGCTCCCGGCGGAAGACAATCCACCAGAACAATTTTACACATAACTACAGAAGGTTACGCGTTCTGGTGCAGTGCAAAAAGGGATGAAAAAAAGTCTCGGTCCCAAGCAACATTCGGGAAATGGAAGGTGTTCTACATCGACATGCCGCCGCGCAGTCGTCCACACCGGAAAATCATCCTTCCTGTGGTCGGGATACTCGTTTCGTCGTCAAAATTTACCAAGTTGGCTAAACATTGCAATGCGCTCTCCTCCCCGTACCACTCGTTATCGTGTTGTTCCATCTGGACGTTTATGAAGGATCTCCACCGCCCCCGTGCCCAAGCAGTCCAAGAGAGACAAGACACCATTGCTCGAATTTCGTTCGCGTTCTAATAATACATATTCAATCAGGCTATGGGGTGCGTGCGAACGGCTTGTTGCATGGAAACTGCACAGTTACGCGTGGGAACTTCTGCGCTACCGATAAAGCGAGCGACGGTCGTATAGGACTGTGGTGGAAAGGGGAGAAGATGAAGAGATGGCTACCGCCACAAGAAATAGATATGGCTTGAGAAGGTGAAACGGTATTCGTTCTAATGATAATCTACTTATGAATACAATGGTACAGGGTTACCGATATCTACATCTAATACTGCACAGCAGGTTGAAAGGACTATGGTATGAACTAGCGTAGAATAATGTACCAGAGGATTAATAGTTTGTCGTAAATAGGCTGGGGCGAGTGCTGTCTATGTCTGCAAGAGACGCCCACGAGTGTCAAGGCCGAATACTATGGAGCGGAGTCAGCTAGAGCCCGCACGGATGAGGAGAGGTACGCACAGTTAGCAAGCTCTTCTTCACGCTGAGGCCTGTGACGAAAGCGATCAGACAAACAAAGTATGGCGATACTTGAGGGGAACTTACGACCAAGCTTCTTGCCCTGGCCCTCGCCAAGACTACCTCAGCGAGCCCCTTTTCTTGCGCTCCTGGAGGGTAAGAATGCGGTCTTCGACTGTATCTGCGATCACGAGCCCGATGGCACAGAAACTTCACGTGTTTGGCCTGCACTTAGGGGTCAGCGAAGATATGCAGAGAGACCAAACGATCACACGTACCAAGGACGGTGCACACGGTCGTATGCTTGTTGCTCAATAGCAAGACTCCATCCTACGAAAAAGGTAAGAATGCATGCATATAGTCACTCTACTGCTTATGGCGTACCAAGGTCCCAGGTTGATCACTCGGTTGGCGCGAGTCAAGTTCAAGCCAACACCGGCCACACTTCAGACTCATGAGGCATGACAGTCGCCTTGGTCCTTGGACATGAAGTTGCGGACGGCTTTCTCGCGCATGGTGCGATTCATGCTTCCTTGTATCTACATATAATGGTCAAAACCGTCCTAAGCACTTGTGTCGAGACAGTGGAGTTGAACTTACTTGACGTGCGCAAACTGATTGTCCGCAAGATAGTTGGAGACGAGATCCAAGCATTGTGTCCATTGAGAGAACGATAAGAACCTTGGAGCTAATTAGCCTTTGCACGTTGGAGCCGCGGTAAAGCTTACCCTTTTCGTCAGGGTGCGTCTCGGCCCCTTCCTTCAGGGACTCCATCATGTGCTGGCCGACATCATCAGCAAAGAATTCGTCCTACCTACGAAGAGCTATACCTTCATTTTCGTGACGGAAGGAATTTATCCATCAACTTGATTTGCCCTTGTCCCGTGGGAGTGGTGCTGGGCTTGGCGCCGAAAATAATATCCTCATCGTCCTCGGTCTTCGGAAATGACAATGATCTCTTTGCGCTTGGCCTTTCAGACGCTTCTTCAGCTTGCGACGGGCAGCGTACCATCGGTCTCCTCCTCGTCTTCGTCATCTTGGACAATGAAGTCACTCAGGGTCGTCGTCGTCGTCGTCATCCTCTTCTTCATCGGAGTCCATGACGAACCGCGTCTCTTAAGAAGCCTTCCTCTTGCGCACAACCCGTGCGGGTTTGGCTTCTTGAGACCTCGGTTTGTCGACCATCATAACGTCCGCCGTCGGCATCGGTAGATTCGGCCTTCGGTACCCTCTCGGAAGTTCGTCATCGGACGGCTCGAAGGCGCTACGCGGAAAAGATCTTGTCCTTGCAAATATAGCGCTGCCTCGCGGCATGTTGGCACGGCCCGGCTCATCTGGCTTGAGACGGACAGGTTCAGCGCATCTTCTCGTAGGGCGCTGTTGAAGAACATTGTCTGCGACTCAAGCGTGTCAGCTCGGATGCATCTACTCCCGAATGGGACTAAAATCTCACTGATGCAGTCGCGGCAGAAAGAGAGTGTTCCGCAAGCTGTAAGGACGCACGGATCTGTGTAAGCATCGAAACACACAGGACACTCGATGTCATCACCCTTCGAGTCTGGCTTCGCCCAATTGCTGTATATGCACGTTCAGTTCAGGTACATGCAGTGAGCTGGAAATAGAACTTACAGCCCTCTCAGCAGCGATCCGATCGATCATAAGCTGTCGGAATTTAGGGCCCGCATGCGCTGTACGAAGTCTTGTCCCGCAATACGCTCAGCACGGCGCGAGTTCCATGCTCTTCTGGCCGCGTCTTCATTGCCTCCTTGGATGTACGCAACGCCGTCTTCCTGGATGAGCGAAGGGTGGGGAGCAGACTTGACGGAGGCGAAGGAGCAGTACAAGCACTGTGTGATACATGCATTCAGTATCAATCTCCTTGACAGCTGAGAAACGGAATATACCCTGGTGGTAGTTCCTGGAGTACACATCCTCATCAGTAAACGGAAGAACTATAGCGGCTGGTGAACGTACTTCAGGACTGTACCTGCTCGCAGGAATCTGTTGAAGATGTGCTTGCGAGCGTGCTTGACGACCTATAACCTCTCAGACATGAGCCTGATAAGGGGCCAGCCACCGCGTACGTACCATCCTGTTAAATGTCCCGACTCCTCCACGGTAAACTCAAGGCTTGTGTAACAAAATCTTCCTTGTTCGGTAATTCAATGAGCCGTTTACCATCGAGCATCATGTGACTTGTCAGTAAAGGATGGAGACGATCGCAGAACAAGTCTCACAGAGTCCTGTCTTGCGACGTATCAGCAATCATTCGGAAGATTGCCTGAAGACGAGTCGTAGCCAGCGTAGCTACAGGCGCAGGATAAATGTGAGGTTGGGGTAGGTATTGTTACAGGGTGTGAGATATGCTTACGATTCTTCTTCTCGTTTTTGGAGATATGTCCGTTGAAATCTTGCCCAGTCGTACCAAGGCCTGTATCGGAGGAAGCGTAGCAGACCGTACGCGTGTCCGCCAGCCATTGATGATGGGCGTGCTACATAACATGAGATTGACTGTGCCGTCAAAGCACGAGGTACACTTACCCGGTAAAGACACCAGCGATACGTAGCGTCGAGGTCGCTAACTGCCCGCGAGACTCTGGTTTTTCCTATTTCTGATGATGTTCTGGGCTTCGTCCAGGACTACACGGTACCACTGAAACATGAGATTAGTTAGATGGAAAAAGTAGGAGATAGATGAGCGGCGTGTTTCACCTCTAGAAGAAACAGAGGTCCTTTAGACTTCTTGATTCTCTTCTTGGACGCTTTCTCTTCCTCTGAATCGTCGTCCACTATGAAACCATCCGAGACCCTGCGCTTCTTGGCGTCTCTTCTCCTTCTGCTTCTGTTCGGGCCTCACAGTCGGGAGGGGACACTCATTGGCTAGGGTGGGTCTAACGCCGACTGTTTTTTAGAATCTTATCACCGCAAGAGAACGTTTTTAAATACCTGGAAGGTTGTCAAGATGATGTCGTATTTTCGCAGTGCATTAAGGTCACTCGGCTCGGTTGGCCCCTGGGTAGACATGTGAGTAAAACGTTGCAGAATTGACAGGCGCAATAAGAGTAGACACCTACCGTGATAGATAAGACACCTGAATTCGAGGTTAGTCTTCATCTCAATTTCCGACTGCCACTGGTCAAGAAGGGCCAAAGGGGCGACTATCAGCGTCGTCTTATTTCAGCGGGTTTGGTGAGCGATTCATTGCAATGGTAGCAATCATTTGGACGGTCTGTGAGTCGGTGACATGTTAGCGCGCGTGTGGCCGTGGTGAGCATACCACTGCGTACCTTGCCCAAACCCATCTCGTCGGCCATGCAGCCTCCTTTCTCAAACCTCTCTCCTTCTCGAGCATCCAGGCGACACCGATAACTTGATGCGGCATCAGCGCAATCTGCAAGCCCGGAGGCGGCGCATAGAGATCGGGTAGACACCCCGAGCTTTTGAAGCGCCTTCTCTACAGTGGTATTGTCGCCGAACTGCTCGGAATTGCCAGCAAATAAATGAGGGTAATTTATCGATGCTGAGTGGGTAGGGAGAATTGTCAGTAAGAGGGACGTCCCCTCATGGTGGCCGTAAGACATAGTGTGATCGGCAGTCAAGTCACAAGCGCGAGTACTCACTCGTCTGCTTTGGCCACTGGGCCACGAAAACAAATGTCCCGACCACGGCGTAGAAATTTCCATCCTCGTCAAAGCGTTTCATCGTCGCTGAGCGGGTCTTCGCCGCAATACCCGGCATGCCCGCAGTGACCCTCTGGAAATCAAAATTGAGGGCCTCCATTTCCCTATCCGTTATAACTAGCGTGGGGTTCCAGCTTTACGCGCGAGCCGGACGCGATCGCGATCGGTGCTTGGGGCCGGTGGGTAGCCCTGGTTGGCAATCACATTGCGTTGTTGGGAAAAGGCAGGATTGTGGGAAGGCAGGTGGCAGCTGTACATTGGACACCGGATGGGACGTTTCTGCATGTGCATGTTGTACAACGGGCGCAGGCGCAGTGTGCGCCGAACCTGTGCGTAGCGCTCGTCGCCGCAGGAATCAATGCATTGTAGTCCTCTTTGAGCTGCATGAGATCAAGACCTCTGAAGACATCCGCTTCGAGCTTTGCAATTCTGGTCTCGTCAGCCTTTGTCTTGAACGGTTTGTCCCTGAGCCCGTCGCCAGCGAGAGACCCACGTGCTCGGCTGAGTTGGAGTTGTACGTCGCCCCAGTCTAAGACCTTGTCCTCTGGTAACTGGTTTGTCTCGTGCAAGCTGATCGTCGAGCATTTCAACCTTGCGAGACTTGGAAGGATAGGTATTAGACGATGGGTTCACGGTTTGACGGGGGCGAAGAGGACGAAAAAATCTTCGGCTTAGCATGGGCTTCGCTCTTAACAACGCTTAGGCGGTCCAGAAGTAGAAACGGGTGCATTGATCTCTTCGATGGAATCCTCCTTCTTATGTCTAATGGGGGATGTCAGAGGGTCTTTCCTAGGAACCACAGCCTCGATGGGCTCAGCCTTGGAACAGGTAGCGACCGAGTGGCGTGTGAACGGATCGTTGCAAGGCAACTGGCGTGTGTGGGCTGGCACTAGATTGACGACGCTAGACGAGGATTCGCGCCTGGGAAAAGCACATGCCTTGCTATTGGGGCGTCGACCGAGCGTCGAGAGAGGCGCGGAAACCCAACGCGCCAGCGCGCGACGGTGTATGTGCTGAGGGTGCTGTGAGAAGCGGATGGACCCTATGCGGCATGATGAGCGATGGTAGTTGGATATATGGAATGACGAACTTTTAGCGCTCCACATTAGCATGGGACTGCTGGTGGCATGCTGAGCAGCGTGTCCGCCGCTGACGCGAAGCAGGGTTACGCGCCACCTTATGGGCGGTGTCCTTGACTATATGCATCTATTAGACGCATATAAGCGTAAGGTTCAACCTCTGTTTCACGCAGATCCTTACTCTGTAGCTTGATAGCGAGCCAATACCAGACGACAGTCCGCCTCCCCGTCTGGCAGATCGACACGCTCTACCAGTGGTATTTACTTGTTCGCGCATCGTGTTTCCAGACAGACAACAAAACTCCCACTAGAAAAAATCAAATACACGCGGTCAATTGACTATCCAAGCAGGCGCGTCCCCGTCCTGGTTACTCACAGTTGATTCCCGGCCTGACGACAACTCGGAACTGAGTAATACATCAGGACCGGGACAGGGGGTGCACCATTGTCCATCCACACGTACGTGAGAGTCATGGGGATAAAGCTCTGGAGAAATATGCTTTTTGAGTTCTTTACAGTATTCTTTGAAGGACGCTGGGTGCTAAAGGGCGGGAAGTCAACAACGTTGGCGACCGTTTGCCGCGTGTTCGGTCCGAGACTCACAGCTGATGCGAAATCAGACCCTACGTGCTTCCTGGCGAGCTCCACCACGCGCGGCGGGATGCTGCTACGCGACATGGCGCGACGATGCGGGGAGCGGGCAGTGAAAAGTGGTGGTCAACAGAGAGGGCAGAATAGAAAGGGATTTGAATCGGGAGACGACGGCGCTAAATAAAATGGGCGCGTCGGAGTTGTTGTTTTGGCCTTTGTTTGGTCAGGGCGGGCCACTGCCCCAATCGGGAGGCGCGCGATGACTCCATCAAGGTGGCCCGAGTGGCCCTACAAATATGTTGTGCGCGCACACGCATGTTCCGTCTAGGGTCCTCCATAAATTTCGTACAACGAATCAACGGAGAGCAGAAAATGAACACACCACCAGTCATGTGTTTCATGAAAGGCAACACGTTCATATGCAAAGGCTGCTTCGCCACTTGGGCAAAAAAGGAGACTGTACAACTAATTTCTCCAATTCCAGAATAGACAGGTCCGTAGATTACAACAGAGATAGACATAGGCCGTGAGTTCGCTTGAACTACTGCTATGTAATAGCCGGCACAAGCATGTTTGGATCTAACGACTAGGCGATTACCGGACGTAGTTGGCACCGGTCGAACCGTAGTTAACCGGGGCTTGAGCAGGAGCGACACCTGTCTGACCGTAAATAGGCTCATACGTGCCGTTACCAATGTCTGAAACAGCTTCCGTCAGTGTGGACGAAAATACGACGAAAATGAACAACGCACAGTGGTAGCCGCCACGACCCCAGCGCTCCTCAGCTTTCATCTTCTTGTAGATCAGCCAGAAGGCATGCTGTAACAGCACGTAAGCTCGGAAAGCTAGACAGTTTGAGCCATGGATACTCACAATGTGGCCGGGGAAGTAGCCCAAACTAAGCGATTACCTGCATCAGCCGGCAAGCCCCACCAAACCATGAAAAAGGGACGTACATTGTCAGGAGGATGTTGATGAGAAGATCGCAGCTGCATCCCGTCATGAAAAGGACGGATGCTGGGGGTAGCAGAATTGCAACCTGACACACGAGTTCCAGCATGAACATCCCTTGCACGGGGGTCGTCATTCTCCCGATACTCACAATGATAAGAAGGACGTCAGAACCGCGAACAGCCATTGTTAAGTCGTGTGGTGGTCGTGAAAAGCGGTGAAAGATGAGTAGTGGGTATAGTAGAAGGTGTGTGGTTAGAGTGCAGGTGAGAGGCCGAGGTGAAGGTGCTTTTGAAGGCTGGGAGCAGCGTTCATCAAAGTGGAGAACTGCGCCGCGGACGGGCGCTTGCAGATAGCCGTGACGTCGTTTGGCGCTTCAGGCACAAAACCTGAGGGTCTGGAAAACTTGAACAGATTCAACACCAAGGCTACAACTTGGGACCCTGTATGAAGAGAGCCAATAGTACACTATAGTGACCATGCAACAGGAGACAAAAAAACAGGTAGACGACATTAGTGGTACGTATAGATTCGTAAAGACCCCAAGACAGACTGAAGGATGGAACATGTGCAGCGAGGAGGGTGGCAGTCATGAATGATAGGCAATAAACGAATGAGCGTATTACACGAAAACTGCGAGACAGAGCGGCAGACTAGGACTGAGAACGCCCGCGAAATACAATGCGTTAAACACGTGAATGAAGGGTTACTGACATGATGATCACGTCTCGGAGCGTGAGTGTGGGCGGAAATGTATCGTGTATGGGAAAGATGCAACAGTGGAGCAATACTCAAGTTTCGATCTTGCGCTCCGGAGTCCAGGATCGATTAGCGTCCTGGCCAAGGACGAACACGACATCGTCCTCTTCGTCTTCTTCTTCTTCTTGCTCCTCATACTCCTGCTCGCCGTCCGCAGCAGGTACGTCCGCGTGGTTCGCAACACTGGGCACATGAGCCTGCTCAACAGCCTGCTGCGATGGAGACTGCGGAGGGGCAGTTGCCACTGAAGATTCGGGACCGGGATTTTGAGGAGGAGGATTTTGCAGTAACAGTTGCTCGACGTCGACGGAAGGAGCATCGGCCGGTGGAAGAGCATTGCCTTCGACGACACTTGGCATAGCGTTCGGAAGGACGTACCGCTGCCATTTATGCGGCCTAACGGAGTCTCCTTTAACTTCAACTAGGGACGACAGGCTAAGGACTTCTTTGACGACTTGCGGGTCATACGTCCATGTCCTGACGCGCGGGAAGGTGGTCAAAAGATGGCAGGATATCCATCCGTATTTATCCATCTATAGACGGATATAATCAGTGCGGTTTGTACTCGGATTGCTAGGAAACCAGCTGTACCTGTTTACGCAGATAAAAGTCCTGCGCCATGTTGTCCTCGCTTAGGTAGTATTCCAACTGTCCGAGCAGATAGTACCTCGTAGGATCCAGCGAAAAACGACAACTTCGTCAAGGGCGCCGGAACGGGCGCAGAAGACTGGGCAACGGGTAGGGGAGGTATCGGATAGGCTCCTGGGTATACAAACGAAGGATCGAACCCATGAAGCACATAGTTGGGGTGTCGGCGGAGGCGGCGGGACAAAAATACACGCCAGCTTCAGATGGGCCATACATATAAGCCTCCTCGACATCGTACTCAGCATCGCGCGGCGGGAAACGGGGGAACGAGCCGCGGTAGTCTCCACGTCGGCCGCGGCCGAACCCCCGCGGCCCCCCGCGCCCCTCGACGGCCGCCGAATCCTCGTCTGTAGCCATCGGGTTCGTAAGAGCGTGGTGCGCCCCTACCGCCACCGTGGTAGGACCTGTCCTTGGGAGGTCGCTCTTCGCGTGGAGCATACGTCCCATCGGGTCGTGGTCTGCCGAAACCGTAGCCAAAGTCACGTACCCGCCACTCGTCTTCCTTTGAGCTATGTTCAAAGGCCAGAGGATTGTTGTTGGCATACAAGGCGGGGCCTGCGGAGGGAGGGATAGGAGTGGGAGGGAGACCTTCTGCGTTGACGCCTAGCGGAGACAATCGAACGCGCAGAGGGATACTGTCAGGGGTAGCTAGGTCTGATTTGTTTGTCGCACCTTCAGTGATCCCAGGTTCAGTCCGTGCTGCCTCACTCCTTGAAGAAGCCTCGGCGACCCCTGACTTTTTCTCTGGTAGTGCCAAACTCCCAGGTAGGCTCGGAGGTTGAGGCATGTGGACCTTTTTCATCTCCGTTGATAACACCAGAAGTTGCAGTTGAAACACCGACCGCTTGTGGTTCATGACTACTCGACGGAGCGGCTTGTGGCCTCTTCGACGAAAGACCCGGGTCGCCTCGTGCGAGCCCGATGGTAAATGCTGGTACTTCAGCATTCAACTTGAAGGTCGATCGTTCTCCATTCCGCGGGGTCACATCTACATTGTTGCTGATGCTGATAGACCCCACATCAAGCCCCAATGAGCCTGTCTGATTCGCGCTTTTTTTGCTGCCTCCTTGACCTCTCCGGCACCTGCTTCGCCGCCCACAAATCTCCCCGTCGGCTCGTATGCTTCCAAAGCTCAGTATCCTTTGCCTGGCCCCTGACGACTTCCGCTCAGCCGTTGATTCCTGGGCGTCATTCGTCGCGCTCGCAGCACCGGCGTTGGCGGGCATCACAGTCGCCTCAACGTGTTCCTCCGCGGGGGAGGGCCCCTACCGATGTGGGTGGTGATGCGTCATCGGATCGGGTGAGCGACGATGGATGGGTTGCCGGAGATTGGGACTGAGACGAAACAGCATATGGATGTCGAGGATCCTGGTGCACGGCTGGCCAAAACATTGGGTATGATTGACCTGCGGGACCGCCATATGGGTACGAAGGATAATGATATGCTGGGTTGTATGCGATCGGTATCGCTCCTGGGGTGGGGGGGTATGGGGGCGTCACGGAGTATGGGCTGGGTACATGCGCGTGCGGAATACCTGGATAGTAGCCTACGCCGTTCATAGCGTCGAGTTGGGGAACCGGGCCATGTGGAAATTCTACTGGGACGAGGACCAGCCATTTGGTGGGTACGGTCGAGGGGAAGTTGCCCGCGGAGACCTCCTACTGGTGGAGCCGCTGGTCTCATCAGGCATCCGCCTAAGGCGCCGTAGCCGGATGCCGCGGACTGGACTGAACGGATCTTGGTCCAGTTCTGCTGTGTATCTCAGACTGAGGAGCCGATGGCCGTTCGCGGGGTACCGGATGCATGAGTTTTGCTACGCTCTTGAGAGCCATGGTTGGATCTGCCGCCTGTGGCGGGGGTCGAGCTCTGCCCCGACTATGTATGGCGCTGCTGGCGACTGGGAGCGACTTTGAGATGATCGGGGCGGAACGTTGTGCGTCAGCAGCCGCACGAAGCTCCTCTGCGGGGATGGGAACCCATTTAGTCTTTTCGCCTATCACAAATACGGTTAGTTAGAGCAGTAGGAAATGGAGAGTAGCCGTCTTCTCCGCGACCAAACGGATGCAGCTTGCTGCAAAGAGGCGAGTAGAAGGTACGGACCTCGTTTAGACCCACTGCTTTGCGCCTCCTTTTTCGCTCGATCCTCAGCCTCGCCGCCATTGCCACCCGCCGGTGTCGAAGACGACGCGTCTCCAGAGGACCCCTTACCAACCTCCGGCCACGACGATGCATCCAAGGCAGGTAAACGTACGGCGGTCGGTGCTAGATTCGGCCGCACAACCCATGCATCTTCGTCGTCCTCGGTAGGTATCCCGTCCCGGGGGTACCTGGGCGCGATTGATAATCGACTCATTAGCGGATTTGTCGGCGTCATGAGGCGGCACCGGGGATGTTGTTCGGCACCTGACTTGTCGATGAAGACGCAGCAAGCGTGAGCGTTGGGGCATTCCCACTTGCTGCTTTTACTTCGGTGCAGAAGAGTCTGAGGCTCGAGGTGCTTGTTGAGACTGGGCTTTGGCCATTTGCTCTTTACGTAAACTCCATACATTGACCGCGGGCGGCGTAGCCGGTGTCTTTTTCATCGCAGGAGTGTATATGCCTGTCGTCTGTAGACCAGATGTACTGGGAGTACTTTCCCCGTCAGTGAGTTTTTGCGTCCGAGGCCACACGAGCAGTGTTGGGGGAAGAGCTAACAGAGAGATCAACCACTGGGCCAGCCCCTTGTGACTGTGAAAGTTCAAGGGCTGCGGGTTTCGCCACTTTAGGTAGCATTAGGCGTAGTCGAAGATGATGCGGATGGGTGACCACGAGCCTGGGAGCCTGGGGGCAGAGCCGGGGGAAGAGAAATCTTTTCTCTGCGATTTCTTGACCCGGTCAGCGTAAGAGAGGGGTGCGGCTGGCGTACTGTCTTGCATATTCGACACCATTATAAAAGGGCGCTGAGACTATGCATACACTGCCGGACTAGATGGCAGTTTGAGTACAGTGGTGAGAGCGAGGCTGGGAGATGCGAGGGATAGGCAGGCGTAATCGATTTGCAGCAGGCCGAAACGATAGAGCAAAGAGAATTGCCGACGACAGAGAGAAATGGGTTTGGGGAGCGAGTGACTGGGTCGATGCCTTAAGTACGGCTGAGTTGAATTATTTTTTGTGGGTATGTGGGTAGCAGCAGCCTTGGAACGAGGACCGAGGCAGTGGTTTTGCTGTGGTTGCCGGCAAAGATGCAAATGTTTCTGACAAGAGCGATCCCAGACGCGTGAATGTAATTTCGGCCATACTCCGGCAGAAACGGCAGACTCCGAGTGGTGCTGGGGCAGTCCGGCCGGAGCTGACGGCCACTCCGCCACATTCTGTCGCGGTCACATGCACGCCGGCCAGCGAAATGAGTCTGTCTGGCCAATCTTCACTTCTTCATCCTTTCCGCTGTCATTTACCCTCCATCATGTTTAACGCGACGCGTTTGAAGCGCGCCAAGGCTGAGAATTGAGTGTTTTTTATCATTGTAAAAATGCATAAAATCCGCGTAGATGTGTATCAAATCACGACAACAAGGACCATTTCCCGCTGGAAGTTGCCTGAAAATGTTCAAGGTATACCTCGCCACATCGCAATCCCGCTCCTGTCCCCTTGTCTACCTTCTTCTCACCTCTTCACTTTCACCGCTGCGTACAGCTCCAGCAACAAGCAGCGATACCGCTCCTCTTAACGCGCTCTTCTTCAGCTCCAACATCCGCCGCGGCACCGCCCACACAACCACAGACGCGTCCGTATCATTCTGTTCATTCGACAAAACAATTCTTTCCCAGTCGACGCACAGGTCGAGGTATTCGAAAATCGTCTTCACCGATGCCTCCGAACCCGTGATCGTCTCTGCAGGACTTCGCCGTCTTTCGGGAGCTCCACTTTCCAGAGCTTATCGAGGGTGAGCGCGTCCCACGCAACCAACGGCGCGCCCAACCTTGACGGGCACCACTACACAACCGCCGGACAGCCATTTGAGCAGTTGGTAGTACATGACGCTCTCCGACGGCCGCGCGCTTGTCGTCCACATCCCCGCTCTGTGTGGCTTTGAGGCCAACGAGCATAATCACCATGCGCCGCGGTGTGGGCGGAGGGATGGTAGAGGCGTCAGGATAGGCTCCGGTGATGGCGTCCCGAGAGCGCGAGAAAAGGTTTGATAGGTTGGGCAGGTCGTGTATCGATGGAATGGATAGGTGTGACTGGGGAGGTGTCGACGGAGGCTGGGTTGGAGGAGCCGGTGCAAAGCTAATGACCAGCGCAGACTCTGCGAGGAGCGTCTGTCCGACCTGGTAGTCGCCTAAGGTCTGGTCAGAAGGTGGCTGGGCAACGCAACAGTCTGACATACCTGGGACAAAGGGTCCGTGACTGACAAAACACCACATCTGGCCTCATCGCACGCGGGATGATAGGTCTGCGTCCGCTGGCGAAGAGATAGGGTGAGAACCAAACCTTCTCTGTCGAAAGATATCCCATCACATCCGCGAAAAGGGAGTTGTCCCTGTAGAAGAGGCGGACAGGTCAGTCGAAGGCCCGTTCGCGAATCCATTCAGACGGACTTGTTGCAAACTTCCGCGATAGAACCCTAAGGCGGCATCTTCCATGGTGGTGTTTATACTTCAGTGTAATCAATATTTCCTTGATCCCCGTCGTCTGCAGACGAACAGAGTGGATAGGGATGATACGGTCGAGGGGCTTGTCGATGACAAGATCATTTGCGAGCTTGGCAGTAAGCTCGAACCCTGTGTGTACTCCAATTTCGACGAGGATACTGTCCCCGAGCGTCGTCACGATAGCATCAGAGACCGGACCCATAACGGGCGCCGCGACCGCTGCCATACCTCCCTGGAAAGAAGTGAGCGTCAGGAATTGGATAGAGAATAGAAGACATACAGTTGCCGCGATGATAGTGTGCACCGCGAGGTCTCTGAATCGTATGCACGGCAAGAGCAGTGGCGAAGAGAGTCGCCCCACTAAATTGTGTTTGAATTGGTATTTTTGACAGCATAGAAGACTAGGGCCATACCGGCGACAAGCAAACAACACTCGTACCAGAAGCCCGCAAGGTCTCCCAGGAGGACATGACAATCCGTCCTGTCATGGACTACAATTTCATAGTATGTCAACATCCATTTCGTGCACTAGGAAGAAGAAACACATACCCCCACGAGCTTTCTAACGATCCACGGCGCGGCCTTCTCCTGGCCCGCATCCTGGACGGACGCAGGATCGACAGGCCCGAGGGCGGACACGTCGTTGCTTCCCCATGGTGATGATTGACTTGCAAGGTGCGGACGGCGCGGAGCCTTTATATGGCACTTTGCTGCCATGCTCGACTAGTGAGATATTTTTATTTCAGGGCCAGGTGTTGTAACCAGCAGCGGTGCACAGATCGTTTATCGAGCATCCATGTGGATGAAGTCGAAGAGTGGGCGTCTATGAATATGCACTTGCGACTCCGAGCGAGGAGGGTAGAGGCGTCGCGGTCGTATGTCGTTTCAGACAAATTGCACACAATAAAATTGTTCCAGATAGCATTTCATTCTCATGATTCCACAATCGTTACAACATATGGGCACAGTTGAGGCCCAACTTCCACCACCCGCGACCACTTCATCGCGACGGACCCCGTCCGTCGCCGCCTTGACCCTGACCATGCACACAGGAATCAGCAGTTGATCCTGTCTTCTGCGGAAGGGGGATGTTAAGATCCTCGTCCATCTGTCATCGGTTAAAAGGCTCGTTGAGGCCGCTCCCGCACGCTACGCGCGCACGGCTCCGGGACGCGAAACCGCGCCAGCCGCCTAGTAGCGGTAGGTAGTGCGAGGGCTTGTAGGGGCCGCTGACCGGGAGGGGGTCGAGGTCGATGTAGTCGGCCTGCTCCTTGCTGAGCACGGTGAGCTTGACGTTGAGCTGCTCGAGGTGGGCGCGCGCGGACCTCCTCGTCGAGCTCCTTGGGGAGCATGTGGACGCCGAGGGGGAACTGCTTGGGGTTGGTCCAGAGGGCGATCTGGGCGAGAACCTGGTTGGCGAACGAGCAGGACATGACGAACGAGGGGTGGCCGGTGGCGCAGCTGTGGACACAGTCAATATGGATTCCAGCTGTCCCAAGGGAATGTGTGAACTTACCCCAAGTTGACGAGACGACCCTCAGCGAGAGGATGATGTGACGGGTCCAGAGGACATGGTGAACCGGTCAACCTGGGGCTTGATGTTGACGGCCTGCTTTGCGTTGGCCTTCAAACCCAAGCGACATCGATCTCAACGTCGAAGTCGAACCAATGCTGTAAATACGAATAAGCACTTGGATCTTCAGTGGAGTGAAGGGCATACGAACTTGGAAACGATAGCATCCTCGGGGGCATGGCCTCGAAGTGCTTAGCGGTGATGATATAATCCCTGTTACCGGTGGTGGTGACGAAGACATTGCCACGGGGAGCAGCCTCCTCCATGGTGGTAACCTCGTAGCCGGCCATGGCGGCCTGGAGGGCGTTGATGGGGTCGATCTCGGTGATAATGACACGAGCACCGTAAGACCGGAGCGACTCAGCGCACTGTACGGCAGATGAGTACTGGGTTATAGCCAATCGAATAATGAAGTACGCACAGCCCCTTGCCGTGACATCACCGAAACCGGCGACGACAGCAACCTTGCCGGCAAGCATGACATCGGTGGCACGCTTGATACCGTCGACGAGGGATTCACGGCAACCATAAGTAGTTGTCGAACTTTCGACTTGGTGACGGAGTCGTTAACGTTGATAGCGGGAACCTTCAGCTTGCCATCACGGAACATCTTGTAAAAGGTGGTGAATACACCAGTAGTGGTCAGTCCTCGGAAAGACCACGGATGTCTGAGGGGGTCATTAGGATTGTGATGTACAATCGCGATGGGATATTACTGACGGCCTTCAAGTACTGAGGGTACTTGTCGTGGACGAGAGTGGTCAAGTCACCACCGTCATCCAAAAATCATGTTGAGGGGCTGTCCGCCGGGGAAAGCAGCCAGGGTCTGCTCGATACACCAGTTGTACTCCTCCTCGGTCTCGCCCTTCCATGCGAAGGACCAGGAACGCCGGTGGCGGCAATGCTGTTAGTACATGGCGGTTAAACATTTGATTCTCCCATCGCTAATCAGATTATCACTCACGCCGCCGCAGCGTGGTCTTGCGTGGAGAAGATGTTCTGGCGGCATGATGAGTTAGGTACAGAGGCGGAATTTTGGGGGGACTCACGCAGACGACCAGGTAACCTCAGCACACAAGGGCAGTCAAGGTCTCGATCAGGACGGTCGGTCTGGATGGTCCTGTCCTCATCTCAGTACAAGGGCGCAAAATCAGTGGAAATGAACGTACATGTGAAGGCATCCAGCGATGCGAGCACCCTTGAGGGGCTTGGCCTCGCCGTACTGATAAAGTGAGTAAAACGTTAGCGAAAACGCGCAACAGGTCGAGTGAGTGCAGAACGCACCTTGCGCCTCATGTACATCAATCCAGGCATCTCATGCTGAACGATGCGGATAAGTAAGTTTCGTCAACTGAGGGGAAACGCGAGATACTGTACCTCAGCGATTTCGATCTCCTTGCGACCGAACGCAGCGAGAGAGACATCTAAAAAGAGCAGTGAATAACGAGAGTTTGACCGGACACGGTGATAGGCGTACCCCAGCGACCTTGAAAACCATGGTGGTGAAAAATGAGGAAGGGACTTGGTGGTGGTAACGAGCAGAGATGGGGGATGGGATGAGAGCAAAAAAGTCGTACGGCTTTTCAATCATTCTCGATACACCACACGTGGGACCAAATTCATCACTTCGAGCGGTCCACTAAGCGGCGCACCTGACTGCTCATGTCTTCTCCGAACATGTCCACCACGCCTGGGACAACGAAATGTCGAATCGCTGAGCTCGTGCAGTATTCTTGTGGAGACGGAACAGAACGCTTCTGGCGACTTGCAGTTTTCATTGCTGGCCCATACCACCGCGTGTTCAGGATGTAAGTCCTTGTCAGCTTTTACTCAAACCTAACCGCAGGTGGCCACGTGTCTGGTGCGCAGATGCCCAGGGCGTCCGGCTGTAGAGATAACGCGTTTCGTAGACGCAGATGCCTCTACGGGCGAGGTCAAGATCCCACCTGACTCGAGGTCACACGCAACGCTTTAACATGTCCCCGTGGGACAATGTCGTCGCGGGATTGGTCTGTCTGACTGAAGTTCTCCTATAGCCAACAACTTCCGAAGGGAAAGTTATGGGAGAGACGTCCATCGTTTTACCACCAGTGGATGCTTCTTTGCGAAGCTCTGCTTAGCACGTAGCGGTTTATCAAACGCAATTCTTCCAAGTGCTACGAGGCAGTCATGTGTCCTTTAAAATCGTCTCTTTAGCGACTTGTCTGAAAAAGAAGTCCCGTGCGTACCAACAGGCCCGGATGCACTCTAAATGAAGTGAGCGAATTGGCACCGGCTTCACCATTACCGTGTAGCTTCTTATTGACCTAATCACCGGCATGGCAGAACACGACCTGAGCTGGCGTACCCAGTTGACACGACAATCGTCCAGTACCTTGGAGACGGACGGCTGATCCGACGAGCAAATCCATTGAGCTTTTGAGCCACACGTATCTGCAATCAGCGTATATCGCTGTCGGCCGTGAGCAGACGGAGAATGCGCTGTCTTCGTCGCTACGAAGGCCATCTTGTACATTCTACCTCTGGTGGCTCAATCAGAGACTTTGCGATGCACTACACGACAAGAGGAAATCTCAAGGCTTGATAGAGCCTAACACCGAGATCACCCGAGCATTGTAGGTGGGATCAGCTATTCATCATGGCAGTCCCCATTGTATGCTGTGCTAATCGCAACGCGGAGCGGTGCGTTGGTATCGAAGAATCCCCCGTACTTTCTGTTTACAGTAACAGGCGCACTGGCCGCTGACGACTCAATGACATCCGGTCAGCTCGAGTATAGCCGCAACTGACCCGTCAAGAGGGTTTGTCGATTTTTACGATAGCGTTCGCCCATCTCCCTCAATCTTTCGCTCTTCACTTCACACGATTCACGACGCGTCATAAAAACTTAAGACGCGTTGACGTGACCGTTGCCTTGCTTGGGTCGTGGACAATGCGATGCCACAACATCAGGGGTGGGTCGGTTACTTTGCGCTTTTTTGTGCGTTGCCCCAGCTTGGCCCCAGCCAGGAGTAAGAGTAGAGCAGGATGGCTGTGAGGCCATGATCAAACTGTACTTATTGCCAAACCCCCCACGCCGCTCTCTGCCTGCGCGGCGGATGCGAAGGGGGGGGCACGCCTGGGCGGGTTGTAGTGGCGCGTTAGGGGCCGTGGCTGTGGTCTGCGTCTGGCCGAATTTACAGTGATCTCGTGGCTGCATGTGGTTTCGCGCGTCAAATGCGCGTTCTGACATCATCGGTCTTAGTCTTGCCCGCCCCATGCAAGGCGTAGCGGTCCATCCTTGATTCTGCGAAGGCGTCGTTATGTCGGTCGGGCCCGTTTGTGTTTTACCGCTCCCCTTACCTCCAAATATTCATTCAAGTAGCCAGGTCTCGGCGGCCGTGCGACTGCAACCAGCGGCAATTTGATTCCCGTGCCGGCTGTTCCTGGATCAGCCTGGCACGATGCTGAAATGATGTAACGAGTCCTGTGCCGTCGCGCTGAGGGAGAACTCTACTGCTGCTCACTTCTGTCCTGCATCTTCGCCAGGAGAGATGTGACAGATCACCAGCAAATGGAGAGCACATTGCACTCGGCCAGGCGGCCAGAAATCGTCGCTGCTGAAGCGAGCGTGTTCACGAGGTGATACATACGCCAGCCTTCTCGCCGACCATCACCGCGCTCCACTATCAAACAGCCGCTGCGTCATATTCGCTCACGAGAGCGCATGTAGTGTCCCCACATCCGGGCAAGCACACAAAACATCCCACGACCAAGCTCCGCACGTCGAGTAACCCCTAGATCAGGTCTTGTTTCCTGCGAAACTACTATTACTTGTGATCGTCCTGGGGACTTGCCGACGTCGAGGATCATCAAATGAAACCGCCATACCGTTGTCCGAGGTGGTCACCGGGATGGACTGCGCGGGCAGCAAAATGCGCGATTTTTCACTACGAGTGAGTGCGTCAGTGCAACGGTGCCGGCCGAGATTTTACGGCTCGATCTACACTAGAGACGCTAACCGCGCGTTTGGCCGACTGCTCACACACGTGCAGCATCCTGCTCAGAGTGCCAATGCATGGCTCCTCGTTTTACGGCACCGGGTCTTTGCAACAACCAGCTGCATCATCTAAAGTGCCTTAACAATTGATATCCACCCAAAGGCGAGAGCGAAATCGTCCATGTTCTTGGGCCGCTGGTGGCCTTTCAAGCCTCCGAGACACGTGTTCGCGGCTCACGGACGAGGTGTCCCTGTCGCTTCTCCAGAGATTTTGATCCGTCCCCAGGGAACCGACCTGTGCTATATGCTACGCGCCGTCAGGATCACCTCTGAGAAACATGATACCGTCCCTTCACGACCCTTGATCAGACGCAGCCTCGTTGCTCACAGATCCGACATCAGTTAAGGCAGTCCAACACAGCAAAACGGCTTTTTTGACTATCGTGTTCGTTGACCACCATAACCCACCCATGGTGTCTGCCACACGCCCTCTCCATTGCTATGTAATGGGAAGAGTCCCCGAGACCTTTAACTACGAGCCCAGCCTCCATCCTGCCAACGTCAAGGTCGGACACCCTAACAGGGCACTCGCTCCTGTGAAGTTTGGGTTACAGTCTGCTGAACTCATCCTCCTCTTCTTCGCGTTTCGTCTCTCGCGCAATGATACAGCTACCACCACGTCCTTCAAAACACGCTTACAGACGTGAAAGCTCCTCATTGCACCCCCGTCGTAGCGAGTTTTCAATCATGATCACATCCCTTACTAGCGGAAACTTGTCTTCCAGCTCGACGGGGCGGACGCTCCAGACGCTCGATGGCGCACCCCAACAGTGGCGCCGGCGGGTCACAATCTACTCCCCACCGTCAGCTGGGCCTCCAATCTAACCAGTGCGCACAAATAACACGCGGCTATCTATCTGTGCTCCAGGCAGGAACCGACCACGTCGAGGGGGGCCTCTGCAAGACTGAGCAGGAGCCCGACCCACAGAGGGTACTCTTGGCGGTTCTTCCCAACCTTCTGGTGATCCGCCCGCAGAGGTGGTAGTGTGTGAGATCAGCAGTTCTTCCAGCCCCGACAGCTACTCTCGTCAAGCAGTAGTTGCGGCAGAATCTCCCTTTCTTACAGACCGTTCGTTCTCATTGCTCGTGTGCACGGAGCAATATCACATACGCTGGTGCTAGCCACACTTGCAAAGTGCTTCAAGTTAAGCTCGTCGAGGGGGGTTCTTTCCGGAGCCATCGGTTTGGGCGACCTAGGCTTTGTCTCATCTCCCCCCTTTCCTATCTGCTTCACCAATCCGGCATGGCTTGGACGACCGTCACCAACCCCTCCTGGTTGCCTGTAGGGCTACAGCTTTGCGGTCGCGGCAGCCATACAGGGAAGGCTCGTTCGCTTACCACCTCGCCTACACCTAATGACTCCCTGTCCATATCGGACAGCCCACCGAACACTTTCCTAACGTTACGCAACAGTAAATCAATTCTTCCTACTCAGCATCACTTGCGCGAGTCCCAACAACCGCATGTGTCCTGTCATAACCTTCCCCCACCTGCCCTCCGCGGATCATTTTTCGCGTAGCTCACAGGCACGGTCAGGCGTCATGGCATTTTCCCCACTATCCCTTCCTCCACCACACTCAATCATCGCCAACGGAATGCCAATGAGCGTATCCCCGCCGCCCACCACGACACCGAGCCATCGCCTGTCAGTCGTTCACGAGGCTCTCAAGAACGCCTCGAGGACGAGAGTGCGCGCACGTCAGAGCCCGCGTCCGGGAGCTCGAGCAGAAGTTACCACTCCACCGCACGACGCAAGGCGCGGGAACTCGAGGCCGACCATCGTCTCACGCAGGTCGCGTACGCGGCACGCCCGGCGGGCTGCCCACCCCAGCGAGCTCGCCCCCGTGTCCGCGACCTTCAGTGACAGCTGGCGGGGACGCACCGAGGCGCGCATCAAGCTCTTCTGCTCGCCGAACCGAGTCAGCAGGCAACCGCGCTCTGGGCGTGGCACGACTCGCGTCGCAGTTGAGCGCCGCGCGTACCCGCCGCGCATGGCCCCGCCTGGGCACCTTCAACTAACTGCGGTGTGCGCGTACGAGGAGGCGCTCTTCGCGTGAGTCGACCTCCGCGCGACACGGCGTCTGGCAGCTACCACCCCCGGCGAGAACGTTTGACGCATGGACCCTGCGCTGCGCAAAGCCCGCTGTTGAAGCTCCTCCGGGAATGCGGTATGGCTACCAGAGAATTACGGTGACTTTTGCAGAGAGACCCCGCCCCCGGTGACCTGTGGGTCTTCGACGTGCGCAGGCCTCGCAGAAGTGGCGGAGATCAATGGTCCGCATGGCTTAGGAGAGGCGACCACCGCCTCGAAGAAACTGCCGTCCTGACGGTACCGCCAGCTAGAATCCGATTGAAAATGCGTGCCGTGGGGCCTGTGATTTATCTTAAGATTTTCTTCCCTTCGTAATCCGTGCATATGACAGTCTTGGGGACACACACCAGCTGTCCACCCCCAGAACGGTTAGTGTTTCTCCTAAAAAGCTGCATTTCTATCTTTTTCGGACACATTTCCTTCTGACCACAGGTCCACAGCCATCATGTTATAGTGTACAACTCACATTACTTTTTTGCAACACCCTGGTGTATCCCTAAGTAACATCTGTTAATTCTACTCCACTGTCCAAGTGTAAATACATGACCATGTAGCCATCTCGTCCGACAATGCTGCCTGCCTGGAAGTGTCTGCGGCTCGCCCGCCGCAACCCGTGTAAAGAAACGAACACGTTTACGTAGATACCCTCGGAAACCAGCTGTTTGTTGGGGTGTGTAATTTCCTGCAGAAGACGACGCGTGAGAGGCGGGAGCGCCTGTTACATCATTCACGCTATCAACTTGGGAGACGGCCACACGACACTCATCAAAAAAATGGGGAAGAAGCCATCACATGGTTGTAAGCTACCATAGCCCTATGACATTAGATTACCGAGCCACTCCTACGCCTAATTCAAGAATGCGGAAAGACTACTTTGCGATAGATGATTCTTCATCAGACATCATAACATACAAAGCGCGTAATCTCCTTGGCACATCACAAAACGCCGGCGGCTTTGCGTTACTTATACTCACTGCCCCGTCTCTCCAGTGCCTGTAACAGAATAGCGGCAATTGCCGAGTCCCCACGTGGAGCGCATCGGGATAAACTCACGCGCTGATAAATACGCTGTAGTCTGTCAGAGAGAAGAGCAGCTTGCAATCAGGCATGGGTGTAGAAAGAGGGACCCAAAGTGACGTACCGCTCGTGGATGCGTTTAACGTACGCTTTCGTCTTCGGGTCCCTAACCTGTCTAGAAGGTCGGGTCCGTCCACGCGTCTCAGAGCAAAGGACAGCATGAAGTCAGCGGATGTGGGTCCTTGTCCACCGGCCAACCAGTCTCCGCATTTTGACAGGTGGTCCTTCGATCTAAAAGAAGATGATCCCTCTAAGGATCGACGTCGCGAATATAATAAGAATGATTACGCACAATCTTCGCGTGGCGTTCGAGGCGGGGCGTGATGAGCTTGCGTCGATGGACGAGAAGACGGCCCGAACGAGAGGGCGGATAAAGAACGGAGCCTTCGTGGGAGCTATGCTGAAAATGAGCTTGTTCACGAGCAGAGGCATTACAGTGCCCTCCGTATAGTGGTTGTCTACATGGCAAGGTTACATCAGGAACTAAACTGGGAAGACACAGGGACGTGGCCCCAGTGTAAGCGAAGTCCGAAACTCACAGAAAAGATTATCCACTATTCCTGATTCGGAGGTGCGAATCTGCCGTTGCCATATTTCAGCAAGAGATATTCTGTCGCCTCCTCTTAGCCGAGAAAACGACAGACATAGCGGTGACAACTTTATTCACCTACGATTGCGCCGCTTTCCCGCTACAGTGACGTCGCCATCCGTGATAATGGGTGCCGAGCCCATGGGATGCACGGCTTGCATCTCTTCGGTGCTACCTTTTGTGCTGTGTTTTGGCTGCTTCTTGTAGGTTGTCAACGCGCTCATAGAAGACAATGTTGTAAGGAACTCCAAGTTCTTCCTAAACACAGAGGTTTTCATCCTGTGGCAATTGTGAGACACAAGTCAAGCGCGCGTACCAAAAGCCATAGAATACGGTGCGAGCGCCGAGTGGTTCAAATGGTGTAGCGTAATACTAGGAGCTGCCTCGGACGACATTCTGCAACGACCGGAGAAGTATAGGGAGGTGTAGAAAAGCTGCGGCTAGAGTCCAGAGTGGCTCTAACTAATGTTCCCTCAGGCTTGCTGGAGCGGCTGCCCAATGCCGTTTCATCATAGCCACGTGACCCGAGATCACGCTCAGTGACGCCCGGGCTAATGTCCGTGCCCGAGCGTTCAGAGTCTCTGGACGCGTGACTTTCATCTTCTTAGACATTGACCTCAACCTATCGGAGAAAATCTCACAAAGAATTCGACACCATAAACACGATTTACCGCGCGTCGTGTTTCAACTTATGAGATTGACCACCATTCTGCCGATCGGCTTGACGTTGTATTCGGCCACCAGTGCTCGCGCTTTTCATTGGGCTAAGCGTTGGCGTACCTCAGGTCGTAGCGGGGAGAAGACGTCGATACCAAAGGCAATCAGCCAGAAATCCTTCGAAGCTGTGCTTTACTTTGTTCCTGACTACTCTCCTCGCTTAGGAGAAGGCAGCTATTCTAACGATCTCTCAATAGTCTTCGAAAAAGCGGGTGTGTCTGCATTGATCTGACATAGCATCCAAAAGCCAGCTCGATATTCTACTAACCTTGACACATAGCACAACTAGAGTCTTACGCTGGGAAAAGTAGCTGCTTCCAGCAAGCAGCCTGGCGCTATACCGCGTACGTTGTGGACAACTCGACATGGACGAAAGTCAAAGAATCAGAGGTGGCGTCCCCTTCCACCATCATCATCACGACCCGGCATCCCTATGCTGATACGCCCCTCCTTACTGTACAGCGGCAATCGAGATGACGCTTTGCGAGCTGGCTACCGCGAATCATTCTCCCCCGCTCCCGCTAGAATGTGTGGCATTGACTGATGTTCCCGAGCTCACCGAAGGGCGCAACGGGCTGCAGCCATTGAATGCGTGTGTCGAGTACGTAGGCGGGGTTTTGACCGCATATATGCGCCATGTTGACCCTGGCTATGTGTTTCCATCTCCAGGGCTCTCTCGCGAAGTGCTCAGTATTGGTCCAGCTATTCAGGCTACTTGCGCGAGCTCCGTGGGTATTCCGTACATCTTTCTCATGGATAATCACTTAGAGTTTTCCTCTGATTATCTAGCCCAGCTTTGCCACGCTTTCCGACGTTGGCATGACATCGGTAGAGTGCAAGCGATTCTTGGACGTGGATACAATTCACAATTTATCCCACCGACAGACATCGCAAAGGAGATCTATAGAAACGCTACTCTGGATATTATCTCGCTTCTCCGCACTGTGCACGGGCAGACAGAAAAGAGCCACGCCGTCCATTCCGGAATTCGACGATCTCTTACAGGTACGCGGACGCGCATTTGTCTCCTACACGAATGTGCCAATTGAATTGCCAGGCTTTTCGCCGCTCTTTTACGGACATGCACATGTCTCAGAGCGAACTCGCGCGTGCATCAACGGCGATGAACGACCTTGCCGCACACGTGACCGACGAGGTGCGCCGCAGGACCCCGCCAGGTTTCCCCGCGGCACACTGACTTTCGTTAGACTGCTACAATCTGCTAGGGAGCATGACTTCTTCATTTATGGAGGCGATGGAACGGAACAGCCGATGTGCGGCAGAGGAGGTTAGGCGGGTCCCAGTATGACGTGCTGTGAAGGACATTTAGTGATAATGTCGTAGGTTAACGGCAAAATCGGGCACATGCTCGACCTGGTGCGTTTCTGCCTTTACTACGCTTTGACGGCCTCTGGACCTGTCCCACAGCATGCCGCCGCTCTGGCAGCCATGATTCCAGATGCCGCGGACACGACACGATACGAAGTCAGTTATATTAGGCCTCGTCTCCGACACGGCATTGCACGTTTTCGCGAGCTTGAGCTCCATGCAGTAAGTCCGATCGCCGTGTCATTTAGCTTGTACTGGCTATATGGCATTTAGCGGTCGATCGCGGTTGAGTGGGACGATCTGAATAGGAACATGGCATTAATGCAAGACGTGGAGTGTCTTGCAGATATAACGCTTGACAGCATCCATCTACTGACGTCGCGCATATAGTCGGTCGTGGGGCTAATCGCGGATGCATCGGAAGCAGCGACCCGTCTAGCTGTGCAGTCCTCACAAGCAGCCCTCGCGCAGCGCACCCAGCAGGACGCCGTGCGATCCGCCGCAGACCTCGCAGTATCTCTTGGCGTACTGGCCGACCGGACCCGCGAGGAGATGCGCGAAATCAATCTGACCGCGCTCGCCGTGCGCGAGGTGAGCTAGTGAGCGCGAAAAACGGTGTGGCTGACATGTTCAGTTCCACTCCGCCCTGGTGGACTGTCTGGTCCGATTACGGTCGCCGCATGGCTCGCCCAGACGCTGCTCGGTGGTGAGTACGCGCGCCATTTTTTTGTTTTTGTTTTTGTTTGCGTCACGTTCGAGGCTCACCCGGCGGTACGATGACTGTAGTGGACCGACCGGACGTGGTCTCGTTCATGGCATCTGCCCATCATCCGTATCGGTAGCCTTTTCCTCCACCTGATATGCTACCGTCCTCCGTACCGGTATCTCATCAATGATGGTATGTCTCACAACTCTTACGCTCGGTATGACGTCCTCACTGCGTCCCTCCGACGCATTCAAGAGCTCCGCGCTCCTACTGTTTTCGCTGAGTCGGTGGCTGCAATCCAACATTCCTCCGTGGAGCAAGCTGTCGCGGTAAGTTTAGCCCGTCATTTATGTCTACAGGGTCATAGAAACAGCGATCCGCTCTATCAGCCTCCCAGGCACGACAGGCACTGGACCACTACACCCTCCAACCCTCGTCTTACCCCCGCCTCGGCTTGTGGCTTCTCTGGCGCCTCGTGCCGTACCTACGGCTCCCAAGAATGATAACGGCTTCCAAACAGCGGCGTCGGTTTTCGCGGATACCAGAAAGACTCGTTCGACCCTTCTAGTCGCTGTCTAAGTCCTTTTGTCGCACAGCGCGCGCGAACGCCACGCCACGCCTTGCCTTGCCTCGCTGCCGCCGCTGCCATGACCCGCTCTCATCGTCGCACTCTGGATACCGCTGCTCTGGACCTTGCGCTCGTGCTCCCGTACCTCTGGGTGGATCTATGAATGCTGTGGACTACTTTGTTTTCAATCGAAAGTAGTGCTGACGCCGCAGTAATTTACCTCCCCCTCTCTCCCTCTTTGTGATGAAAGATTGAACAGGATTGCAATCTGACAAGCATGTTTCTGTCCGAGTCCGTGTGGTGAGACGAGGCCTCGGCCCCGCCGTGGGCGACTGGTAGCACGAGGCCGGGAGCGTCCCAGAAATGGAAACCTTTTAGCGCTCCTGGGTAAGCAGGGGTAAGCAGCGTCATAAAGCCGATAACAAAGGATAAGAAACGGCCCAATAGAAGTCAGAAGCCGGATAAAACATCATAAGAAGTGATTACTGATGTCGATCAGTGATCGGCATAGGGGTGCGGCGTGGCTCCGGTGTGTGAAACTGACTCCCTGCAAGGCTCCGAGGGCTGATAGATCCTTGCTCTGCGCAGCGACGACCTCGAGCTCCTTTCTCGCGACTCTATGAACATTGGTAGACATGCCGCCACCAAACAGTGCGCAAGCACACGCCCCTCACATCCGCTAGCACCCAAAACAAAACAAAGAACACCGAACCAGCCAACTCCGCTGGCCGAAAGCCAGCAATCACTGCCACCGCGCGCCTAATCATGCAGATTTCCACACTCTGCCTACGCAGCGTGCATCGGTCTCCGCCTCGGGAACTCTCGACCAGACGCCCCAGGTATGCTTACGCTATCGTGCCAAGTGCAGCACGCACCTAACGTCCACCGCCTTTCAGGCCAGCAGCTCAATGCCCGCCGTTGCGGCTACTACTGACGCCACAAAGGAGACGAGATCTCCTACTTTGTCGGCTGATGGGACGGCCGAACGCCCTTATTCTGGCGGGAGACCCTCATTGCGCGACGGGTGAGTGGGATGCTCTCTCGCGATCATACGTACACACAGCTGACGAATGAGCACATAGAAATCTCGCTACTGTCAGGACTACCTCGTCGGGAGATGCACACGTGAGGTATGCCAGCGGCCTCACCCTCCTCAGGGGAGCCTCACACACCGTGCCGCAATTTCTTTGCGGGGACCTGCAACAATCCACGCTGCCCGCGGCCACACATCACCAATGTAAGGTTACTCTGTCTTCATTTCCGCAGTGGCTCAGTGCGTGGCATAGTGGGGAACCCGTACAAGGCTACGGAGGGGACAGAGGATACCTCGTCTGATGAAGACGAGGCGCCCCCTGTGTCCTCGATGCCAGTCGCGGCAACCGGAGATGCTGTATCCAGTGACGGAAACGTGGCGGGTGATCGACCGGAGGTATCTCACTCGTTGCCACAGGTAGAATTCCATTCATTCCGGCACATAGCCCCAGGCTGATCGTGAGACAGAAACCAAGAGTGATATGCTACAACTTCAAGAAAGGGCACTGTAGAAACGGAGATTCGTGTCCACGGTTTCACGATTTGGAAAACTCCGTAGGTGGCGTTCGCCAGGTGGAGGCATCCCGCGGCTGACGTCGTTTCGGACAGGAAATATCACTCATGCCGTGTGTCGATTTCTTTGCGGGTATATGCGACGATCCCAAGTGTCCCCGGGCGCACATCACTAACGTACGCCTAAGTTGTTTGTTTGAACCCTTATCAATGTCTCAAAGCGTCGAATAGTGGGGCAATCCGTATAAGGCCGCAAAGCAGACAGAGACTAGCTCTACTAGTGCGGAGTCTCGCTCCCAGCGCCGGCTAAACCGGTCGTGTTACCCGTTACCCGATGTGGGGAGGTGCCCCTACAAACGGAAATGTAGCAGCCAATTCTGCAGATGCGCCTGGCCCGCTTGCCACAAGGTAAAAAAAAAAACAGTCTTAACATCAAACATAGCTAGATATTAATCATGACCCAGAAATATCAGGTCATCTGTCGTAACTTCAAGAAAGGAGTATGTCGAGATGGAGACGCGTGTCCTCGGAGACACGACTTTGGAGAACTTGGTAAGAAACGTGTACAACACATGAGCGATCCACCGTCTCACATAAGTGCACCAGATACCCCGCGACATATGCAGGGACAACCTTCGGGGAAAATGCAAGAATGGGTCGAGTTGTCGTTATAAACACGAGGTGCCGACTCCGCAGGCGGCAGACTCCGTTCGTGAACACGTAGCCGAAACGGCCTCAGCCGAGAGTCCGGTATGTTTTACTGGGTATATGCTATAAATATATGGCTACTTACGTCTTGCGTAGCGGCTAGAATTCTGAACCTAAACAACTTGCGGCAAAACGTGGTCTTCCGAGTGCTGCGTCAGCTGTCGATATACGTTATCATTTGCAACCTTGTGCCTCTGTCTACCACCGGATTCTCACCAAAGTCGCCCCAAAAGCTTACCTCCGAAGGCAACGACCTCCAGACTGCTGCTGACAAGAAGGTTAGCGAGCCCTGTCGAAAGCATCTGCGAGGCAAATGCCGCAAAGGGAAACGCTGTCGTTACTCACACGAGCATGCAACCAAGCATCCGGATGGTCCGGGCTCCGGCGGGTCCTTACGAGACTCCTCCAGAGAGCACGGCCATCGTTCCTGACCAGGTACGCCATCCCTCATAGCCCAATTGACGTTGCGCTTATACCACCTCAAGACCGTAAAGAGCGGCCATGCTTCGAGCCAGGGAGCTATGCAAGGATTACATCCTCCACGGGACTTGTCCCCGTGGCAACAAGTGTTCACGGTCACATCCACCTCGAGATGTCTGGACTCAGGTACGCGCACATATCACCGCCCACACTTGATATCTAACTGGGAGTATCATGTAGTATCTTCCGGCTGCTAACGACATCTGTCCCTTATACTTGGCCGGCCAGTGCAGAGAAGGAGCTCGGTGTAGAAATCGACATACAGCACCCAGTGCTTCATCGTCGAGTGCACCGGAACCTGTTGAGAGAAATCAGAAAAATTCCACACCGGCTGTTCGTGAGATTTTTTGTCCGCGAGAAGGTAGCACCACTGATTCAAGTCCTATAGGCAATGCCCCTCGCCAACAGAAACGGTTGCTCGGCTGCGGTCTCGATGCCAAGGCTGGCAGCAGCAAGGCCTCCGAGGGCTCGCAGAACGTCCCCCCTACCAAAGCGAGCACCAGTGGCAAGCAGCCGCAGCGGTCGACCCTTGCCCATAAGTCGTCTACTCCGCACAACCGCTCAGGACGCATATCCCCCGTGAGTTCTCCACTTATTGACCGTGTATTCGCCTCTAACTCCTTTTAGAGCTCGACGTGCGCGGGATACCTCCCTCTCCGTAACAGATGAAGAGCCCGCCCATACGACGAGGGAGGTTCGTTCCCAAAGCGGCCATTCAGCCCCAGTAAGTAGGCTGGCATGTTGACGACGCTGTGGTACTCAGTCTTGGTAGCCTCTGACCGCAGACACTTCGATGTCGTCAGTCGCCTCCGGGTCACACAATCCGCCCACTCCGCCTCGGGTTCAAAATGAACCTTCGGATCTCATGAAAGAGGTAAGTCGCCGCTTCAACTGGTGCCACGGATGTAACTGGCGTTAGGTAACGCGGATGCTGGAAGAGGCAAGGCACGCTCCGGTTCATCGGTATCAAGTGGGCGAAGGAAGTGTCAGGTTACTCAATGTCAAGGGTAAGGAAAGGGAGGCGGTAGGCCAGCCAAATGCACCTGTGCCACTATTCCCGCCTGGGCTGGGAATCGAGCAGGTATGTATCTCACTTAGGGCTCAATTATCCTGTCATTTAGTTGTCATCACTAGCAACGCGGAATCAAGCCTGAACCACCGCAAACAACGCGTCCAGTACCGGACACGATATCCATCAATGTACTTGATTGCCGTTACTGTCACGTTCGGACCTGGGCTACAGGTTCAAAGCTTGAAGACGGGCTTTCGAATCTAACCTCATCACACTCATGCACATTCTGCGAAGACGAAAGCCGAGACGATTAGCGGTCTTCTTGGTAAATACGGCGAGGTACAGAATCTCGAGTTGTCCGACCCCAGACAACACGAACACATGACCGTCAAGGCCACCTTCTCCAACAATCGACACGAAGAGGCCGCGCGTGCATGCGTCGCACTCGACAACAACAAGTCCGCCTTCGGGGTGCGCATCTCCGCGAAGCACGCGTCGCTCAAGTCCACCGCGCTAGGAAAGGGCTTCGTCCAAGACGGCCTCGTGTGGCGCATCGAGTTCCCCGCGGCCCAGAAGGCAGCCTACGGCGGGTACTTTGCGAGCATTGGAGCTCGCCGAGGAGGCCATCCAGAACGCGCGCAACGCATGCGAGTACGAGTGCCGGATCGACGCAGAGGTGTGGCGCGGCGTACCGAGCGCAGGCGGGATCACGGTCAAGTTCAAGGGCCTCCCGCACGACGCCCAGCTCGACTTCGATGAACCGCTTCGGCCCCTTTTCACGATCGGGAACATCATCGAGCGGCCCAATTACACGGGCTCGCTCGAGTACACGGGCAAGGTTCTGCTTCGGCACCTCGAGAAGTACGGCGAGGTCGAGAAGGTTGACGTTCATGGCCCCACCGTTTCAGAGGCAGGACGGTCGTTTGCGTTTGCGCGATTCAAGACGCCCGCTGGGGCCGCGAATGCGTGGCAGGGAGCTGGACCGTCGGTCGTTCCCCTGGCTCGGCAAGGGTTTGCTTACTCTTAAGCATATTCTTAACGTCAAGTATGCGCTAACCGCCGCGGATGTATGGAACGCTATCAAGGACGACGCGATCAGGATGAGCGACCCATTTCAGAAACAGCCCTATGCCTGGATGGGTCTCGTGGCGCGTGGGGAGCAGTCAGAAGTCTCGCGGTACTTGTCAAGCTCTGTGCAAGTCACCCACCGGTGTTGTCAAAGCTGAAGATCGCCTTTGATGCAATCCTGCGGGGAGAAAGGGTCACAGAGGACGGAAACTGGGTCTGGGACCCTTTCTTCTCTCGGGCGCAGGGTATCAAGTTCGTCGACATCCTCCGCCACAACCATCGCAATGTTCTCTTGTCAACGTCGACGCCAAAGAAAAGGGCTCATTGCCTTGTATGGCCCGTGGCAGGAGCGGGGCGATGGTCCGTGACAGGATTCTGTGGGAAGTGCGGCGCATCCGTGCCCAAGTGTTTCACAATTTCCCTCTTGATGGCGGGCTCGTACGACTCTTCGTAAATGCTGATCTCATGAAGTTGCAGGAGGAGCTAGGGCACGAGAACATCTTCATCGACACTGCCAACCAGGTGCTCAAGGTACGCGGGAACGAGGACGTGCGCAAGGTCGTCCAGTTTATTCTCCAAGAAGAGAAGAACCGCCATTCTGTACACCGCCCGGTTGCGCGCAGCCCTTGTCCTGTCTGCTTCGACGAGGCCAGCCTTCCCGTCACGCTTTCCTGTGGGCACACCTGGTGGCTTAGCAAGACGTGCTTCACGGATTACATACTTGCATCTGTCGACAGCCGTACATTCCCGCTCACATCCTCGGCAACGAAGGGAAATGCGGCCTGCCCATCCCCGTCGTCACCGCGCGGGACCTCCTCTCGTCCGAACAGTTCGCAACCGTGGCACGCGCATCTTACCAGGCCTACATCCACTCGCGGCCGTCCGAGTTCTTCTACTGCCCGACGCCCGACTGTCCGCAAATCTACCGCAGCGCCGCGCCCGGGCGTCGCGAAAAGTGCAGTGCCCGTCGTGCCTCGTGCGCATCTGCGTGCGCTGCCACGTCGAGTTACCACGAGGGCACGCCGTGCGTCGACCGCGAGCGCGAGGAGGCGCCGTCTCTTTGAGCAGTGGTCGCATGCACGCGGGACGTCAAGAACTGCCCCGGCTGCAAGACGACTATCGAGCGCATCGCGGGCTGCAACCACATCACCTGCGCACAACTGCAAGACGCACATTTGTTGGCAGTGTTTGAAGACGTTCAAAGGAAAGCGGTGAGGTGTACGACCACATGAGGAGCCGCGCACGGGTATCGGGTATCGGGGGTGGAGGAGTACTGGTTCTAACTTTCCGTCTCTTTATTATTTGTCTCTCTAGCGACCGAAACGCTTGCGATTCTGTGACAACGCCACTCTATACTGATTAGCTGTAATTATCTGAAACCCATGTCCATGTACTACTCCGAGATTAGAATGTACAACAAATGTATTCACCTTGTCGCGCGAGCGTTCGGCGCCTGTGCCTTTGTCATTCTCGACTACTTACCACTCTTCCCGCTGTCAACAGTCCTATCTATGTTGTGAGGTGGAAAGCGCGAAAGACAAAAGGGCTGTATTCTGCATTTTTGGATGGGATTCTGGCTATGCCGTGTTCAGCCTTTTGTCTTTCGCTTGGTGGAAAGGCTGCGGCCGCGGACTCTCGGGAACCACCGAGGTCAGATGCTGTACATGTGCTGAGCCTCGTTGTGCGAGAGGGTGCTGCTTCTGTCTCGAGCCCGACGGCGAGGACAGCCAATTTCTGGAGACTCGAGGCCGGTTGCCTCACCGGGATCAATCGTCCGCTCTGCACCGTTTCGCCCACGACTTGCGACCACGACGTCGACAGCGCCTCTCGCCTCGTGTGTGCATGATATACCCCAGATCTCGCTTTGGTACACGCTGCTGTCGCCATCGATCTCACCTCGGTCAATTATTCGGCTTTAGCGGTGGAGCAGGTAAAGCAGAACAAACTTTATTCAGATCGCGACCTTATATCTAATATGAACCGACCTGCCCAGATTCCAATTACATACCCTCACCACAACGTTGACCGTTGACGAATCTCTACCCTGTCCGCCACACCTGCTCGTTTTCTTTCTCGTTCGATGGCCTGGCCTGGCCCGCAATATCATGGATGGAATGCTCGCTCTGCTGCGCCGACAGGATGGCCTGGTAGCTGGCCTCCAACTGCGCCTGTAGGCTATCCTGGACCTCCTCCCCGCCTCCAGGAGTAGACTCGCACACTACGAGGCTTGGGCTTGGAGGTACATGGCAGATCAACCCTATGTTTCGCGGTAACGTGGCAATGGTACAACCCCAGAACCGCCTGGGCCCCCCATCCGAGTTGGGGAGTTCCAGCCCCCGCCGTGCCTAGCTTCAACCCGTACAAACGAATACCTAACCGCGGGAGATGCTGAGTATTTCAAGACAGCTTTGCTTAAGAGAACCCTCTTGGCTTGAGAGATATGATTCCGTATGTCGCAGCCTACTTTCCGGTTGCTTTTATCGTATTGGACGTCAGTCGCACGCGGAACCTGATCAGGGCGGAGCAGTTGGCAGAGGATGAAGAGAGACGAAGGCAAGCAGGGGAGAAAGAGGCAAAGAGAGAACTCAGGGATGATCATCTACTGCAGACTACACCATGGTTTGTGGGTACCCAAGGAACTCAGTTAAGTCTGACGAGCCACCCAGTACAGAAGTGAATGGACTGTGATCATGGGCGTGATCGTGGACGTGAGGTTCGAGCCTCGGAATCCGGCTCTCTCAGGTCAAGATCCTCAGCAGCGACAGTCTAGCAGACAATCCTCGGTCGGCCTCGGCGGCTTTCCAGCTCGAGTGAAATGCGAGATCAGCAAAAGCGCGGAACGGCACCAACGCAGACTTTCGGTGCGAGCTCAAGACTCCTTGCCGAGTCAGCAGCAACCTCCGTATCGCACGCAAAGCGTGAGCATATACCCGCCTCTGCTCTTCGTCGAGGAACGAGGTCGCGGGAAAGCACTCTGCTCGACATCGCCTGGGGGGCCAGACCGAGTCGATATAGCAAAGTCGGCAGGGCCACCAGCACCATCCTCGGCTCCTGCAGCTGTGCCTGCGTTCAATGAACAATACAACCAGTACCTTCAGCAGCGGCAAACAGCAGGAATTCGCGTGCGTCGGACTCGGCGAACCCAGTCTACAGCGACACCTGTAGTGCCAGAGCCTCCTCGCACCACCCCGCCCGTTCATGTGTCCACAGCGTCTACACAGACGCGTGCACCTGGCGACAGCACAGATGACGCGTTCAGCGGACAGCGGAAGACTCAAATACCTACCTTCTCGTCAAACATCATCCGCACGCCCCAGCACTACTCGGGTCATCTCTGGCTTCTGGGTCCAGCACACCCACGCCCCACCCCCCGTTCGTAAGCCTCCTCGAGAGGGCTCCAGAGATGACTATCATTCGAGGTCGTCGCGCGACATACCCGGATCGGGTCGGTTGTCTCCCTCGCCCACTCGGCAAGGTAAAGAGAAAGGTCGTGGAAGAGGCAGATTTCAGGCGCAGAGTGCAAGCTCTTCTGACGATGACTCTCCACGGTTGCGCGGGCCGCATGCCCATGGTCCCAGATCTATGGACGCACCGACACCGTCGTCCTAATCATCCGAGGACGAACGAAGGCCGCTAGGGCGTCATCGCCAACTCCTCCTATGACTAGCCGGGAATCTTCACTCGCATCGATATCCAGTGCGATGTCTAAGCTGACTGTGGACACCCACACCGCCCACATCTACTACCTCTAGCGTCTTCCTAACGACGTTTTCCTGACGAGCCCGCTGGACTTCTTAGCCTTCTCATCGTAGGAGTCCCGACTCCTTCCGAATACAAAGGGCGAGTCCGCGCGACCTTGGGAGAAGTCACAACATACCCTCGGTCATTTCAAGCTCATTCAACAATCACCTCCGGGCACCATTCCCGGCATACCAGAGGAGCGCTCCCCTGTTTCATCTCTCGTGCGTGCATATCTTCGGTGTCGAAGAGCCGCCTCGCCGGTCGCTTCCGCCTGTCTACGCATACGAGCAGAGCCCGAGGGCTCCACGAGGACCCCAACGTCTGTGGCGCGGAGTCGCACCATACCCTACGCTCGACCCCCTCGGCGGGGAACCGCCCGTCATACCACCCCATGCCCTCACCACAGAATGTCGCACCCACCCATGCCGTCCCCCAATCGCACGGTGCCCTCATCCCGGGACACCCTCCCCTTCTTCGCGTGGCCTTAGTGTGCTGCGAGAAACACCCATTTACCGCCGCATCCCGATGCCTCCTCTTCGTTTGGGATGTCTTCTGCCTCCGCAGCCGCGATGAGCCAAGAAGACACACCATCGCAGACGCACGACAGTCGCAGTATGAACAACTCTTCCTCTTCGCAGCCGCTTGCAACCTCCGGGTCATGCCTCGCGCATAGGCACCCAGCACAGCTCCGCCTCCCCCGTCTACCCTACACAATGCACCCATCACACATCGCACACACACTTCCCACAATACCCACTAACAGCAGCCACAAAGACAACAAACCGCCGAAGATCCGGAAAGAGATTCGAGACCGAGCCAGTCCAGGAACCCGCCGCGGCCGAACAGTGGCCCCCCACAGGCTTACTACGGGTAACTGGAAAACTGGCGGGGCGACCAACCAACCTTTATCTATGCACCTTGCGCCGTCGCATCGTCCGTCGCCACTCGCCCGCGTCGCCGCGGTCTGCCTGGCGCGGGGGACACAGTACATCGTGTCGCGCCGCTGCGCACAGGCGAGAACCCGGACGACCTCGCGCACTACCCGAGCCCGACCGTAGGGCTGGAATGAACCACCGCGGGCAGATCGCTGCGCTTACGACCCGTCCGTGACTGAGCTCCCCAGGGACAGCCTGCCGTCGCAAATGGAGATCCGCCCTCGCAGGCCATACGAGGAGGTGCGCTTAGTTCCTGCTCTTTGCTGACGTGCGTTGGTGGATTTTTGGTGTGGTAGTTTGTACGATACACCCATGTCTGAATGCCACTGGCGTGTCACCTAGACTAATCACCCGGCCGCGCTTTTGGTGCATTGCCCATGCTGCCCCCCGCCTTCGTCATCGCCGTTGTACGAAAACAAATGCCAAATTTTATTCGTTCTAAACTCGGGACATTTCTCTTGGATGTATGCATGTATCAACAGAATTCGAATATTACTCTTTATTCGCTCGTTATCTTAACTTGAAGCCCAGACCCTACACAGCAAACGAAGGACTGGCACTGCCCGCTTTCACAACAACATGAAATTGAGCAAGATGGAAGGAAAGGTTTTGCAGTACAGTACACGGCATCACTGGAGTGCGGCCGCCGCATGCGCCGAACACTTTGATAGGAGAATTATACAACACTTGGAAGAACATGCATGGAAACGGAATGTAGCGGGGCCCGAACACCGACATCGACAGGATACACGACCAACGAAAAGATGTCTCACCTTCAATTGATTACCAACGGATATGTGAGGAAGAGGTGAGTTGTAACCGTTGGTCACAAAACCCCGACGCCGACCGTCGCAAGGCATCCTCACGTCGCAGATTATCCCCTAGATATAGGCTAGTCAGCATATCTGCGCATGGATGGCAAACAAAAGCAGCAACTCATCTTTATCCCCAACACATCCGGCTTGAAGCGACTAAATGATGCGACAAGATCATCCAGTACTGGCAGCCACAGAAAAAAACTGACACGTACCCCAAGACTAGGCTCCAATGCTTTCCCCAACACCGCACGAGCATGGTGGAACAACATCACAAACACCGCCCGACCATGCCTGACGCGCGGACTGGACGCCGCCGGCCTGACTTGGTGAGCACTACAAACCCCCCTTCGGAAAGGGCGGTCCCAAGCTGGCCAGTGTCACCGTAATCCCACTACAAGCGGGTTCTTTCCCCAGCGAGCGTGCTGACCGACGGAGAGCGGGCGCATTCGCGGGGGCTCTCCCTCTGTCGGTCATGCGCGTTGGTGGTGAGGCTGGCCGGGGCGGGGTCCTCGTGCGGGTGGGAGCCGTCGCTGTCTTGGGTCGTGTCGAGGGCCGGCGCCCGCGCGGGGTGGGTCACCCGCGGCGATGGCGGGCGACGGCCGCGACTTGGGGGGCTCGTCGGCGACGAGTAGCCGGACTCGAAACTAATTGTATCAGTAACGAAACTTGTGGTTTGTAGAGGTGAGATACTTTACCAGGTATCGATGTCCAGCGGGAGGGGGAGCGTGGTTGCGACGCAGGGATGACCGAGTCGAGTAGCGTTGCGCGAGCAGTGGAAAGGTCTTGATGCTGGAGGGTGGTTTGTCGACGCGCCTTGAGAGCGCCGAGGCGTCGTTGCTGCTGTTGCGAGAATGTTTGGCGGTTGAAGCCTGAGGGGGGGAGAAGGTGGGTGAGCGAGTGAGAGGAGTGAATGAAGGGGGTTTGCGGGCAGTCTGGTTCGTTTTATGGTGCCCCCGAAGCCAGCCTCCACGGCAGACGCCGGTCTCAAAGTAGACATTCAACACGACAATTGCCTTTCGTGTGAGTGTGCTTCCTGCGTCTGCTACGTCATCGGATATCGCCCCAGCCAGCTGAAGAGCGGGGTTGGATTTGGCCCCTTCGAATGCTGGTCGCGACACCTCGTAAGCAAAAACAATATCGCGAACCAAGCTCAAGAGCATATCGAGTCCAGGAAATGCAAACTCATCTTACCACATCCTCAGCTGTTATACTTCTTGGATGTTCGAACGGAGCTCGGAGATTTTTCGTATTCTACATCACAACCCGGGATCCCAAGTTGTATCTCACGGCTCACAAGAGCACTCACTCGATGTTCAATGGAACTGAGAAAAACGGGAGGCGTCGTATTGCAGTAGAATAAGTAGGGTAGTATAATTTGTTTGGTAATGTCTGCTGATACTACAGCAAGTTCAATCTGAGGTCGTTTGTGTTGTGCCGACGCCATGTAGAAGCAAGCTCACGGCGTCGGACACAAGCTACGACGAGAGTGCTACATGCAGGCACTCTGACAGAAGTATTATACAGTCCTAGACAACAGAAAGTGGGACACTGTAGCCACACCCGATCGTAGACAAGACACCGTCGTCGTCTAAACAAATGGACTCACCTTGAGTTACAGACAGGTCAGGGCGCAAGGCACCTTCTTACCGCAACACCTTCTCTGGACATAGGTCTGTCAGCATATCGGCACATGGATTACATACGAAAGCCAACTCATCTTTATCCTCGACACAGTGAGCTTGAAGCGACTAAATGATGTATCAAGATCGTCAGTACTGGCAACACAGAGAGTGACCGGCACGCACCCCAAGACTAGGCTTCAATCCTTGACCCAGCACCGCACGAGCATGGTGGAGAAACATCACGAACACCGCCCGACCAAGCCTGACGCGCGGACTGGACGGCCACCGGCCTGACTTGGTGAGCACTACAAACCCCCCTTCGGAAAGGGCGGTCCCAAGCTGGCCAGTGTCACCGTAATCCCACTACAAGCGGGTTCTTTCCCCAGCGAGCGTGCTGACCGACGGAGAGCGGCCGAATTCACGGGGGCTCTCCCTCTGTCGGTCATTGCGCGTTGGTTGGGTGTGGCTGGCCGGTGCGGGTTCCTCGTGCGGGCGGCGCCATCGTCGTCTTGGGTCGCGTCGAGGCGGGATTCGGCCGCTGCTTGAGGGAGTTGTCGTTGGTGGTGGGTGATGTGAGTGAGAGAGGGAGAGTGAGGGGGTTGGCAGCATGCTTGGTTCGTTTTATGGTACCCCCGAAGCCAGCCTCAGCGGCAGACCTGCCGGTCCAAAAGTAGTCAGCCACTTGCCTTTCTTGGTAGTGTGCTTCCTGCGCGCCTGCTACGTTGTCGGTGCCGACCCAGCAAGTGAAAGCGAGAGAGGCGCTCTGCCAGACTCTTTCTGTGTTGACTACGTCGTGGCACAAGAGGCAAAACTGGGGAGCAACGAGCTCAAAGTCGAGATTGTTTTTGGAGGCAGCGAAACGGTGATATGATGGCAGGTTGTGGTATTCGAGTCGCGACCGTCGCCTTTTACTCATCGACTTGAAATCACTGCGAAAGTGGTTTGAGCTAATCATATGTCATAAATGCGCTCTTGAGCATAGCCAAAGCCAAAGCCACAGCAGAAATCGGTGATACTAGTACAGGTCGACTTCGACGACTTCCTTTCCCTGCTATTCATAGATACGCCTAATAGTTCACACACAAATCAACGTCGTCCTCAGGAAACTACCCACGCTAGCATTAGCACTCACCGCAGCGTTCGGAGGGCTCGCCACGCACGCGCCCAGCCTGGTCACGTACCCGAAACGTCAGCTAGTCTCCCCGCCCAGAAAGCACGAGGAACATACACATTCAATGGCCAGGAGGTGAAGAAAGAACGTGTACCTATTCTGCTGGGCAACAACCCTGTGAAAGCTTCTCGAGATCAAAGAACTCGCCTGCCGCAGGGGATGAGTGGATCGTCGTTTCCGAGAGGAGCAAAGCGTACCGATCGGCATGCCGAATAAGCTGGGATACTGGTCAGCGAGGCGGGGTAGACAATGTGAAGATTGCTCACCCGAGAATCGTCTGAATATATTGGTAAGCGCAAAGAATCCATAAGCGAGAGAGGAGTGACGTACTTTGGTGCATGTGGAGATGCGGCCCTTCCGTCAGATTAGCTGATAGGAGGAAAATGGAAGCGATAGCATGACCGGTGAGCAGTGCGTCTGATACTTGGCAGAGGCACCTACACCTCCAACGCAGGTTGGTCAGATGCCACAGCTGCAAAATGGTTGTTCCTGCTCATCGCCAGTATGAATTAATATGCGACTGATATTCCTTCAATACTGCTGACCAGAGGGAACCGCTTCATATTCTCCGACTGCTCTATCCCAGCACTAAACACGTGTCAACACAGATGTCACGACGGCAAAAAACAACTCACAAAGCTTCCGGTTCTCACACAACGACGACTCTCGTTCCGCGCGGCTCACCCGAGTACCACTTTCTGGGTGATACCCGCCGTGACGGATGAGAATCTTAGAATGTCACCCTGCTTAAAACGTCACACGTCCCTGCTTGGGCGGCGCACGCCTCGAGGTCCCCGACCGAGAAGCCCGTGCGTTTAGTCCATGGGATCGTACGGCAGCGGGCTTTGTTCCTGCCTTCCTGTGAAGAAGTTGACGAGGTCGAGTAGCACGCCGCGCGACCGCTGATACCACGTTGGGCCCAGTCTGCATTCTAGAGTGAGCGGATGATAAAATATGAGGGAGGAGTGATACATACTGTGGATGCCGATAAGTTTGATTTTGTGCTTGTGCTTGACAAGTTCCTCGGGTATCAGTCATTATGAAGAAATGGCACGCGCGGCCGCGCGAAAATTTCGGTTCGCGTTTCTGAGTCAGCTTCGCTAGAGATCTGGAGTCACGCTTTCGCAGGAGTTTGTGCTCCAGTCGGGTACCCCGAAAATCAGTTTAGGCTGGAAACACAGTCCGGAAAACGATGGACTTGTCTGTAGAATTTGTTGTATCTCCGCCTAGCCCACACCGAAAATGTCGCAAGCCGTCCCACTGAGTGGATGATTGAGTGTTTCTGCGACAGTCTTAGTTAGCGGTCTGGTGATCATATTCAAAATGAATTGAAAAATCATACAATGGTCAAAGAGTATGTCGTCGTTGCTAGCTCGGGGTCTCCTTCATTTGTCTTCACTGGTTGTGAATTGGAGGTTGCCGACGGAAGAAGGCTTTGTCCAAGGATTCCGTCAGAAGATCCCTCAGCCATCAAGATGTGATCTGCGTTCTCACTTTGCCTGGAAAGTTGAGCGGTCCTTTTAATGTGTTAGAAACTCGGGCAGTAGTGAAAGTCGAATAGAACTCACAAACGATGAGGCCCTTCAAAAGGATTGCCTGTTCTGCGGAAAAATGTGAACCAGAAACTCTCAGGGGGTCACCGTATAAAATACCCTGATGTTCTTTCACGCGGCTTCGGCTACTTACCTTCCTCAGTGAGTAGATCATACTGTCCCCAAATCATCGTCGTCGCCCATTACGCCCCAGGCACAACCATGTTGTACTGGGTGGAACTTGGGGAGCTCGTCAAAAAGCGGTGTGGTAGCGCCTTGGAAGACATGGTCGTGGTCGAATGAGGAAAGATGGGGGAAAGCTGTGCGATAGATGAAGCTAGCTAATCCAGCCGACCCTCCAGAAACTTATAGCTCGAGAGAACATGTCGGGCCGGTGAGGGCAAGGTAGCCAAGTGTGAGAGGCGCGTTCACTCGCGTGAGCTTAGGTTGTGTGAGATAAGATTGAGGGACGTTGGAGTAGACAATGCGCCCATACAATCCAGCTGACTAGAGCTAGGTCTGTGTAAAGGGTTCCTCCTGAATTCCACAGAAAGTGCTAGTGGGAATACGCGTCAAGAGAGTTTCCTGCAAACTTCAGAGTGCCGGCTAGACGCGCTAAACAAAAACCCCACGCGCGCTATCACGTGACCCTCTGATTTCCTCTCGCGCGCAAGCGCCAACTGCGCCGCACACGGAAACCCATGTCTCTGTCTCTCGCGCGCACCGCCGCGTCCCGCACCTCGCGCCAGCCTCCGTCTCAGCGGACGCCCGCCCCTCACAAGGGGGCCATGCCTCACTCCAACTGCGTCGCTGCTGGGCGGTGTCCCGCGCGTGTCTCACATAGAAGGAAGAAGAGCCATGACCGCGACGCCGACCCCGTTGAAGGTGCAGACGGACACGCTCGTGCCCGGCTCGCAGGCGCATCAGCGCGGGCGAACGTCTACTTCAAGGCGGAGGACGGCATGAAGGCCGCCGTTGAGAAAGTACAGCAAGGACCTTGCGGCGCTCGACGCACGCCGCGAGTGGGCGCGTCACGACCGGATATGCTTGCGCCGGTGACAAAAGGGTCACGTCCTGGCGGGCCACGATGGGAAGGTGAAGCTCGAGGAGGGTCGCTACCGTTGGAGTTCGGAAGGGTGCAACACTCTTATTGTGACTGTGTTTGAAAGAGCATGTGCGTCGTTGTCCATCTATCTATGTGCTTTTTTTGCTCACCACCCTTGGGCTAATCAGACCTTTGAAAGCGGGGTGGAGAGGCAGAAGCGCGGATATTAAGGATGCCACACTTCCTGTGGTATGTAGATTCCACAAAAAAGATTGACCAGCGGACCGATTAGGATAAACCGAGTAACACCGGGGGGGGGGGGAAGTATGCATTCTTGCGTCGTGCAGGACTAGACTCGTAATACTATTTGGGGTAGAACCTACCTTCGCAGCTCCGCCAGACAACTAGCCTACAACAGCACACCCGCCATGCGGAGGATGCACGCGTGCATATACTGTAAAACCTACCTACCAGACAGCGATCAAACAAGGGAGGGTTTCAAGAAGCGAATTCGGAGGAATTGGACGAGGTGCCTGTACCATGCAGTCCATACAACGACAAGTCCTCAACGTCCCGCAACAGCTACAAAAAATCTTTAGCGACAAGTATGTCGGCGAAGTAGGACAAGGTCCTCGCGGAGGGGCAAAAAAGAAGGCAATAATAGTCTTTTTTTCATGGCAGACATGCCTTCGTCCAGAGTCTCCAGCCATTCATGTCTATCTACGCCATATCGTTACGCACCTATCTAGCATTAATACAGGAATATAGCTACAATCTCCACCCAAAACGCGATGTCCTCTGTCAGCACAACGCCATAGACATTAGGCCGAACCTGCTATTCAAACCGCGCATCCGTCAGATCATGAAATTATCATCGCACTAACTCTGGCACTGCCCAGTGCCGACCGTTAATGCCAACAGGACCGGGATACTACCCGCCCGGAGGTGCCCTGCTCCTTGTACAAGCGCCCGCGCCCGGTCGCGACAAACGACGGGTACGGCTAGCATGGTGCGCACGTGCGGGCGCAGCTCCGGCCTCCGTCCCTGCAGACCGAGCTCTCTGACCGTGTCCGGGCGGGAAGGAATGGGCGACGAAGTTGTATACGCCACGCACGCGACCGACGCGGGCAACCCGAGCGCCGCCTCGCTACTCAGAGGGCTCGGGCGCGGCGAGCACCGCCCGTCGCCCGCCGGGTCGCGCGCGAGCAGCAGCCGCATGGACAGACTAATTGGACCCGAAAACCACGCGAGCGCTCCAGCGCGCCCTGTCTTCGTCCGGTATGAGGCGTTGCCCCGTTCCTGACCGAGCCACAGCCCGCGCAGGAGGGGGCCGGTGCTGCGTACGACGCCGGGGCGGGCGAGCACGGTGCGAGTGGGCCGGGGAGCTTTGTGGTGTGCCTGCGCTCGCGAGTCCGGCGGGTGAGGAGCATCTTCTGCACCTGCATTTTGCACTTGACGAGCTCGATGGGTGTGCTGAGTTTACATGAGTAAGCTGTGGAGAGAAGAAGGGGGGGGGGGGGGGGGCTCCACAGGAAGAAGCTGGTAATTGCGCTCTGCGCCTGCAGCGGCGACGGCGAGCTTGTGCATCGGGAGCTCCTCCGTGCGCGCCATACCCGTCGCCCAACGCACGGCATTTTGTATCTCGTTGTACGACAGAAACAGCGACGCGTTCGTCTGCCCATGGCACCCACAATCGGCGCGGGGAGGCCCTGCTCCCATCCAGCCTCACCCCCCAACACCAAAGAAAGAGAGACCACTCACGCGGTAGAGCCCACGCAGCCCCTCCTTGCGGGCAGTCTGCACGAGGGCAGTCGAGCGGGCCCGCAAAGCGGGGGGGGGCGCGCGCGCGTCGAGCACCTGCGGCCTGCAGGCGCACCCTTGGTCGCAGGTCGAACGGGTGCTCAAACACCTTGCTCGTCATCCCCGCGATCTAGCGTGGTGGGCGCGCGCGGCGCGGGCTCAGCATGCGGTGCGGGCGTGGCGGGCGCGCGAGCGGGGAGCGGGACTCACGCTGCCGAACGCGACGTCCTTTGGCGGCGCGCAGCGCGGCGGACGGGCGCGGGGATGTTGTGGTGGGGGAGCCAAGGTCCCCCCAGGTGAGGCGTCCATGGGCCTTTTGTTGTTTTTGGTGGTCGGGGTGGACGGGGTGGTTAGGTGAGGCAAGCAGCGGGGTGCAGACGAGAGCGAGTGGCGAGTGCGCGAGTTTTGTGGTCGACAGAGAGAGGACCTCGCCGAATGACTCGACTGTGGGGGGGGCGAAAAGAGAGATGGTAGGTGGACGAAAACAGAACCGCTAGCAACGCATGTTCCTCGACGTCGGCCGCGTGTTGTACGCAGGAGAAGAAAAAAGAAAAGACAGGATCAGCACAGTATTGCCTGCAGATCCGAGCAGCGCGAGCTCGCGAAGCGTCGCCAATCGCAAAACTGCAACCAGACAAACTTCCGCGACACGGTTAAAAGCACGCCACGAGACGCCCTGCGTGCCCCTGCACGGTCGCCACCTGATCCCTCACACGGCGCGAGTAGTCGGGGGCGAATGGCGGTTATTCACTGGTTCTACTACGTACAGGCGCAGATCACACGAAATTACAGGTATGTAATAAAATGGCGCCGGGTGCCGTCTAGCAATGTCCGAAGATTCATAATCGAGGAATAACCGTTAGTACCCAAAAGCCGCAAACCACGAGGAGAAAAGTCCGTCTGAAGACTCGTAGCAATGTCCATCGCACATAGATGTTCGTCACAGAAGCAAAGGGGCGGCCGACGCGCAGTGCAAGAGAGATGAAGAGCACGAACCAGAAGCTCACTGCAAGCTCCTGCAGCTGCCGCTGAGTTGTATTGCTATTGCCCTGACAGGGACTGTCGGGGTCCCGTTGTTGAATCGCCCGCTAGGGTCGGGGTCGGCTGTGGTAGGTTGAGTCGTCTCGTTAGAGCTGGTCGGCTGAGACTCAGTTATGGTGAGGGTCCCGGAAGTTGTCACTGTGGGCTGGGCCGGTGGGACGACGGTCGACTTGAGTTGGTGTAGGTTCGAACGTTAGGAAATTTCGAAGTAGGCATTGTCGTATTTCGGACTACCAGGTCCGACCACATTATCCATGTACTACGGGGAAAGTGAGTTAAAAGGATGTGGAAATGGAAAATGTGAAAAGAAGACATACGCAGCTACCGCGTTGGGTCCTGCGCTCCCACACTGAGACTGGCCCGTATATCGAGGGAACACCGGCCCTACAATCCATGAGTTTGCTTAATTAGGCAGAAGTAGAAGCACGGATGCAGCACTTACCAGTCACCACAGAGAGTGATGTCCAACACGAGCTGCTGTCGCGGCGTAAAGTACTAAGGGTCATATTTCACACTGTGGGTTTCACCCCAGGATACGAAGCCGAAGGCGTGCCCCATTGTGAGATGTCGATCGATGACGTTTGCGATGTGCAGTTGTGCGTGGGATATCGAGGCAGTGTACGTTTGGGTCTCTACGTCGAGGAGTTAGTTTCTTTGTGTCCCGCAAGACGCTGAGTGACCTTCGACTTACACTCGCAGAACCAAATACTACAAAAAGGTCACACGGAGAAGTCCCATGACAACTTTGGCCCTGAAGGACTCACTATATGCCACTGTAATCAAACTGCGTCGCCCAGCACCTCCACCGCCCGCCGCCGGGCAAACCCACTCTCATAGCTATTCGTCTGCTGATTCTCAACCACAACACACCCAGAAGCCAGTGCCACAGTCCAGCCCCGCACTGGCGCCCCCCGTCTGGGCCACATCCGCCGCGCGTGGAAGCAAGCCACGGTGGTGTGGAGCGCCATCTGGTTGTTCGGGTTGAGGTTGATGCTCTTCGATGATGAATGTCGATCTCAGCCGTCATTGGGTCCAAAGGGAGCGTGCCCTTGGACCAGAACCGCGGGTGCCACACAGGTAGCAGCCGTACGGCGGGATGTGCACGCGTCGTATGTGATGTCCAGATGTGTGCTGGCCGTAGTCGTTAAAAGTCTCCGAGGTCGTGATTCGGACCTGAAGTTCATTAGAGTGTGGGAACGCTCGCAGGATAGAAGTTTTGACGTACTGTGGTTTTCGTTTGTCGTTTGGTTTGCCGACGGTGTGGTTCGTATTGTCCACTTTCAGGATGAGGCATTACCCGCGTCTGTTGATATATGCGAACAATCCTCTCAGGCCGTCGTCGCCTTTCTGTCTGGTTCAAACCACCAGACATCACCTACATTTGTTCACTCGTTATCTTCAGCTTCGAGTTCCAGGCTTGCTCTGGCGACTGAAACGCACCAAGTGTGAGATTATCCCAGTACCAACGTCACAAGTCCCATCCTTTGGCGAAGAAGTGCTTAGCCCCAGAGTAGTCCCTCAACGACATCGAACGCGAACGTCCGGCCCAAGAATAGCACACTTCCCCAGCGCCACAAAGCCCTCCGCATCCTGAAGGGGGGGGAGCAGGCAGAGGTCGAATCGCGGGGCGATTCCACGCGACGCAGGGTTTTATGTACCAGCGAGGTTGCTCGACGGGGATTCGCCGCTGGGGGACACGTCCGCTAGTGCTGTAGGGCAAGACAGACCGGGCGAAGAAAGTTGGAAAGTCTGGGACGCCATAAGCAAAAGGTGCGCTTCCTCGTGAACCTGGAGCGGGCTGAGCCTCATGGGCAGACTTCCAACCAGTATCACAACGTGACAGCACACTCCGACACGACATGCCTCTTGCGGGAAATTCTGCGATGGCATCGGTATATCTTTCGGGTCCTTTATCGCGCAGCCTTGTGAGTTTGTTCCAGCGCGTCCCGCGGTGCGAGTGGTGGCAGGAGGCAAGTTTTGCAATTCACACAAGCGCTAGCAAGGGTGGCTTTGCTGTGTTGGTCGATGCTCGTTATGCTCATGGCTGTTCTACAATTCGACGCACAAAAGTTTCATGTACACAAATTAGCTGTCCTGCGAATCCCTCTCAGCAGCGATCCGTCGTTGTACCCAAATATAATTTTTAAACACCCATCGCTCTCTAACCCATCTGGAAGGCGAGCTACGATGTTCATCGCGATAATTTATGTGAAATCACGAGGATCCATCTATTCGCTGTTTACATTAAACTGAGTAGCAGCGGTAGTCAAATTCAATGAAACACACTCATTTCCTCCGTCGGATACAGTGCGCACTGCCCGCAGACTTTAGTGATGTGACGCCCCGCTAGAAGCATTAATAGAGTTGTTTGAGTAGTTCGTACGATTAAAAAAAATCCCTTCTCCTTTTCATCGTTGTGTTCCGCCCATATGTACTTGATCTACCTCTCAGACTCTACCCTGGCCAGTGCGGGCCACATCGGTTAGGCGCCCGCTTTGGGTGGCGTTCAACTATATTCAGATGGTAGTGCCCAATCTATTCTTGGTCGATGACATTTGCAAGGATTCATCTATCCACGATTGAGAGAATAAAATCTAAAATAGTTTTTTACATGAAATATAAAATAAATTGCTTTCAAGGTTCAGTTTTAGTAGCGAGCTTGAGCTTGAGCTTGATCGGCGCGTGCAGATCGAACGTTAAATTCGACCGCAGTCCCACCATCGACAAGTCCTGGTAGTTTTTACTGCGGTATCTCTGCAAATGCACTCAATCTCAACATCCGCGCCCAACGCGGGAGTGCCTGGACGCCGATGCAGGTCTGCACACACCAAACGGGCGCGCGGAAAACGTCAAAGTACATCCAAAGATATCGGCGAATCACGTACCCGCGCAGGCATGGCGTCTTTGTCAAAGAACTGTGGCAGAATCAGCACGTTGCCCTAGGTTGGTTGTGATGAAAACCCGACGCGCCTGGGTCAAAATTTATTATCTGGTAGATCTCGTTCATAGGGCGCAAAGTTGGCCATGTCGGTGAGGTAGATGTTTGCTTTTGACGATATGCTCGAGACCGGAGCCTGCAGCGCGGGAGGACTTGGCCATGTTCTCCAACCGCTGCGCGCTGCAAAATCTCATCAACATAGGCAGGACGTAGAGAGCTGCAAGAACTCACCGTCTGCGCCTGTATGCCGACCCCTCGACGAGGGTGGGGGGTGGGGCGCAGAGGATCGCGATTGCATCCAATGTTCCCAGATACATACACCATCCCTCGCGATATGGTGTTTGCCTGCGAGAAGACCGGCATGGGCGGGTGAGCGCGTCTGGGCTGTGGAACAATCTGCGGCGTCATGGTTAGAGTACTGAGCAAAAAAGAGTGAGTAAGTTTCAATTAACGCGATATGCACTCCGTGTTTCGAGAGGCGCGCGGTGTCATGTGGACGCGTTTGGCGTACCTCAATATCACATTAACGAGGGAGGGCTGGGCCATTGGTGTAAGGGCTCACAGACATTCATAGCCGTTGAATCCGAGCGACTGAAACATCCGATAGAAAGAGTGACATGCAGTACAATACTATGCGTGGTGTATAAAAGAGCGAATGCATGCTGGCGATTAACAGTGAATGCTAGAGGAATCCGAATAATACCACCTGTCGCGGACAGGCCCAAAGAAAGATAGCACACCGAACAAGAAAGAAAAAAATGGGTGTGGGTCGTGTGTGCCGTGAGTGGATTACCAGTTCCAGTCGTCGTCAAAGTCTTGAGTTGCGGGAGGGATGTGGACAGGGAGGAAGGGACGGGGGAGGAGCCAACGGCGGTGGGATGAGAACCGCACCCAGAGGCCGTGTGGCGTTGTCGTGGTCCGATTCGTCGTCGAGAAGCGAGGTAGAAAACTGGAAGATGGGATGATGGAGAGGGGAGATGGTCGCCCGGTCGTGGAGAATCCAGACTGCGGTTTGGGCGAGGCAAGCGCGGCAAAGAACGACTGGGATACGTCCGACAGCAGCAAGGATGCGCAGCGCTTCTGGGATTTTGTGTGAAACTGCGGGGAAATTCGCCTCAGTAAGCTACAGCAGAAGAAGAAGCGACGGATGTGGACGTACGTATCTCCACGCTGAATCTCTTCCCACTTCTTGCCGACGCTATTGCTCACACTATCCAATCCACACCCGGCGACGCGAGGTGACATGGGCGCCTTGCTAGCGACAGGAGGACGAGAGGCCCCGTAGTCACGGCCCACGCATTCGTCTACCTGGGTGGGACATCCTCGGCGACGACGGCCTCGGTTCCACATCCTTCGATCTCCGGCGCAGGCTCGACCTTGGCGAGAGCGGGGAGCCAATCCTGTACTCCCTCGGCGAGGACAGCTGGCTTTCCTTCTTCTACGGACTCAAGCACGACGCAGCGACGCGCTTTCTTCACAACCTCCACGGGGGCCTCTTCGAGCGTCAGCGCTGACATCAGGGACGGAGAGCCGACGACGACTGAGAGAGCCTACTGGCTTGCAGAGGTAGACGTCGTGGACGTCGAGGTAGAGCTCGTGCTCTGGGTTCAAGGTGTAGCAGCGTGCCTGTTCGCAGCCTTCTTCAAGTGCCGCTGCCGAGGCCATCGTCGCGCGCGAGACGGTCGCGATGCCGGAAATGGGCACGGCGGGAGGCGAGAAGGCGGGCGGCGACGACGGCTCTGATGCTGAGATATCGAGTCCAGCAGCGATGAGACGGACACCCTCTTTGATAGCTGCATTGGCGGTAGGTATGATAGCGGAGACCGCAGATGCAGAGGCGTTTTGTAGATGTCCCGTTGAGGCCTGGTGGCCGACTTGGGGTGAGAGACGACGTGTTATATGCGCGGTCCATGCCTCTGCTGACAATCCGCTCCCATTTGCGTTTGAGCTCTGACAGCTCGGCTTCATGTACAGCAAGCTGCGAGCGCAGTTCGAGGCATTTCGACTCCTTCTGCGCAATGAATTGCAGAAGGTCCGCGTGTCTTTAAGCATCGCGTGAGCAGCAGAGAAGGTATGACACAATGAAGCACGTACTTCTCCGTCAGCGTGAGAGGCCCGTGGTCGACACTGTCGGCCCGGGTGACATTGGCGGGGCAGCATCCCTCGTAAATGACCCCCAGACTTCTCCTATCTCCTTTTGCTCGACCAGCAGCACTCGCCGATCCATCAACAGCCCAGATACCCAAGGAGTTCATTCTCCGCCCCAAAACGTACTGTCCTCTTGACGGTGGCCGCAAATCTATATGGTCGCTAGGAAAGTATGAGATAGACGACTGTCGTCGCGGGATTCGATGCTTTGAAGCTGCGAGCGCTGGGCGGTGGTGTCGAGAGCCCTAGTGACGAGGTCGTTCGTGGTGATAGTACCTGACGTAGGGCGAAGTAGGGCCATTAGAGAGATTGCTTTCGAGTAGCTGCAGCGCGGTCGAGGGCCCACAGTTGGCGAGGTAACTGAAGGCGAGGATGGAGTCGCTGGTGCAGCGCTCATAATCTCGACCGCGAGGAGGTCGTAATGACAGTATGTATGCAACACGTCCAATGCACGAGGACAAGGAGAGAAATGGCTGGCGAATTCCTCAAGAGGTGGCAGCCGTTGTTGGGGGGTAGGTAAAGGAGTAGGTAAGGAAAGAAAACAAGGGTCGGTTCGAAAGCTGAAGCGGGCTCAGGTCAAGATGTGATGGTAACCGAATCAGGTATGTATGTAAGACTGGCGGGACCGCAACATAGGTCTGTACCCTGCCGACGCCGTGAAACATAATTTGGGCGCACTCAGAACTCGGACATAAAATGGAGTAGATTTTGTTGTGTGTATCATTCGTGCAAGGTGTGCGTGAAGCTGGACATCTAAAAGTGCGAAGGGTACACAGTTTTCGTCTAGTGCTTTGACTCCTTCTTCTCTGCCTCGGCAATGAAGTTCTTGATGCTGTTCATCCTGATTAGTTCTGGTTGAGGTGCTCTCAAACGTTGAATATGCATTAGACACGTACAACTGCTCCTCCTCGCTGTTAAACACGAACACAGTTAACTCCGCTGCCATCTCAAAAACGAGAACAGCGACATACCTCGAGCTCGACTCAAACTTCACAGCCTCCTTGACCTGCTCAATGGTCTGCTTCACACCCGAGGGCGGCGGCCGCCTCCTTCTTGCCTCCGCCGAGGGACAGCGAGGTGAGCAGTCCGGTCAAGCCGAGGGTGCCCAACGCGAGGTATTCGTTCTTGATGGCACGGCCAGCGATGATGCTGCATGAATTGTTAATATTCGAGGTACATGGTACGCCTGGTAGGGTGAACGCACTAGGACATGGCGGATGAGCTTGGTGGAGGTCCTTCGCGTGCACGGCAGCGTTCACAAGTAATTCGGGGGGATGGCCGTCACGGTAGCTTCAGTGAGGTTAGGGTTACAGCCTACCCCGGTGACTTAGGGTGACTTAGACGCAGCGGAGAAGAGCACAGACAGCATCGTAATATAGTATAGTGTCATTGTGGACATAGTCAGAGGGCAATAATTATTTGATTCTATATGACTCGGAGGTTGCAGAGTGTACTAGAACTACTGATAAAGTAGAGATCAATTCCATCGTAGACTTTGATAAAGAGCAGCAAGACGAGCGACGACAGCAAGAAGAGGCAAAGGTAGCGAAGTCCACTGGCAAATTGAAGCAGACTGGTAGGGGCAAGTGAGCACACAACTTTCAGTGCCTGAGATCAACTCACAGAAAGGATGGCGTCTTATCACATTTACGAGAACATTTACACCACGATACCTGATGGTCTAGGAACTGCAAATTCGCAAGTTAGGAGCTATGTATAGCCTGTTTTGCGAAGAGCATAGTACTTATCAAAGGCACAAAATTCTCTTCTCTCGTAAAGTGGGTAGCTTGCGCATAATAAAGTCGTGCTGAGCTTTCGTCCACCATGCCCAGGACGAACGCTTCTTCAATTTGCGGATGTAGACATCCGCGAGGTTCGGCAGCTTCAACAAGGGCATATTCCAGAGCTTCCCAGTCTAGTCCGTGATCGAGATCCTCAGGCGTATCGCCAAACTCGATATGCAGGGACACTGCCGCGATGGAGGGAGGGAGTCGTGAGAGCAGATAGACGGGCACTTTCCTCCCTCACTCCTCTGCGCTGAAAGGTGCAACTGACGTAGCGGCGGGTTCAGTCTGGGTGCCTTGTTCTACTTGAGCGGGAGCGGCCGGCGGTTCTGCTTGGGGCTCTGGTTGATTCACACCTTGCTCGACCTGCGTAGCTTGATCTTGTGTGTCGAGTTCCTCCTCAAAAACGATACGCTCCCAGTGACGATGCATCCACAGGCCGATGCTTGTCAAGGCGGTGCAGTGTGACAAGTCCAGCTGGTCATAAACCTCCACGGTATCTGACGAAGGTTTTAAAACTGAGTATTGGAGGGGCCATCGCGGTCACCATGATCTATAAGCTTACCATGGTCCCAAAGTCGGGGCAATTCCATATGAAAGTCACGCAGAGACGACCGCAATGGACCTCGAAGAAATACTGCTATGAAATGTAGATCCTCGTGATTGCGTAAGTGTTCAGCGTGGAAAAGGTCTATGATGTGCAAAGCGGAGAGCGATTTCATGAATGGCTGTACGCGCAAATACTGGAGGAAGTTGAGGCATATGTTCGACATCGACAGAGTCAGCAATTGTACTTGGGTAGGCTGGCCAGAATCAATAGTACGCCCAGAGTCGATTTGGTCCCACCTCGTCAAAGGCAATGTCAAAATGACCCAGCCAGAGATGTTGCCAAGGTAAAGGTGGCGGATCTCAGCAAAATGTTGAAGGACGCGGAACTTATGTCGCGGGTCTTCACTTTCCGCAATAAAGGACAGCATCGTCAAGCGCAGCTCCAAAGATAACAAATCGATTCGCTGCTGTGCCGTAGAAGCTGTTATAGGTTCGGTATCCGATGGAGAGGGGCTCCATTGGCAGTTTGCAGATGGCGATCGTACGAACCTGAGGCAGTAACGCCGACACTGCGCGGAGGAAAGACGAATCGATAGTATCTTGAGTGTACAATTCTTCCATGAAGCCGTCCAAGAATAGATCCTTTATGTATGCGCGAACACTCGGGGTTTCCGTGAGGTAGGTAATGAAGGTGTCGAGCCCCTCATTGCGCTGTACGTGAATAAACTCGAAGAGGTGGTACCATCGCAGCACGACGCCACGATCGGCATACGAGTGTACAGGTTGACAGAGTTTCATTATCATCGTGGAGAAAATCGACGACCATGTCGCATAATTCTGGTGGAAGGCGTGCGGTCCCTCGGGCAATTTCGAGGGGTTTCGAGTTTGGAGTGCCCGGAGGATTCGATCCTCGCGGCGTCTTAATCTAGCGTAGAGTGTAAGGAGTTTGTATCACAGCTGGATATGCTTCACTTACTGTGGTCATGGGGGGGAGTTATTCTGTACGGCCTCTGTAAGATGTGCAATGCAGAGGTTCCGTTCTCAGTGGCGTTCGGGTATGCGGGCCACAGGGGTCGACTGTAGAATGGGGCGGAGATTGTCTTCGGGAAGAGCACTGGCTCAAAGCCTGAGCTAAGGTGTGAGAACGTCCGCTGTGGCACGCCTAACGCAGCGCGGTCGGGGGATAAAGTAAGGTCGGAGCTGGCCAAACGGCGCCAGACGCGATAGGACGCGATCCGTGCGATCAGTCACAGGACGCATCAGTCACGCGTCACATATTTAAGCCCAAGTGTTCTGCGCGGTCGCGCCTTGAGCAAGTACGAATCTACTCCCTTCACGAACTGAGTTCTTCTCTGTTCATAGCCTGGCTCTATCTTCCCGCTTGATCTGAGATCCTTGTCCTCCTTCTTTCTTGCTCTAATGAAGTTGCGAATGTCCCAATGATGTTCCTTGCAAATATCTCCTTCTTATCCTCCAAGACAACGGTCTTTCTGTCGAGAGAAGAGTTTTGGATCGGTACGCATGAACAACTCAAACGTACTATTCTCTATGCACACCACTTTGAGCAATGCGACCAAACTACGCTGGTCGTACTTGTCAAGCTGTTGGTGCTATACGGATCCGGTTGGCCTTCACAGGGAGCCCATGCTATTCATGCGATAGATTTATTCGTGGTCTCTTGTTATTGTGCTGCTGCCACATTCTCCCTTCTACGTTCCTGTGTATCACACATAAACCATACGTTGCTTTTAGACTCCCCCATGCCTCTCGCAGTGTCTTATCATACAGTAACGAGGCGCTGTACCCTGCTGAATCCGAGTTTCAGATATGATATTGCAGTTTTGTTTTTACCGCAAGGCGCTGTCGGCTCCGCTACATACCTCCCTTTGTCCGACCTCGGGACTGATGCTGTGCAATGAGAGCCACGCCGCCCGAGGCGATCCTGCAATGTCAACATGGGCGTCCCGCAAGTCTCCCGCCCTTTTACGCGTGGTTACCCCATGGCCATGTCGTGTCGCTCGCTCCGAAGCCATACCTGAGGCCCGCGTCATTGCGGGTCGTCTGTACCCTCTCTACCCGGCTATACGCTGCGAGTTAGACCGTGAATTTCCTGGTATGCATTGCGTGGGCAGAAATTTGCATCGCACTGCCCGTCCGACCGGTATCCAAAACAATTCCCTCGGCGGGTGACTTGTGAGGGCGGTGACGCGCACCCGGGCGGGCGCAGAGAGGAGCAAATCAAAGGCTCGGACGACGCGGCGGTGAGCGGTTGTTTCAAAGTTTACTGTTCCTGCTTTTTGGCGCAAGATGTTGATGGGTCCTTTGACGTGACGGGGTCAACGCGAACTGGTTCTCGGCCAGATCCATGGTCCTGGGATAGAAGTACTCGGCTGTCCTTGGATAGCGGGAGATCTCTTTTCTTCGTCTCTTCCCCAGGGAGCCCTCCTTCGTTATCCTTTCGTCCCCCAATCCACTTTCTCTCGTTTCACGCTTTAATCTTTTTCTTTTTACTTTAATTATGCAGCCTTCACGAAGATCACCCACAGGTCCCAGAAACTCTCGACCATCGGGGAGACTTGTCGGTCAACAACGTCGCAAGCCCTGAAGCAGGCAATGCCGACCTACCGACTTCTCCTCTACTATCCTCGCAATTTGCTACCTATCCCGATTCCGTCCTGCGTCCTGAGCGAGAAGGACTCAGCGGCGAGGGACTGCTCGCTTACACGCCAAACCAGGACGGACGGACGCCGTATTCAGAGGAGAAAGGAGAAACCATGGGCACCGGACGGCTCCCTTCAAGGTATTAGTGCTTCTCTCTATTTAGTGGCATAATGAACAGAACGTTTTACGCTTAGAACCCGCGAGCTCGACCAGGGCGGTTTAAGCCTTGGGTTCCGCTCCCCCTTCGACCATGGTTCTGGATACCTTTAGTGGCGCTTATGGCCGGGACGGCGGCCGGTCGCATTCGAGGGTCGCGCTCTTTTTTTCAGTAAGAAGAACCAGGGTGAGTGAAAGCTCTCTTCCGATTGCTCCGCCTTTTAATCAACTACACACGAGAACAGGGTGGGCTACGAAGGGCCTTTTTACCACTCAAACTGGGTTTATGCATTACGTTTACGTTCGTACAATGATGAAGCCTATCTTAGGTATCATGTGCTAATTATGATCCTAGACATTTCCTCCCGTTGCAATCTCAATGTTGTTTGCCGGTTTATGGGCCTGGACAGATTTAGAGATCAGAAGGCTTCAAGTATGTCCCACTGACTTGCGACTGCAAGATATCGTTAATTGTGTCTTTAGCCGTATGTCGATCTTGCCCAGGGCAATTCACCACCCCAGCGTAGCCTTCTGCTCGATTATACTCGTAAATTTCAGTGAGTGTAGCTTGGCTTGTTTTTATCTGAACGATAGGCTAAACCGAAAATTACCAGCACTTTTGTAGTCTGGTCAGTCGCGGCGGCGGAATAGGCATTGGCTCGTGACGCTCGGGTCGCTTCTTGTTGTCATCACCTTCTTCTTTCCAGCCGTTGGCAGCTGCTCTGTTGACGTAGTTGATGACATCTTCTGGCAAGAGCCCCGTTAGTGCATATCCTCCCACATAATCCTGCAGGCATTGACATGTGTATCTTTTAGGTACGGTTCGGAACAACCTTGCTGCCATCAGCTTGAACCAAGATGGGAACTTTGAAGAATCTTACTTGTGCGTCAATACCCGTCTCCGGGACTTCAGAGTGCTCATACTCATCCTCTGTAAAGCCTTCTTGACCGCAGCCGGTTATGCATCCGCTGACGTTCTATTATGGCATCGGTGACCCCAAATTCGTACACGAGGGGTATACTATTGCGCCAATAGATGTAATTATAATCAATTTTCACGCTTTTACCTACACACTCAACGGCTCAACAGCTTCCACTCTGTGGCAAATGAACGATTTTTCGCGAATACAACCGCTGTTTTCAGCAAGCCCACATGCGTACAACCTGATGCTGGATCCGCTGTGAGCCCCGGCCTGTCCTTCACCGCTTTTTCACACATCTCTTACCTCCACGACAGCTTTCGATGGTCAAACTCGATAGTGGGGCACCTGGAACAATAGTGCCTCCTTCCAAGGTTGCACTTTCGTCTGGTCAGTAAACAAAAGACCGCGGTGAACCTCTTCGGCGTGGACCCCATTGACGACTCCATTGAATGTTCCGTCTTCACATCCGTGGCCGAGGAATTCCGCCCCGTCATTTTCTGGTTCTTCACTTATCAACCCGTGGCGATGGCCTCGCTTACCATGTGCTCCCCCAACATCACACTCTCCGACGCTGCCGTTACGGTTGATCTAGCCTCTGGCAACCTCACGTCGGTTGACATCCTCGGGGGCCACTTGGTTCCGGTAACGGGGGACGCCCTCCGAAGTCTTTCAGCCAATTTGCTGGGAACGTGACCGGAGATCCGCTCGGTGGGAAGGCATACAACGGGATGTTCTTCAACCTCACGAACCCCGACGAGTTCACGATAGCACGGTTTGGGGCGGCGATCCGAGCTCGCATTGCCCTGCTGCAGTGTTTCATATCTGCGGGAGGACCAGCGGTCTGACAGAGGCCTTCCAGCAAAATAAGTTCGCAAACGCTGTCCGAGCATGTTTATATGTGAGTGTTTCATTCATGGCGTCATGATGACCGAACGAAGCCCTGACCTCTTTTCAAGTCGACGTACCTCTCGCTTGTCGCTAAGACTGTATACTTTGTTGAAGTTGTTAACCAGCCGTATCGACATTGACCATCAAGACGATCTGCATAAACGTCCCTCATACTCAGGTATGTGTTTCATCCTGGAACGCTGCAACTGTGGAGGCGAGAACCTCTGACGTTAGTCCTACCAAGCCCTGTCGCAACCCATCTCTTGTCCCCGTCCAGAAAAAAAAAAACGCAATGTTCGTTCTCGGGGGGGGGGGGAGAGGGGGGAGGAGGGGGGGGGGGGGGGCTCAAAGGCGTGCCGTCTTCGGAACAATCCTCCAGCTGTGGCACCGCAGAGAGAGCGAGAGATCCTCCGCTTGGCACACACGTTTCTCCCGGTTACCATCGCCTCTGCCCGTCTCGCTAGTCGTGGACAGACCTGGCCTTGGCTCAAGTCCTTGCCGGCCGATTACGCGAAGACGGAGATGAGAGCTGCGCTTGAGAACAAGCGGTTTAGGATCGATAACGCGAACGTTCACAGATTGTCATGGAGGCAGAGGAGGGCTAGTCAGAACACTGCGGAGAGCCCGGCGAGATTGAACTTCAGGGAGTAGTATGTACGGCCTCGGTAGATAGTTTAAGTATGAAGAACTGGGGTATCAGACCAAATCAGGGTGGGACGACGGCTGCTGTATGATCACTGGGATGGATTGCAGGATTGCTTTGCTGTGTTTATTGTATACTTACGCTCACTACTAATTCACGTTTATAACTTGTTAATAATTTATTCTTTGAAGAAAACATTTACCGCCACGAGACCACACTCGGATGCCGTAGAGGCCTGGCACACTACCTTCGAAGACAAATCGTTTAGCCTACACGGGCACACTGCAACGCAAATCCTCGAGTATTTTAAATTCATCGTCATTGTCATTCGCTCGGTATTTGCTTGGCTTTGATTTTGGCTTTTGATGGGAACAACCATCGGCGATTGGCTCTTGGTGTAGTTCTGCAGCTTTGCTCTCAAAGCGCCGATGATGTGGTTTAAGCCCTCGAAAGTTTTTCATACCTAGGACGTAGGACTGCTGTAGCGCCGCAAAACGGCAGAATTGCGCCGCGCTGGTACGACCCAGCTCCATTCTGGTGGCACTTAGTGCCAGCTCGTCACTCGATGGCACACGCTGGCACTCCTGGTCCCGGAAAACTCGGTGCGACTCGGGCGGAGGCCTAGGTCGGTTTCCAAACATCTCTTCTTTCACAGTGGATATCTTGATTTCATGATATCACTCGACAGTCTTTGGAACCCCCCCCCCCCCCCCCCTCCCCCCCTAAGAGCCGTATTCAGGTCGTCTCTGAGGGTCACACACTCCAAAATAGGGAAGCTCGATGTCTGAAATAGGGGCATTGACGCGTTTGAGTGTACTGTGTGAAGCGTGTTACGATCGAAGACACTAAAAGGGATGGGTAGTATGCTGGTTTTGTTACGGGCCTTACCGTTTTTTTGAACCCGCTCTTTCCCTCACCCAACCACTGTGATACCGCCCTCCTCGTAGCTTGCCCGCCCACGACGCCACCTCTACCCAAGCCATTGACGTTCCTTCACGATGTACCGCACACTCTTTTTTAACGTTGCACTTTCATACTTTCTTGTCTGGTCAGGTTTTGCTGTCCACTACTCTCTTCCTCGAGCCAAGCGGTGCGTAATACCCCACACACAATACAAACGTTCACTGACGCTACTCTACGAGATAGATTGTGGACTTCTCGTACACTGACGCGGACGCAGACGAGTGGGAAACCGAGATGCATGCTGAACCGGTCCGCAGGTCAGCTACTCTAACTATTCTTGATGTGCAGACTAACACTGCGCCTTTAGACACCGCGTCGTAAGCCTCGAACAGAGTGTTGGCTCCGCAAGTATAGAGCGATTTCAAATTACAACCGAATTTCTTCAGTCGTCACCTTCGGCGACAGGCCAAATTACTTGCCAGAGCCCGTTGCCGCCCCACGCGAGCTATTCAAGAAAGAAAGACCGTCATCATACTGCAGGCAGATGATACGTCGTTGAAGACACAAGTAAGAGGCGGCTTTCCTTCATAATTTCTGCTTTTCAAGGACGTACCCAGAATGCCCTCACCGTCTCTCGGTCTCAAAACATCGCGAATGCGAGTCGTGTCCTTTTCGGTCCTGAAGTCCCTCCGCGCTCCAGGATCTTCCGGCTTGAATCAGGCTTCACCACCCCCGGATGGCGCAAGTTGACCGATCAGCTATCAGCAGCTAGCTCGTTTACACTTGACTGCACGACTCTCTTCGACATTCCACCGAGCTGCGTACGCTACAGCTTCCACTTTTGCTTACCGCCCGTGATTCTGGGTAACGCATCCATCTTTCATCTTTCTCACAAAGGGATGGATGCTCTCGTGCGCGCCATGCCTTCTGCTCTCAACGCAACTTCCCCTCAGGATGTATGAACTCTAGTGTACACGACATCTCGACTCCCATGATGGTGGTTGAGGTCGCGATCAGTCCAGGCGATCTGCTGGAGCTCCCTTCGCACCCCATCGAGGATAAGCGGAGCTACTTCATGTAAGAGCACGTCATACACCTGGTGTATGCTATTCTTTACAAAGCGGCTACAGGTCAAGCAAGGAGGACACTAGTACATTGCTCGTGACTACGGAGTCTACCCCGTCGCTTGCCTACGACGCTGAAGTCGTTGGTACGTGACACAGCCCGATGCATACTCGACCCCGCTCTGATCTCATTTCACTCAGCTTACAATCTTGCATCATACCAGCATCACGAAGGGAATGTCGAGAGCACTACGGCTCAAGTAACCCTCGAGCCCGATAGTCTGCTGGATGACAGTCTCAATGAGGTGCGCGTTCCGCCGTAACGTCCAGAGCCCGCCCCCTGAGCTTGCTTTATTCAGCGTTTGGCGTACACTGCGATCGAAGAAGAATAGCAGAGCTTGGCCCTCACTGCGGCGCCACTTCGTCCTTTGACAGGGCGAAGCCTGCCGCTGTAGCCTCGAGTGAGTTGCTGACATCGTCCCAATGTTGACCCCCTCGGAGTCTCAGGCTGACCTTTGCCGCGACAGGCTACCTGCGCTGCTAGACGTCGCCCCTTGTATACTTGAATACGGTGACTGAAATAACTCACTTATTATCACAGCCTACAAGCACTCTCTGTACGTCGAGGCGGACTATTTCTTTACGTTCGATTTGTGAAGTACACACCGTCTGGTTTCTATGTACTCCTGCGTCTCTTTGATTAATTGTATCGCGTATGTATCAACACCCTCGGCTGCTCGTGAGCCTATACAGCGAAATGGTTCCGAGGCCTGATTTCTTGAAGTAAGTGCGAAGACGCAAGAGACTCATCCGGCTGCAGGAGGTCCGTCGTCGGTCGACGTCCTGTTTTTTGAAGCGTCCATTGTTTGGAACTGTTTGGAGCCGTTATGACAAAGCAGCTTGGCCCTTGGTGATTGGCTACTAGAACTTCGACTCTTGCAACGACCTCGGCTACAGGTGGCTGCCCGCACGCCACCTTTTCATGTGTACCGAAGTACGCGCAAGGCTTTTTACTTCGAATAATGGTTTAAAGGCACACAAATCCGGTCTCATGTATGGGAGCCAGGCAGCCCTGAAGCTCCGACACACGGAATGTTGAGTTTTAGGGCTACCCTTGTCAGCGTCGCGCACGGTACGTGTTTTGTGACAATACTTGTGCTTCACTGACAGCATAAAGGTAGTTGAAGCCCAATGGTCCCCAGAACTCTCGCTCGTAGGAGCTCGTAGGGTGCTAGGGTTGTGTTTGGCATACCGCGAGTGCCAAACACAAGTCCAGGAAAGGCAAAGTCTCCAAGAATCGAAGCGCCGGCAGGTGCCGAATGTCGAGGTGCTTCGGGGCACAGTTCAAAACGAACCAACTGGTTCGCCGTCTCTCACCTCTCTCTTCAACCACAACCTTCTCACCGCCCGACAGTGACACTGCCGCCCACGACAGCCCTCACCCCCCGCCGACACGCCGCCGACACCCGCTCAACTTCGCGCAGCTTCTTGTGTCAACGTCTCTTCGCGATGTACGACGCTCTTTTTTCTATCGTTCTGTTTCTCCTTTTCTGGGTCGGTGTCTTTGTCCTCCACTTTCCTTCTCCTGGGGGAATCTTGAACACGGTACGACTTTCTCAGCCCACAACGTGGACGGTCCAGTACTAACGTTGCGTTACGCGATAGGTTGTGGAGTTCTTCTTCTCTGACGGGGACGAGTGGGAGACCGAAGAGACTGTTGTGGCGCCCTCTGGTTTGTCGCTCTCGTGGTTCTCGTCACGTTCTCTGACAGTTGACCCCGTCCCGATAGGCGTTGCGTCGTAATCGGCCTGGGCCTCGAACACAAGCTTGGCTTCGCAAGTATCGAGAGCATCAACCGAACTTCTTCAGTCATCACCTTAGACTCCAGGCGAAGTTACTTGCTAGGGGACGCGTCGTTCCTCGCGACCCCGTCATTGCGCTCGACGTCGAGGAGGACGTCGAACTGCGGGCTGGTGATGTTCTGACGACACAAGTAAGTGGCTCCTTTCTCTGTAAGGCTGCCTCCGTTGACGACATTGTACAGGTGGCTTTCGTTGACTTTTCTACTACCCCCACTGTGGATGTAGACTGTGTCGTCTTCAGTCCTGAGACCTATCAACTTGAGGACGACATTGAGGACAACGTTGAGGACAACATCGAACCACAGGTCGACAATGAGAACACCATCGAGTCGCAGGCCGATGATGCTTGTCCATGGTGCAAGTGAGGAACACTGTTATTCTCGATAAAGTTGCCGTTGCTGATGAATCTATCCAGTTGGTCCTCGTCAGCTCTCAGACCAACACCGTGGAAAACGCGAGTCGTCCCTTCTTTGGCCCTGAAATGTTCCAAATCCCCGAGGTTTTGCGACTTCTGTCGGGCTTCACCAACTCCGGATGGCGTGGTCTCATGAGTGCACTCTCCACGGTCGATGCGTTTACACTCGACTGCACCACCCTTTTCATCATTCCTCCTAGCTGCATATACTACAGTCTATACTTTCGCCTCTCACCTCCTACGCCCGACAACATATCCATCTTTGATCTCTCTTTCGGCGGCCTTGACGCCCTTGTCAGTGCCATGCCGTCTATCTACAGATGGCTTCTTTGTATAATGCGTCGAAGCTACTCGAACTCAAGCAGTCGGACGACGAGGTGTTCGTTGAAGGGGAGGAGACATCCGTCGAAGAAGACAAGGTACCCATTGAGGAGGACTCTCTCACCTTTGTGCGTTCTGGTCCATCCTACATCATTTCGTCTGCTGACACTTGATCTGCAGGTTGTCGAGGAAAGCACTGACGACGAAGATATAGACGACATCACGGCCTTTTGGGTACGTGCTAGTCCCACGACTTGTTTTTCTCTTGTACTGAGTCTTCGATAGGACATCGCTGAGGATATCGCGAAAACTTGCTAAGCCGATCGAAGTTGACGCTCCAGAGGTATTTGAAGCCGATGAAGAAACCCCAGACGACGTTAACGCCGTCTCTAACGAGGAACTTTTGGCTGAGCTACTTGCCATCGTCGACGACAAGCACGAGCCTATTGTCGAGATCCAGGACGTCCTCAAGCACGACGAGGAGACTTTCAGCCCATTCCTTGATCATCGAAGGAGTCCATCACCTCTGACACGCCTTACCCCTACGTGTACTGGACCGCGGATGCTCCTGAGTTTCCACTTCTGTCCGGTCTCGGCTCTACTGAAGACCTGAACATCTCATGCCAAGGCGACTCGTTCACAGCCTGGACCACCGTTGCGCAATCAAGAGCGAAAGTCCCACTCTTCACCACAAGGACCTTCCATCACAGAGACATCTGTGGTCCTTCGCACAACAAAGTGGCGGCGCGAGCCTCCTCAGCAAGGCTGGGTCGTTCACTCTATCCAGGAGAACCACTCCCGATGACGCCGACAAAGACGTAACCACCGAGGCTGACCGTCAAGATGCCTCTGTGGTACCAGATGGAGCAGACGTTCCGAAGAAGAAGAACAGGCGCGCGCTGGTGTGAAGGCTCGTCAGCGTCGTGCCGCGAGGGCTCTGAGAGAAGCGGCGGAGCAGGAGGCAGCCGGAACATCTCTCGACGTAGACGTCGACGGCCCGGTCGACGAGCCCAACCCTGACATGCAGCCTACATCACTCCCATCTGTTCCCGTCGCTGGCCCCTCGAACAAGTTGTACCCGCTCATGAAAACGCAAGACATGGTCATCAGCGAGCCATCTGGAGAGACCCCAGCTACGAAGAAGAAGTGCAAGCGTGGTACTAATTCAGTGCGCTCTGCTCGACGACGCAGAGGAGACGCAGAGAGGGCAGAGCAAGCAGTTCAACGCGCCGCCGATCACGAAGCCTCCCGTGCCTACCTTGCTTCCTACGCAGGGGTACATCCCTGGCAAACGTCACGATCGTAGAGTCGGGCCCGTGGCGTATACCCAAGACTACTCCAGAAACATTCTCTCCTGTTTATCCAGCATACGTCGGAGCAGAGTTCCCACTTCCCTCGCTCAGCACTCCTCTTCCGTGTCATCGGCCTGTCCGCCCGGGCTCGGAACTTCTTACCATCGGGTTCGTTGCACGGCCCCTCGTGGGCACCGAGCTGGAGGAGTTCCTCAAAGCGCCCACTGTCACCTACCCCCGGGAGTCGCTTTGACTCATAGTCACAGCCGCATCTCGGACGACGCCCTCAAGCTAGCAGAGGTCGAGGAAAAGGAAGAAGGCGACTTCGATGTCGATCCTGACTTTTTCTCCACCAAGGGGCCAAGACGATCGCTCGCAGTCAAACGTCAACAAGGCGGCCAAGGCAGCACCCGCTTCATACTACATTCCCGTCAACTTTGCTAGCGATATTCCCATCGACTACAACCCTCCTAGGCACGCGAAGGACTCCCTTCTTTCCGTTCGTGAACGCAGCGTTCATGGCTACTGGTCATCCCCGATCTTTCTCCTCCTTGCCGTCCTTCTCCTGTTGACGATGACGCTCCTGCTTCCATTCCCGAGGACACCCCCCTCTTCCTCAACAGACCACGCGACATCTGTTTCTCAAGATGTCGTACCTGACGCTCCATCCAACACCGCTGTGCCCGTTCCACCACTCAGACAAGATTGTGCCAGTTTTCCAGACACCCCGACCACATCTTCTACTACCGCTAATGTCGTTACTACTACCACTCATACCACAGTCGCTACGCCCACTCCCACTACTACCGCCACTCAAAGCTCTTCTGGTTCAGCTCCTCGTCGCGTGCGCGTCATGATCCCCTCGTGGCCTTCACGGCTACCTTGGGCGCGGCCGCAGCTCCCTCTCTCTAGGCTACTTCCCCGCGAAGCGACAACCATCAAGACTACGACCACCCCACAACATACGAGAAGATTACTTGAGATCGTGGTCTCACTATACGCTTAGTCAATCGTCGGTCGTGAAGCTCAGCTGACACAGTGCCTTGCGGCGCCCGGCTTTGTAGCTTCTGACCCGGTTGGCTAGCGCCCCTCGGTGTCAGAATCGTGCCTCTTGGCTTGAACTCGCGAGCGTGGCTTTTGGTGTCGGCGGTTCTTCTTCGCTGGCTTGTTCCCACGCGGTCAAGTCGGCGCAGGGGACGTTGCTTGCGTCGAGACGTGGTCTGGTGCTTCTCGGAAGAGCTGGGTGGTCCTGTCGTATGAGTATGTGATTTTCTACTGTCTGTTGTTTCTCGCACAGTCGCTAACTCGAGTTCCCCGATACAGTCTATCACAGTCGCTTCGCTCGTAGCCTTTTCCGGGAGTTTTCCACGATTAAACGCCGCAAAATCATATATCTCTCTGGCGCGCATACACACTACCCTGCTCTCTTACACTATCCCACAACCTTACATCACATACTGATGTCTGGTCGCGGCAAAATCATCCTCTTTTCTCAACGGGTGTCATGTATGGTCGGGTTTGAACATCATTGGTGAGCTCTTTTGCTGTACGCGCATGGGGATGAGACGCTGACACATCCGCTTGTAGGAACGGTCTTGGTCTCTGTTTTAAGTCCTTCGGGGCATTCGGATCCTCTCGAGGCGTCCCTGAAAGCGCGATTGCTCAGTCTGAACGTGGACGTGGACTCACATACACGTGAGTGTGCTCGTCGTCAGCACCCACATGCGCGCTTCTGACCTGGCCGCTCGTAGATTATTGGAATCTCTTCTCCATTCTCTTTCCCCCCACCCTATCTATTCCTAATTTTTATCCTTAAAGTCCATCCATATTGGTCTCCTTTCATATTTTCTTTCTATATCGTCGTTCTTTGTCTCTTGAGAAGGGCTCCGAATGTCCCCCTTCACATCGTCTTCATCTCTAGTGCCCAACATTTTCACCCATCGATTTGTAGCACGTAGAATTTTCCCAGACTCATCATCTCCAACTTGGACAGGCATCTAGTATTGTAGCATCTGGAAGATACCATCATTGGATTAATGTAGTGTAGATTGGGCGAGTGTTTGCGACGAGTGAGTCGCAGCATATTCGCATTGGCCGTGTATTATAGACTCGTAAAGTTTTCGTTATTGAACAACCTATATCTATTGGCGTGAAACGTGAGCGTCAAGCGAGGTCAGCCATCTGTAGCGTTCTTCTGTGGTAATACGCCCCATTCATTATCCTTGGCGACAGTATGTATTACTATGATTGAACGAGCACTGTGGCTGCGCTCGGTGCGCGGATACCCTCTCAGCGCCCGGTGCCCGAACGCCACGAAGCCACAGGTCCGGCATTGGCCCGGCTAGCCGCCGAGCGCAGCGAATTTTGCCGCGCCCAAGTTGAAGACATCGACCACCACGCACTGAATTTTTATCCAGAAAGTCCGGTTGGTAAAATTCGAAAAAGGTGTAGACATGCCATCCGTCATGGCCGCAGGCGCGACATCGTTTCAGGTGGCCCACGGTTGGCCCACTGCTTGGACTCACCGTTCGGCGTCCGTCCTCGCCAACGGCTAAACGTTCTGTGAGTACCGACGAAGATTTTCCGTGTTTTAGTGCTCAGATTTGTAGTTTGGTTTTAAGCTACACATGTAATTCTGAGTACTTAGGTTTTGAAAAAACCGCGTACCGCTGAGCTTCCAGGCTGAGACCGCAATGTAACGATCTACGACAGACGGTCGAAGCTCATCAGGAAACGCGCAAAGCTACATAGAAAGCCACTTTGTACACAGTCTACGTAGCACGCCGTACCTCCATCGGTGATGTCCGTAGACCCGGTACATGTTGATAGCATCAATAAACCCATCAACATGACGACATGTCCATCCGTCACCGTAACCTCAACCGTTTTAGTCCCTCTATGAAACTGTGAAAGCCAGCACCCTGTCATACATCGCCACAGCTGCTCGAACTTGTCTTCTTTGACCTCCGGGCTTACCCCCAGTCTCGAGATACAAGTGCTCCAACGTCTGCCCTAAAGACGGATGGCGCCAATCGGGCCAAGCGCCCGGTTGACTTTTTTCAAGTCTGTCGCGTCGTCGTTGCTCTATCCCTCCTCTCCCTCCTCTTCTCTCCCTCCTCACGACGCGTTTATAACGGTGTTTGGCTGTTTTGCTAAATGCCGCCCGATATCCTTTGCCACCCAAGTGCAAAGGCGAGCGCGAGTCCTATCGGTGTCTTCCATCCTGCAATCACGGCGCCGCGGCCCAGTGTTCTCCGAGCTTAGTGATACAAGAGTCATGGTGGACTGAATTCGTCTTGGTAGAAGGTACGCGTTTGCTAGTTTCTGTGTTATATCACTCTCAGCTTACCAAGTGGTTTCCGCAACGGTCGCACCCGGGCCTACGAAACCGCAACGCTGTTGTGTAGCGACGATGGCTCACGCAATGGTCATTACCACGCAACGTAACCCCTAGGTAAGAGCAAGGCTCCACGCAACGGCCAAACACTCACTCACGATTTCGAGGAATCACTTGCGTCGGCCGCAAACACTGCGCTCAGCTCCGGTGATTGCTCGGCGCGCGACGGGGACGCTCCATGTGACGACGATATTTCTCCACAGCAGCAACCGTTTGTGTGCGAATAGTACTCGTGACACGGTTGGCTTGTCAACAGTACACAGCGAGAATGTACTCACACCGACAACCACGCTTGTGCGGCAAATGGTGTGTGGTCCGCGCTTGATAGATACCTGCGAGATGACCCTGGCTGTCGATTGCCTATGCGGTGGGTTCCTCTATGATCAAAATGGTTTAGTGTGCATTATGTATAGTACATTTGTACGTCATAGTATATATTCAAAATGACATCTATTTACAATTCAAAACAAAATTCTGGCATGATTTGTGTAGTTGGAGTGGGATGATATGGACATGCGTATGAAGAGACAACCTAATAGAGGGTTTGTGATTGATATGGGCTGCTCGGATCATTTAAGTGAAATGGTCTGGAGTGCTATGTACTGGGTGTACTTCGCTACCATGGCTAGGGCTGCGACCCAGCTCACATGCCTCTACGGCGCAAGGACTGAAAATTTTGCCCTGATGCTCTCGTCTTGACGAGCACGGGAAGTCAATCGTCGCCGACGCGACTGCTAGTACTAAATAGCTGCTCGTGCTCTCCAGACAATGAACTTTCTGACTCATTTCCTAGGCCCGTACGAAGGTCCGAAGCCACTGGTCATATCACCTCTTCTCGGGGGGTCACTGTGGACGTTGGGACGCGGAATAACTAATAGGAGCATTTGGACTTGGATGTAGTGGTGGTTTATTCTCTGAAACGACACACATGAAGACCTTAATCAACTAACACCTCCTGCAGCAACACAATGAGTGGCGCTGGAAATAACAACACGTCGAGAGGGAAAACCGTTACGGACAGCAAATCTGTTCAAAGGTGGGTCCGCGTCAGGGGCCAGTTTTTGGAACTTGGCGTGTGTACTGTGCCACAAGTTCTAGTCTCTCGGGATCCAAAACAAGGGAGGATTGACGACCTCCGCCGCAGGTCAAGCCGTGTGGATACCGCGCTGACCACATCGTAGGTCCGAACAACCACACAACCATGCAAGCGCCGCCGACCCCCGTGTTACCTGGACCACTTCCGGCAACGATCTTGGACCATATATGGACAGCGGAGGCACCTTCAGGTATCTGCGTGGCTTTCGATTTTGCATTCTCGCATTCACATTTAAGCCTCTGATCTCTTCTCCGGAGACACATGGCGTGTTTCACGCCTCCCAACCACTGGGCCACTGCAGGGCACCGTCCACGGTGGCCACCCCATCTCTCGGGGGTATAAATACCCCTCCTTCCTCTCCCATGCCCCCACACTCACTCACTCACTCACCATGCCTCCGACTCTTACTTCCTCACTCTTCTGCGGGACTTTTATTGTCTTGTCATATATCTCACTGCGATCCCGTGTGGAGCTCCACATCGACCAAAGGAGGGTCCCTAGTTTGGTCCCGCCTAAGATCGTCGAGGGCGAACATTGTGCGGAAACCGCGTGAGTGTCCTTCATAACCACTCCACACGAGTGCTCCTCCACGCACGACGCTGACGATCGAACGAACAGAGGCCAGGAACCTCAGGCATGACTGGATGAACCAAATCATGTCGACCGTTTCATCTTGGGAATTGGTGTCGAGGTTCGCTCGTCGAAACGTGTCGCCATCGGAAATGGCGTCAAATCCGAAGTCGCGGCGTACTGGATCGAAATACTAGAGTCGCTCGTACGGTCCTATACGAACGCCTCCGGTGGTACGGGTGCAGACTTTCCGGAAATTCTTGAAGGTCTCTCAACAAAGATTGCCCGCGGTGACTATGCGGATCGCGTCAGACTGATTACTGCAGCTTCATCAACTACGCGAACACAATCTACGGCCATTTCACCATGGTTGATCATTGCGGCTTTCATCAACTACGCGAATTTCCAGGTTGGCAAATTCCTCTCCACTGTGAGTTCTCGACATTCGCCTCCACACGCAACCTCTGAGCTCACGAGTCTTTCATCGCCCCAGTACAAGTTCTTGATAATATTCGTACTCACGAATCCGCCTTGAATATTAAAGTGTTAAATTGTTAAATCCTACGCGCCCTAAAAATGGTAGATTAGTTGAATGAATCATTAAATCTTGCACACATAACATGAACTTGACCGATGCCTGCCTCACGTGTGAGACAAGACAACTTCAACAACCAAAGAGTTGGTAAGTGACGCCGAACGCAACACTCCGCGGCCACGTCTGGACCCTGATCAACCCCTTCAAACTTTCGCCACAAGCGACGAACGGCCACAATTATGAACCACAAATTATGTATTACACTACCATACTGATACTGGTATCTGGGCATTACACTACTACAGTCTACTCCCCCATCATACAACAACCTCCCCAGTGTGCGGCGAATCAAACAAACAAACGAAACAAACAACATGCGATGCGAGACGATGCGACAAAGAGAAATGAATCGAGACTCAAGAGGAGACACATGCTCAAGCGAGGGGTGGTCGTCAGACCCGTCGGAATAGTAGTACAACAATCACGTACGCGCCTCCAGGACGCGTCGCCAAGAAACAACAAAAAAAGTCATGCAAGAGACATCATCATCCAACAGCGCGGCAAGCGCTCCTCACACCCCCCTCGACGGTCCTACTCTTGCCCTTGCCCGCACCGACGGCGAGGCCGACATCGCACCCCGCAGGGGGGCCCTCAAACGTCTCTCCAAACGCCGAAACGGCGTCGCGGGGCTGAGGCTCGCGGGCGTGCGCACGCTCGCGCCCGAGTACGACAGCGCAGGCGAGTCGAGGCCCTCCTCGTCGTCCGTCCTCCTCCGCGCCGCGCGCGAGCGCAAGCGCCTTGCGGGCCTGCAGGCTAGTGTCGATGCGCGTCTGGAGCGGCTGCTGCTGCTGCGGGGCGATGGTCGTGCGGGTCTTGGTGGCCGCGGCGTAGAGGGGCGTGGACGAGTGGATGCTGCTGGAGAGGTCGCGCGTCGCCCGGCCGAGCGACGCGGGGCCGTTTGGGTCGCGCTGGAGGACGCTGTTGAGTAGGGTCCGCGGACCTGGGGATGTGCCGGGCGGTCGCATGTCGCGGTCGTGAAGGGAGGGCCGTTCGGCCTGCCGGTGGTCATAGCGGTGGAGTTGACTCCGTCGATGGTGCGAGAGGCTGGAAACGTAGACATGTTTTTGGGCGATCCGAGGTAAAGTACTGCGAAGGGACGGTGGTAGAGAGCGAATGTGGTGGGTCTGTGCTTGCGTGTCCGCCTGCGCCTGCGCACGTGCCTCGGCGTGCGTCTGGTTCCTCTGACGAGTGAAGTTCAAGCGAGAGTCGAGGTCCATGGCGAGTACGAGACACGGACTGGTCCGGCTGCGGGGAGCCAAAGCTGCTTCCCGCACTGAGACTAGGACTGACTCCAGAGCGTCCGCCGCCGGTTGCGTGAAAAAATCCTCCTCGGACATCGTGGGCAGAACGTTGACCAATCGTCGTCCGGTCTCACGAGAAGCGTTCGACTGCAGACCGCCCCATTCCAGCGTCAGAACGGAAGTCTGCCGCGGCAATTCGCCGTTGAAGTCCGATCCCGCGAAGACCTGCTGCTGGAGCTGGGCAAAGCTTCTCCACCTCGCGCTGCTTCTGCTCGTGCACCTGCACGAGATCAAACCGCTCCAAGTCCGTGTACCGCGGATCGCGCATATGTAGCTCCCCCACCAACGAGACCACCGCCAACGGCCATGTGCATCGCAGTGCCTCGTTTGACAGATCTTCATCGCGCCGCAAACATTTGGGACGGGATACGAAGGGCCGGAGAGGCAAAGTCGGCGGCTTGCGAGTTGAGATCGTGGTCGCGATACGCATGCGTAGATCTGCCAGTGAGCCCAGGGTACTCATTCGAACGCCTGCTGGTTGTGATAGCCGATTTGGCGGAGGCAGAATAGGACTCGTGAGGGTGAGGTCGTTCAGCATGGGAGGAGACGCGTTACAAGTTGGGTGCTCGGAAGACGGGAGGCCTGGCCCCTGGAGCGAGCTGCGTTTTATCCCTGGAGATTGAGTAGGGCCGCCTGTGCCATGGTGAGCCTTGCCGGCGAGTTTCTCGCCCTCGCGACCCATCCTCTCGTTTCGCTGCTGTAAGGGTCAGTAATGGGGTGATTGGATGTGATCTAGATCGATCACTTACCGCAGTTCCCGTTGCTCGGCCGTGTCAGCGAACCTGACGGAGATCCTACTGCCGGAGTCGCGCCATCCGCGAACCATCCGACCGTGGAGGCGTTCGATGACTTGCTCCGCGGCTTGGCGCACTCCTCGAGTCTAGGCCAAAAGAAGGCAACCAGTCAGAACGAGGATGCTATACGTAGACGTGAGGGAGCTAGATGTACCTCACGAAGGCTATGATCCTAGGAGGGTTGCTCAACCCGTCGTCTGGAATAATCGGCTGCTTGTCATGATCTTGAACGGTTTAGACGAGCGCCTGAAGCGTCGGCGGGTCGATCGAGAGTGGTAGACCCTCCATATTGTAGAGGTTCGTCGACGACTGGTCCTTGAGACGCTCCATACGGGCCTTGAAAGAATCAGGAGCGCTCGGTCGCAGACGCTGGCAAAGTAACGCTATTCGCATACGCGGTACCGGGTATCTTGTGAATTTGCTGCGAGAATGGTGTGAGTGCGCACGGCCGACAACGAGTGTCAAGAGGGAATGTCACCTTAGAGAACGACGGGTGTAGGTTGCGGTATTTTCTCAACGAGTCGATGCATTTTGGCCAGCCGCGTCAACGGTTCCAAAACTACATCGAAAAACGTCATCACCATGAATTATGCTGCCGAGGTGATAGAGCACTTACAGGGACAAAACCGTAGCCGCTGTAAGATCCACCATAGAATGAGTATCATTTTCCGTGCGGGTGTGCCTGGGTATCTAAGGCGCATATATGCGCTCGGTAAAGCGAATATATGCGACTAGAAACGTGACGTGAAAGGTAGATAACTTACGAGGGCTTCTCGCTGACATGGCGGGTGAAGGTGGCGGACGCTGATGACCTCGCCGAAAGGGCTCGTCCATCGCGAGTAACTGCTCTCCGGGGAAGTTGGGGGGAAGGCCGTTGATGTAGACATTTGGTGTACGCAAGCCGCTATCCAAGAGCCTTGCGACGAATCGCCGAGTGAACTAGTCGATGATTTGGGGAAAGCTCCGGCGAAAATGCATTGGAAGCCAGAGACGGCGAGGGGTCAGGGAAAAGAGGGTGTGTGGGAATAGGAGGAAATGATTCTTGGTCGGAGCTACGTAACGAGAGTGAGAGTGTATCAAGAACGGAGCACAGATGTCTGACTTACTGCGACCGTCGTTGAACGAAGCAAAACCAGATGAGAAGTCTAGGGCTGCCGTTGCCCCCCACTGACCCATGGTAAAGCCTGCTGCAAAAGAGGTGGACCCCCATCAGTCGGCTGTTCGAGTCCTGCGAGATCGATGGGAGCGTCAATCAGCCTCGTGCGGAACTGATGGGCGCTGTTGGGCGGACAGCGTCGATCCAGAAAAGCCAGTCAGTGGGGCGGGTGCGGGCGCGAACTGGGCTGTGGAGGCGGTGAAGACTGCAAAGAAGACTTGCGACCCTGGAGAGGTGGTGGGTTTGTTGGGATTCCCACGGTGGTGATGGTCGCGTCGGGTAGCGGGTATATGCTGCTGAGGCGTTTCCATGTGGCGTGTGAAAACTGTGCATGAAGAAGGGAGCGAGGTGCGCCTGAGGAAGAGCTGGTTTTGGAGTTTTGAGGATGTGCTGTAGAGAACGGGAACTGGAGAAGCGAAGTACTGCGATTGGGGGGTTGATGTGAAACGAACGCGGAGAATGCTGTGAGGGATTAAAAGGCCTAGCGGGAAGTAGTGGCGTTGAGCGATATCTGAGCTTTAAAAGTGGCAGGCAAACAAAGCGGCGTGACGTTGGACAGAGTTCTAGGGGAGACCAGGGCAATATTTGGTGAAGCGTAGTTCGGTAAAAAAAAGTGCGGCCAGGTTTGGTAATAACAGGTAAAGAAATTAATTTTGTTGATAGTTTTATCCAGTAGGAAATTGGGGGTGTGGCGCAAAAAGAGTGTCGGGTGTTTTGGTTGATATGGGATTACCAAGTATGGTGGTCGTTTGGAATCAGGAGTACACAGATATAACGCAGTGGTCGTCGGGTGGCTGGACAAAAAAGAAAAAAACGACGGCGAGGGAATATGCGGAGATTACGAATGCGGGGAATGCTGTTTAGGCGTACAGGTCATGTGCGAGATACGGTTTGGGGAAGAAAAGGGAAAAATTCGGGGGATCGGGAGAGGGGGATATTATATATGACATAGAGCGGTGGCGGCGGGTGAACGGGAGGCGGAGGATGCCTGCATCGCGCGGTTCAGGGATTGGTTGCGGCACAGATGATATCCCGTCGAGAGAAGGAAGACAATGCAAGGGCCGGGTCTTCGGTCAGTGTGAGACCGTCTCCGCCATCCGGCCATCATCTGATCTGTGCAAAGCTTCGCGGGTAGGAATTCGTTTTGTGAGGTCGTTTCTACCAAAAAAAAAAAAGGAGGCGCAGCAGCCAGCCACGCCAGCCGCCACGGACGGACCGGGCACAAAAAGGGCGGGGCCGCATCTGGCCATCGACCACGCGCAGGGGGACGGGGGGGGGGGGGGGGGGGGGGGGGGGGCGCGACGGAATTCGGGGGCGCAGTGGCGATGATCAGAAGAGAAAGCGGGCCACAACGGGGCAGCAGAACAGCGAGCCCCAGCACTCAACCGGCGACATGTTGTGGCGAGCTGTTGCTTTGGCCGTCGGGCTGTCGGAATACCAGCGTTCGGCGCCCCTGGCAGGGGGGTCGCCCAGATGTCCGGGAGCCGTCCCTCGCCGGCGGCATCATGTCCCATCATCGGCCATATGCCATGGAGTCGACGTTTGGGCGCCCGGGGTTCTAAAACAATAATTCGTGCCGCTGCTGCGCTGCAATATGCCCCCGCTTTGTCCCCCCGCCCTGCCGAGCGGGACATGGCCGTGATAGCCCGTCAGGGAGGACCTCGGCCTCGCGCCGAGGACCCCACATAAATCGCCATTCACACGGTCCACATTGGGGGGGCCGGGCGGCGCCTCTCCTGATACCCAATCTTTGGCCGATGTGTAGTGTTTTCATCAGCTGCCCCCTTTGGGAGCCCAGGGATGCGCCGTCTGGAGCTTGTACCCTCGGGCGGCTGTCCGCATACGGTGTATGCATTCAAAGCCAACCAGACGGGTGCACTGCAGGGCAACTAAACCTGCATCAGACAGGTAAAATTTATCTGCTCGGCGACGGACGACTGAATGCTCGGAGGGCTTGGGAACTTGCTTACCGTCGAGTGACGTGCAAGATTATGAAATGGGCAATGGCGCCATACCGTGTGGAGAATGTCGACAGATAACGACCCCACAGGAGCCCGAGTACTTGCGGCGCCACCCATCATCCCAACCACCTCCCCGGATACAACCTGTCTTCCTCACACAGCCACGCGTTCAGCAGCTGACACGGCACGTCGCACCATCCTCCCTGAATGCGCAGCGAATATCCATCTATGGTCGCCCGTTTAATTGAGGCACTCAAACCCCTCTTGGATGCCTCGGACATGTTTCAGTTACCACCTACAATTCTGCAGACGTAGGTATCTTGAGCTTCCCTGGTGCGCGTGTCTGTCCACAAAGGCGTGCTAGCTTTTCCCTAGTCGGTACTATGATCGCTGTTTAGAGGCAGAGCTTCTGGGACGAAAAGAGTTTTATTAGCATAGCCTTGTGAAAAGCAAACTCAAATTAGCAACGGAGATAGCAGTAGCGAGAGCGAGATACAGCAAGAAGTCCAGACAGATGATCACACCAAGCCGACATTGAGAGTCCACAAACCCACCACTACGCCAACGAGACGAGCTGAGCACCTCCTGTACCCAGGCATTACCCTCAAGCTGGGGCCGGAACTGCTCGAAGCACTTCTTAAGCTCTGCCAGCTGGGCCTCAGGATCCCCCTGCCTCGTCATCGTCTGCCATGACGACATCCTCGCCATCGTGAGTGGGGCATGGGCATGGGCGCTCTACCCATGCTTTTAGCAGCTGCTCGTGACAAGGAGGGTTCCTTCCTCGACAACCCCAGGGTCCACGTCCATGTCCTGCTTTTGCTCTACACGCAAAGAAACGTGTTAGCCGAGTTAGAGAACAACTGTCAGGCCCACTCACCAGCGTTGAAGTCCTCCAGTTCGTCAGCCTTCTTTCTTCGCAAGCTAATACAACGCCATCAGCATTCCTATTATATCGCACGACAAGACGGCGTCCCACCTTGACAACATTTTCAGGGAAATTAGCCAACTCCGCAACATGAATACCAAAGCTCTGGTCGCAGATGCCAGGCTCGACCTTGTAGAGCAGCGTCATGTCCTTGCGCTCACGGTATCCGCAGCCGAGACGTGCGCGACGACGTGCAGGTTTTTCACGTGTGCAATCTGCTGCTCGAGCGTCGTGAGCTCGTGGAAGTGCGTCGCGAACATGCAGAACGCGTGGATCTCCGAGGCAATGTGTCTAATTGCATTGTCAGCGCGAGTAGGCTGGTCCAGAAGGGGCAACCAGGGCGTACTCGGAGATAGCCCACGCAAGCCCGAAACCGTCGTACGTCGACGTCCCGCGGCCGAGCTCGTCGATGATGATCAGCGAGTCCTTCGACGCGCTCTAACCCGCCGATTAGGATAGACAACGGACGGACATCATAACAGACGCACATCCTCAGGATACTCGCCGTCTCGAGCATCTCCGCCCATAAACGTCGACAACGCCACGCAACTGGCTGTCGCCCGCGCCGACACGGCACAAAGACCGAGTCAAAGATCGGTATCTTTGGCTTCCGAGCAGGGCACGAAGCTTGCCCGTCTGTGCCATAAGCGCGATGGACGCCGACTTGCCGGATGTATGTGCTTTTTCCCGCCCATGTTCGGGGCCAGCTAAGGAACCTAAGTAAGAACCTTTACTTTGGACAGGGCCCGGCTGGTGCTTACTGATGATCTGGAACTACGCTCACATCTGAAAGGGGTTACCTATTAGTTTATACTGCGCGGAATCATTTTCGTTTGCCTTACCCTTGATCATCTCGACATCGTTGGGGATGAAGCTGATGTCGTCCTGGACTTCCAGACACGGGTGCCGTGCGTCCCGCAAGACAAGACTGCCGGGACCCTTCGCAAAGTTAAGCATTGTTCTAAAGTTGGATATCCGTCTCTTACCTTTCTCGAAAACCTCAGGCTTCACGTAAGGCTCTGGCGCGTTCACACGCAACATGTGCGAAGCTGTGAATCTCAATGAGCCACGCGCTATTCTGGCTAGAGAACTGGGAATACCTGATGATCACGTCGAGATGAGCGATGACACCGTTCCACTGCTCGAGTATGGGAGTGTGTACGTCGCTTGGAATGAAAACATTAGTCCCAAGACGCATCTGGCCACACGCATACACCCACCTGCAATAGCCACAATCTCCCCGACGAGCTTACTCTGCTTCTTCTTGTACTCGCCCTGAGTCTCGCTAAACTGCGTCGCGAGCGCCTTCAGCTTGCGCGTCGTGAAGAACACACCGCTCTTCAGGCGCGTCCCGCGAGCTCGGGGTACGTCTTGGTATCCTCTTGCGATCTTTTTCCTGGTCCTACACAACAACTCATCGACCCATCCTACCTGCGCTTTTAGCACGCAGCACGCTCGAGGTGCTGACCAGGCCTTACGTTCTTGGATATGCAGGAAGCAGTACCCGTGGGACCTGCGAGTTTCTCCAGGTGGAGTTTCTTGTCGAGCTCCAGGTCGAGGTCGTCGGACACCCGCAGACGGTGCTCTTCGTCGAGCGCGTCTCGTGTTTCTTGGATCTTCCCAGCTAGTGCCTCGAGCTCTTCGTCGTACTCTGGCTTTCACGACGAAGTTGTGGTTTTCTAACTAGCTCGTCGAGGTCGAGCGTATCTTGGACCATGTCGGAGTACTTTGATAGCGAGGCTTCGTAGTCCTAGATAGACGATTAAAATAGCATGGCGGGATGTACGGGCGACCATCGTACCTTGAGCTTGGTCAGGTAAGTTTCGCTGATAAGAGCGTTGTACTCGTCGGAAGCATCAATATGCTCCAAATTACTAATGAGGCCTTCCAGCTATTGAATAAATGTTAGTGGGAGCTCGCGTGTAACACCATGGACGCGAACCTTTAAGACTGCTTGGTACACTCGTACGGACATCTTCCAGAGACGCAACAGATTTTTTGAATCGTTTGCATATGCGGTGCATATCGGGAAGCAGTCTGAGTTGTTCATCCTAAAAGCACCGTTGTCAAAACCTGCAAGTATTACGTTGTGCAATATATGCTGACCCCCTGGAGGGATCTCCGTGCATTCGGATCCTGAACGAACACGTCTACGAGATTTTGTCGTTTCCCAAAATGCACAAGGTTAGACCAAAACGACCAATTATTTATAGTACAAAACTTGCGGATCTCATGTAGGTTGACCAGCGGCTGCTTGAGCCAGCTCGCCAGGAGTCTAGATCCTTGTGCAGTCTTGCACTTGTTCAAAAGGACCGAGAAGAGTCGTGTTCTTGTTGGAACCCTGTCATGAAATGAGCATATAGGAACTCAGCGGTAGAGATTATTTGTACGTACAATGTTTCCTGGGGCTTCTGTCAAGTTCAAAGCTCGCAAAGCACTTGCGTCCAGCCTCATGAACTGCGTCAGATCGTGGGCCTACACGTGCGAATGGTATATGTATATGGTAACGTGATTAGTGGGTCAGATAGAACCGCGCGAAAGATAGGTCATCAGTGCTGCAATAGAAGAGGGCGCCACATGGAAGGGAGAGCTGAGCTGGGAGTACGGGTTCTGTTATCGTCCAAGCCTTCACACAGGGACGAACAACACTTGCCGACAGAAGATGCGCGTCAACGCCTGATGACGAAGTAAATCGAGCTTGGGTTGAGGAGCCGCACGAGATCATCCTGGACGCTCTTCGTCGCGAGAACTCGCCTACGGCATAGTTAGTTAGTGGCAGGTAAGGCATGCCTCACGGTAGCAGCATGCGTACTAGAACTACCTCCCAGCCGTGTGCGCACTCTGTTATAACGAGACTTGCGAGCGCATCGAGAACATCCTTCAGCTTGCTTCAGCTCGATGTCACGCGACCTCTGTGTCGTCCCAGACTGAGTGCCTGTTGTGATGAGGCCTTCCTTTCACGGCCAAGTTGGATGATCAGAGTCTAGTGCATCCAGGTCAATGGGGATAGATGCTAAAGAGACAAAGCGACGATACCTCTTATATTGAGAAAAGCTCATTATCAACGGTCACTGCAGCGACCGACCGAGTTTCCTCGATGCGATCCGCAAACGGGTAGTCCGCGAACGCTGAACACCGTGACAGTCCTTGTTCGCGCATTTTTGCTAGGGGCTCAGGGTGCTGCAGGGCTGACGACGACCGACTTTGATAGCCAGGATCGACAAGGAGCAGATGTGATATCTGCGTTCCCGAAAAGCATTTCTTCCCACGTCTTGGAAGATTACCAATGTGTGAGGGCTGCTTCCTGTGGTGTACTGTGAGTACTTATCATTGGCCCTAAATTCCAGACCTGACACGCACCTCCTTGTCTAGTTTGAAACTCGTTCGCTCGTTTAAGCCCTGTCCTGCCTCAGGTACACCCATATTTCAACTTTCAGCTGACGGGCGCTGTCAATGCTCACGGAGGAATGTCTTCGCGGAGGTCGCGCTCAGCGTGACACTTGGCAGATGCGCGCCTCGACCTCCAGCTCCCAGATACTGATGACCGTGTTGTCGGATATGATAAACATGTGCAAGCGATGTATGAGCGCTGTCTGGGTCCATGGTACGTTGAAGTATGTAGGTCGCCACGATCTGAACAACCTGATTGTTTGGAAACTGCGTCGTGAGCGCGTCTGGAATCTTCGCGGGGGCCTAATTTGTTGAAGGGAAAACTGCAGAAACGGCGGGGTGCGATGTGTTTGTCTGGCGCATGGCCATTAGTGTAACGCGCAAATATAATGATGTTATCTTTCACAACACCTATTTCGAAGTCTGCATCCTTTCTTTTCCCCATACATCAACGCCATGTTCGCAAGACACGTCTGACGCGACTTCGAGACGTGACAAAATGAGTCGGACGACGCGTCGCGCGTCCGCGTCGCCTCATTGGTCAGTTTTTCATACTCCGACAGTCCTCCGTTATAACCCATGCTCAATATAAAGGGATTGTGGCAAAATTTCTTGCGACACATCTTGCCTCACGAAATCGAACGAACAGCCCAATGCACGCCTTCAGCAACTGCTCCGACCAAATATTATATTATCTTCCTCCCACAACACTCCTCTGGAAACTCTTGCTCCGTGTGAAGTTTGAACATCTCTATTCCTCATCGCTCCATTTTCGACCGCACCTCTTGTGTACAGACGCAGTGGCAGACCTCGCACCGCAGCTTCATTGAAGGTGGCTTTCTGATTGCATGTCGGGTGCAAGATCGACGACCTTCGTACCATTCTTCCTTTATTCACTTCAATATGCCTGGTAGTTTGTACGGTGTGAAGTTTGTCAAAGCGGGAGAAACATGCGTTCGTGCGTCTTCCTCATGTTGTTAGCACTCCAATATATTCGCCATTCCATTCACTATCCTTGGTCTGCCTCTCGCAAACAACTTCTGTCACGCTGTCTCAAGATCCAAGCATGGTGAAGAAACATGCGTCAACACGACTGTAAACGTCGTTGGGCGAAACCACGAACGATGTCTCAGCAAGCGACATGCGCGTCTTGCGTGGCCCTTTTCCCGGCATGCCGCATGTCTGCACAAGCCATGACGAGGACGACCGTGGGGTCTTCTTAATGCCACGGCAAAACAATCGCAACGATTCGACCTCGGTGAAGGAGACCCCCTTCCTCTTACCCGCTAGGCCAAACAACATGCACGTGACCGACTTGCAGGATGACTCCTGGTTGTCCGCTCTCACTGTTCCCAGCGTCATCATTGGAGGCTGTATTGGATTTATCATGATAATGGGCAACAGGATCTTCGGACCCGCCGGCCAGGCCACCAAGGCGGACATATAGGGAGAGTGCCCCTCGACGAAGGGAGAGAGAAGCGGAGGCAGGTGAGGAACATCCGTAAGTATCCAAATTTTTGCATTGATGTTCGGTCTCAGGAGAGTCTCTGTGACTCCTCTACGATCAGATCATACCACCAACTGCAAGGTCCCAGTCGAGATCATCGAACGATATCATCGGTAACCCCACCTTCATGGACGATCGACCTACGCTTGAAGGCGTGTACCCTGGCTGGACGCGCTTGCATTCCCAGAGCCTGCGGTACTACCTCCACTCAACTCTCACTATCAGCGCGGTGGCCCCGATCCTTATGCCCTCTGGCAAATGCCTGCCGTCGCGCAGTACGTCCGTCGTGTCCTTGTGCGCGATGGATTATGGGACGAGTTTGAACCGATCTATACTTGTTGAACTGGATACGTCGAACGGCTTCGCCTACGCAATTTCGCACGACGAAGCACACCGTACACTGACAATCGAGGATTTTCCCAACTTTCCGAAACCTAAAGTGGAGCTGCGCATGAGAGTCAATAGTAGCCTTTGGCTCCCGTGAAGAGTTATTGACCGTCCTGGAACAGTTGCGGAAACTTTCGGACACTCCATATAGATGTTACGTCCATGGACTACATTGACGGGCCACCCCATGACGATGGAAATGCAGAAACCGGTCGCAGTTACCCAGCCAAGATTCTCCCTACCGCTCACCGCCGTGCATTTATCTGTGCGAGTCCGCCCGGGGTTGATAGCGCAAGAAATCCTTGCGATAGCGGGTAGCTCCCTCAAAGAGCTGTCTGTCATAATAGTGACGCTGAGCAATACTCTTCACTCGACACGTAAGGCCTGCATTCATGAGTTTGAATTGTTTCTCTGACTTATGCAAACGGCAGTGAAAGCAATTAGAGGCCTTGGCCTACACCACAGTACATCTCTTGAGACCTTTTCACTCCACTTTCTGTGGGGAGATCCCCTCTGGTACGCTCCTTCGCAACGTCTCGATCAAGACAAACATCTCGCGTCATCGTTCCTCGCTTGTATATCATCTCCCCACCTACACACACTGCCAACTTCCGTATCGTCGTACCACTAGAAGACGATCCCCGCGCGTTGGCTCCGGTTTCTCGACATGCGGTTCTTGGACGCCTTCGCCAAACCAGCTCCAAACACGATGCTCAGGTCTACGCGATAATGAAAGAGCCCTCGAACGCTCGAAATGCCTGCAGAAGCTAAGGGTAGAGATGAGGTTCATGAGCGAGCTGCAGGCATCGATGTACGTGGACGTGCGGCGGCACATTAGAGGATCAGCTACCCGAGCTGAGGAGACGAAAGATGCTTGGAGATCTCGTTTTCTCGAAGTTAAGGCTTGAATGGCCCCGCGGCCGAACAAAGGACCTCAGTGTCTAGTATCTACGATCTATGTTCAGACGATTTGAGGCACCGATTCTTCTAATTGCTTATTTCTATTTGTACAAGATATTCTATAAAGAGTGTTACTGTCGTCGATACATACTGATAAAGTACGAGCGAGGTTTGAATTCATGTAAACAACCGGTTGAAGCCAAGGAGGGACGATGGTATTGAAAGGTTGATAGAGAGTGTGGGTTACGCGTATTTCCGGGGAGAGCGTGCACTTTTGGATACTGTCGTAGAGTGAGAAGGTTGGGAGGGTTCATGTTGAGTGGGCAAAGGTGATGGTGAGGAGGCCGCCGTGACCGCTAGAGCGAGAGCTGAAACCGCTACAAGGCATCGCCTAGCCCATTTAATCTCCGTCCTCCTGAGTAAATTCAACAGTACTGTCTTGTCTGTCTCGGATTTGGTGGGTGACCATTCCTCAGGTGGGACACCAACGGGCAAAACAGCACGAAAACTCCAACAAGCCAGAATAGTGGGAAGACTGCAAGCATAGAACGATCAATACGTGTGTGACAGCTGGATGGAATGCGGACAGGACACCTACCAAATCCAAATTTGAATAGGTACATGGCGAGCGTCGGGGGCTCCGCAACAGTCGCGTACGCAGGCAGGTCTTCAAATCCCGTGTATGGTGGAGACGGTGCACCATCTTCTTGGACACTCAAAAGAGCTCTGTGGGCTTTCCTGAGTGTGGTAGAATGCTCCGTAGACAATCTCATAGTGACGAGTCGAAGGGTGCGCGCTATGAGAGGGCGCGGAGTTGGTCGAACGACCAAGCTGGCCAGCTTCATACAAGCCAGTGACGGTCTGTGCTTCAACCTCGCTAAGCTCAAACGACGGACTGCAGACCATGTTCCTTGAACGGTATGGATAACGTCGTGAGTGGTGTTTGCTGACACTTCAGCGTGTGGTGTGTTCGGTACCAAGGGTTGTTTCGGGGAAGACATGGGCGAGCGAAAGTGGCGGTCACTGAGGAAGTAGCACTAGGGGCGTCGCTTCCGACAGGGGCAGACTATATAGCTGTCGGAGAAGGAATGCAGTCGCAGGGCCATCGCGTCGATTGGTATTTGGATTGGTCGAGCGGATTGGTGTCGAATAACATGGACCCACGAACGGACCGTGCGAATTGATTCTGGGAGGTGGACCCACAACAACGCGCCCACAAGCCCCCCCAGCTGCGGGTAGGTCGGCATATGGGCCAGAGCCTGGGCAGTAGGGGCGCGTTGTGCGTTGTAGGATGATAGATGTGTAGACGTCTACTCATAAATGATAAGCTAGTCATTGTCACACTGTGTGAGTTGAGGCTGGGCTGTTGACGAGGAGGGCTGTCCACAGAATAGCAGCAGATAGATTCGCGCAGAAGGATTTATACGTGACCCAGCCGGCGAGTCGCGTAAACAGACATGTGTCTTGAAAGACTGCAGTTTACACATAGAACTTCGATGTTTCCAGTGAGTGCGCCGTTAGATGCAACAACGGCGTGGGCAGATCTTGTGTTGTGCGTGGTATCGCGGGTGATCCGTAGCAGAGAAGACAAGCGTAGGTTAAGCAGCTGCTAAGAAACATCGAGACGGCTTGGCGGGCTCTTCCCAGCCAAGGTCACCCCAGAGAACACGGTAGAACGCGACGAGCGGGAGACATGCTGGGATCGGTCTAGCGCCCGCCGGCAGCAGCGATCTAAGCGCCCGTCGGCGCGCGCATTCGGTCTCCGCAACGGCGCTAAGCCCAATTTCCGTCGTCCCCCCGTAAGAGGCTCGCCGTCGCCACCATCCTCAACGTCAAGGGTAAGATTCTCAAAAGTACGTGTCGAAACAATGCTAGACTGCCTCAGGTCCCATTCAGCTCATCGCTGGAGCCCGTTTGGCCGAGTTATGGGCTGGATGGGACCTTGTTTGGTTTGGATGCACCCATGTACTAACTTCTCCCCGTTTAGATGCCTCTCCAGGAGTTCCAAGTCGTCGGGTCCGCCATCTCCCCACTGAGGCGGAGCCTACCCCCAAGATCTACCGTATGCGCATCTTTGCGCCTAACGAGGGTCGTCGCCAAGTCTCGTTTCTGGTACTTCCTCCGGTGCGTCCTACGCAAGGGTTCATGCCGACACTTTGCTAACCGAGTCTCAGTCAATTGAAGAAGGTCAAGAAGGCCTCCGGCGAGATCATTGGTGTCAATGTTGTACGTATCATACACACGTTGATGTCCCTTGCAGCCGTTCAAGTGGCAGGCGGAATGGGAGGCTAACTACAGCGTTCTGCGTCCCTTTTGCGCGGCGTTGACCCTCTAGATCCACGAGAAGAAGCCTCTGAAGGTCAAGAACTTCGGTATCTGGCTCCGTTATGACTCTCGCTCCGGCACCCACAACATGTACAAGGAGTTCCGTGAACTCTCTCGTGCTGATGCTGTCAAGGCCCTCTACCAGGACATGGCCGCTCGTCACCGTGCCCGCTTCCGGTCTATCCACGTGCGCAACAACATATCTGAGTGCTATGGGTCCAACTCATGTCCCACAGATTCTCCGTGTCGTTGAGATTGAGAAGACCGATGACATCCGCCGCCCCTACATCAGGCAGCTGCTTACCCCGAACTCAAGTTCCCCCTTCCTCACCGGCGTCACCAAGGCCCGATCGACCTTCGTCGCCCACCGCCCAACCACCTTCTAAGCGTGCCGTTCTTAAGTGCGACCTTGGGCTCCTATTTGGCTTGGGATAGGGAAATCACGTTCTCCGCGACGTGTCTCGGTGCACGGCCGCCGTTCGCTGTCAGGCTTTATTCTGTATCCTTACTCACATGCACAATGATGCTATGACACATGCTTTCCTCTTGCTCTCCGCCGTCTACTTCACACTTCTACAACCGCGTGGGATCCATCAGTGCTGTTGTAGTCCATACAAGCGAGAACACCGGTCGCCTTTCTTCTAGGTTCACTGTCAGCTGGTTCGAGCCGTCCCTGCCTTTTGGGTGGTGCTATTTACTTGACGGCGTACATCACTGTCTGCGTGCGCTGCGATGCGATGCGTCTTCGGTGCATGTCGCGCGTCGGACCCTTGTGTCAGACTCTTCTGTTGATGCGTTTTTCCGCATAGCTCCCTGTTTCTTTCCAAACGTTAACCAGCCGCCATAAACTGTTGATATATGCGACGGACACGGACGTTGCCACATCTTGCATGCGCTCATGGTGGGGATGAGATGTCTCAGTGTTCTTGTTTGAGCTCCTGTGGAAATGAGGCATGCAAATCGAGTCCTTTGGTATGTCTGCCCCACATTCTCAACCGCTGCGGGCATGTGGCAAAGACACGAGCTAGAACGTCGCAATATCATGATCAGCAGAGTGTCCTGATTTCAACGAGCTTCCACGCCGGACTTAGTAGAGCGCTATCCACGTATTTCTAACGCCTAACACACGCTTGTCCGATTCTCTCATGCACAGGTACGCGCGTGGTTCTCGTTATACAAAGGCTGAGCCCAAGGCCGTGAAGCGGTCTTCTCGGGCAACGGCCATCTCTAGTCTGCCGTGTAAAAGCGATCCATTCCGGTCATTGATTGTCCCAAAGGTGATTGCTGTTTGTGCCGCGAGTCAATCGGACAGCCGGCCGGGACTGTCGCCTCTCAGAGAGCGTCTCTCTGTGTGTTACCCACGTACGTGAGCCTACTCGACTCTTGAGTTTAGCAGACCTAATGAATCATGCCATGTCGCTTGTCTAGTGCAGTGCGGTCGCTTCGATTTGTACATCCCGTGAGAAGGCGAAGTGCGCAGAGGTACTTCAGGAAACAGTGCCTGATGATCAGGCTATGGATTCACCCTTTACTAGGTTCGAGCTTGAACGCTATAAGCTTCCATGAACCGTCGGCGTGATGCTGCGCCCGGTCTTTCGCATTGAACATATAAGGAGACGACACAGGGCGGGATCTCCTTGTCCGCCCACGTAGAGCTTCCCGACCCACTTATTTTAATTCCACTAGCTTATCACGTTTCTAAGATGATTTATACACCCCTTGACCAAATGTGAATTGCACTCTATACTTTCCTATGCGTTCAGCACTCATCCTCGCTGTTATCAGATACCTCAATAATTACTGCCATCTTCTCGGCGTCGGTACGTCCATCAGACTCATTCTCCCAGCTTCAACGACTAAGCTATTAAATTGAACTCATCAGTTATCCTTTTTTATGATCACATCTTGACCGTAAAAGATGAGCTCTCGTACATATGGAGCAACCCACGAACGGGCGCATCCTGCCTTTTTTTAATCAATCGTTATTTCGCCCTGATTTCAGTGAGTTCCTAATTTACCATCAACGCTCTATGGGCTACAGCTAACGTACTGAAGAACATCGTAATGACCGCGGGAAACTTCTGGATATTTGCAACGGTGGAGGTAAAGTCATGGCTATGAAGCGTATGCAAGACTCGTTGTCCGACACCCTTTCCGCAAATTAGAGGTTAGTAGGATGTTGTTTTTTCTTATCGGCGCCTTCGCTAAACCGTACGCTTCATAACTCATAGTTGCGAACACTACTCGACGTATCGGCTACTCAGTCTTATAGCAACTCAAGTCATAGTAGGAAGTGAGTTCGCTTACTCACGAGTTTTGCACCGTACTGATGCCTGAATTCAAGTCATACAGCTCCTTCGCACATACGCATTGTACAGGCGGGATCGGCGTATACTGGGCTTGATGGGCATTGTAGCCGCAGGCTTATCTGCAGGAGCCATTGTAAGCATCACATGTCACGGTTCTTTTGGGTACGAAGCTTACCGTGTCCTATAGTTTGTCGCTATCGGCCCGACGCCAGGTGTTTCATTGAACAACGGTTGCATCATCACATCGCCGCGTCATGTGTACGTGAAAAAAGCTCTTTCTTCGCTTGAACGTTAACATATCTCTCACATCAGGGCTATACGTGAGTCGTCCTAGTACGATGTGAGGAGCTCACATGCTGATCATTCCAAAAGAATACGCGTTTGCGTGGGAAGCGCTCTTCATATGGGACTCTTTCATCTTTACACTCACCATTGTCAAGACGTACAAAGAGTTATCCTTACGAGCCGCAATTTCCGGTGCCCAGAGTATAGTGACATTGATCGTCCGAGACGGTACGCACTGTTACCATAATTTCTGCTCGAGGCTCACGGTCTGTTCTGATAGGTGCTATATATTTTGCGTGAGTATGGTTTCCCCATTAGTCATGCTCCTCTGATCCATATGGTACCTCGTACACAGCATCATGGCTTGTGCGCAATGCGCTAATAGTTTAACATACTACGTGAGAACGCCAGATGCCCGTTCTGGATCTCGTCCAGCATTGACGCAATTTCTTTAGTTCTTATCGGTACAGAAAAATGCATCATTTGGCCGAATCAACATTATTTGCTCACAAGTCTACCCACAGCCCCTCACTCATTGGAGTTCTCTCCACCTTCTCGAGTAGGTATGTAGAACACATGTGTATCCTTGTCGAAACTTTGTCTACTAACAACCACCATTTTGCGTATAATTAGTATATCCGTTTACGATGATGTCAAGGCTCCTGCTCAATCTTCATCGTACAACTGCCCGTCATCCGACTGAACTCACCGTCGAGCCTGGCCACGCCCCTCTCGACAGACATGGTCTTTCGTGCACGTATGCCGAACAATGATTCTTCAGATGATAGCACAGCGGGCTCGGAAGATTCATGAAGTCATCGTACTTTTAGAGATAGGTTGGTGACAAATATATGGAGTATTGGGGCGTGTATAGTGACTAGTGACTAGTGACATGATCCGGTATCTAAACGCTCTATTGGCGAAGGCTGGCAAGCTGGAAATGTTTGACATCTAACGTAAGCTCTGGGAAAACGGGTGTTCCTAATTAGCACTAAAATAGGCATACGGTATTACTGCACTAATTTCCGCTATTGGGTTTCTAGTTCAATCCTAGTTTTTTGATATTTTAGGGAAAGTTCTGAATGAACTAATAAGCGCAGGCCATACCTGAGCGTGAGTATTTCTACCCCGAGACTCATTCCCAACCTGAGAGGCCTCTCCGACGTTGGCTGGGTTTGCCTTGCTCTTCGGTGTCCCCCGCGTGACAAGGTGTAACTGATGGGTCACGATTGCTGATGGTCACTATCGAGCGAATCAAACTGACAGTATGACGTCATGGCGCCCTGCGAGCGTATATCATCAGCGTCGCAGACGACGAGTGAATGCTCGAAACTTCTCCGTTACCGCCACCATCCTCCAGCTTAGCCTGCTTCACCTGCCTGTCCACCCGCTGCCCAAGCGAACCTCAACGCCAAGACACCAAACCAAACGTACCCCGGGGCCAGCGCACGAGGTCAAAACCGTCGGAGGTGCCGACTCTACCGAGTTCGAGTGGGTGGCCACCATGGCTTAATCAGCTTACAGGTACGCCGCCACTGGATATGTTTTGCGACACTCGCCAACTTAACAGTTCAATGATGGTTCACCACAGCAACTAAGAAACTGGGAACTCAGCGCGGTGAGGTGTAGATTGTGAGTTTTCATTCTCATTTTAGTTCTTGTTTGATCCTCTTCCTCTCAGACCTCGTGCGTCGATGGTTGCTCTGACGCATTCCGACCATCGGTATAAGCACTAATATTTGTAAGTAACACCCCATTGTCAGCTGTCGCAGTGTGTGCTCATCAGCCTAGGCCTTACAGCAGTGGGATGCTGACTTCCCCGGCTCCCAACATTGAAGCCGCCCACGCACTAGCTTCAACATCACTCGGATCACCCCCTCACCTTCAACCAATGAACAGATTGGTAAGTTCTGTATGTGTGAGTAGCAGACTTTGCGCATGTGTATCTATGTATCAATCTTGCGCTATAATATAATATGTGTTTTAAACAAATTGTCTGGTTCCTGCTCATGAGCTGTGATTGTAGCGTCTCGCAAGTGGTTCATTTTGTTTCGCAATTGATGCATGTTTTAGAGCTAATTTTGCCATAAAATAGCCCGAATTAAATGGCCAATTTTTGGGGACCTTGCTCATTAGACGACGGGCATCTATTCCAACTACGGCTTCTAAATAGCATAAATAGGACTATTTTAGTACTAAATACGGCAACCCGTTTTCCCAGATGCATATCAAATCATAGACAGCTTGCACGGCTAAACAATGAAGAGGTCCTTAGTGGTCCTGCTTTACGATCACTTACTCACTCTCGAGGAGGAAATTGTGTATATATGGCACACCCCTCGAACTGGCGCATCATATTTATTCCTGGTAAATCGATACTATGCACTATCATCTGTAAGTGACGGTCAATCTCAATAGACATTGTCATATTCACATCAGGGGATTTGACGTTAAGCATCTAGTAATGACCGTAGCCAGTTTCTGGACGTTTTTTGACACTATTAAAGTGAGGATCCCTTCGTCTTCGCCGTTATTATCACATTTGATGATAAATTTAATGCAACGTATGAAGAGGTTAGGTGTCATATCTTGGTCATATCATTTTGCCAAAACTTCCTTAATTACACTGGAAATTCATTTCTGTTATAGCTGTGAACGCTATTCGCTCTATCGACTTGTCAGCTTGATGACAATTCAAGCGATCATCGCGCGTATGTATATCCTCGCTTGCTGTCTGCTTAGCTCAACGGCTTACCAAAACCGTCATAGATATACAGGTACTGCGTACTTCCGCGCTATACAATAGAAACTGGTGTAACGATCACTTCCATGGTTGTATTTGCAATCGCCCTGCTTGCTGGTACCAGCGTGAGTGTGGGGCATGCGATCGAAGTCAACCACGTGAATCTCATGGGGTGACTTCCCAGTATGTTACTTTCGGTCAGACACCAACTGTGACGTTGAACAGCGAATGCACAATCTCCGCATCTCGACATATGCAAGTACATGCCTTAACATGTCATGCTTCGAGTTTTTCACCCCCACCCTTGTCGGATTTAGGGCCATACGTATGTACAGCTCTTGTTTGGGCCAGATGCACCGACAGTATGAATAAAACTGCTGACTCTTTGACTCTTGAACGAAGACTACGCGCTGCCGTGGGAGCTCCTCCTTATATGGGACTTGTCCATTTTCGCGCTCACTGTCGTCAAAACGTATCAAGGCTTGTACCAACACAGCACAGCCGTGTTAGGTGCTCAAAGTCTAGTCACATTAATTGTGCGAGATGGTACGCGGGTGCTTTCATGTCGCCATTCTAGCTGACTCATCGCACTCTAGGCGCTGTATATTTTATGTAGGTCCTTGGAGTTACCAGCAATCTCTGATTGATCTTCTCTTATTTTTATCTGTTTTAGGGTCATGGCGCTTGCTCATTGCGCTAATAGCTTGACATACTATGTAAGAGATAGTAACATCCTCAGTGAGATGACTGTGCTAATGCAGAGCTCAGTTACTCTCTGTATGGGCTTAGATTTATCTGAACAAAAACGGAGCTAACTTCTACCTCTAGCCAAGTATCACAGGAGTGCTATCAAGCTTTGCTAGCTGGTAAGGCTACGAATAGGAGTAAAAGTCCTATCTTCTTCACCATGGTGACTCACGTGAGCAGCATTGCAGTGATAATGACCGTCGTGCGACTACTTCTCAATTGGGCACCCAAAATTACTGGGAGAAGAGTCGAGGACTGGTCAACGTAAACCGGCTGAGTTGCAGCACGCGCAGTCAACCCACCTGGTGCTGCGCTTGGACCAAATAAATATCCCGGGTCCTGGCACCCTTCCTAGTGGGAGCGGAGAGAGCATTGTCGAGCGAGATGACAAAACATGGACCATCGTGAATGGTGTCCAACTCGTGGACTAGGCCTCAAACCACTAGGTGCGAAAATAGACCGATGTTGGGGACTTGCGGCTCAATCTGATGGTTTCTGTCTAGAAGAATATTTCTTTATACGTTGTGGTACATGACTTCCCTCCAATTATAATTCAAGCTTAGGATTAGCGGAGTTTTCCAGGCCGCTTTCAGCTAGTTTCTGACGGTACCCCTAATATCAGCCTGAGCGTGGTTAAAATAACCTCATCTTGATTTTAGATTAAAATTTACGAGGGTGTCAATAGAATATTTGTAACGATAGACATCATATAATACCGATCCCAAAATTAGTCTGCGTTACCTCTGTATCGAGATTCGACTGTTCCTACTGGCCTTCCTTTTGTGGCTTGTCGCCCTCCTAAGCGCTCTCTGAAGACACCGTGCTTTGGGCGTCTCTCGTCGAGAGGTTGACCATGACCGCCGCTACTTCACCACTCAGGACCCTGACGCGAATGCATGGGGACATGTGTGCACTACGGAAGGTGGCAATGCTATGACAAACTGTATTCATCAAACCCAGGCTGACCTTAGCTCGGAGACGACATCGCGTCAGGTACATCAATGGACCCTTGTCTAGGTCACCACTGTTGTACGTCGTTTGTTACTCCCTCTGAGCTGCGCATCAATGCATTTGCATATACTTACACTAGGCATATTTGAACGATACGAAAAGCCAACGGGAGTTGTCTTGCATCGTGTGACATACGAAGCCTTACTGCTATCGCTCTCCGACTTCGGAACTGGGCGGTGCGGTTTGCCATCACTGCAACCATCCTGTTGGCCAGATTCACCTTTGCCACCGGACATGGAAATAGCAATTCGACAGGTTTATACATACCGTCGGCGCTGGCTCAGCCGGTCTGCGCAGTACTGTATAAGACAGTGTGTCGTGCCTGGCGACACGCAACGCCCCTTGCTCCTCTCCTGACATGCGTAGTCTCCTGCCAGCGTGAACGTTTTCCGCTGGTGCCCAGGCTGACTTCCCCAATTTGGCTTACGATGGATATTACTGGCGATGCGAAGGACGTGCCGTGGTCACAGATGTGCGTTCCCCACTACCGTCTACTGTGGACTCAGAGCCAACGTGGAGCATGCAGATACATACATAATTACTTAACGCTGCTAGGCATAGGTGGGCTTATCCAGTTATCCTTAGTTCTGGGGGTACTGAAACGTTCGACTCCTAGTTATATTGATTTACGACCATGTCCTGACGTTCGGCCGATGAACGCGAAAGGATCTGGACTAATGCCAAAGGGGGGCCCTCACTTGTGTTCTTTATCAACAGATACTTTGCGCTTTGTGCGGTATGTGATCAGCTTCGGCGGCGTATCACTTGCTGATCGTTGTACTCAATATTCTTAGAATATCATAATAGCTGCAGGCAACTTTTCTCATTTCGACTCTGCGAGGGTGAGATGATTTCCTCGTCGCATGATTGAACACCGCGACTGATGCTGTCCAGAGGTGAGGGAATGAGTTCCTCGGCCATTTGTAATATATTAAATCTCATATCTTACGCAGTTGCTCCGACTATGCGTTATTTCGTCAAGTTGCCCTCATTTTCTCTCAGTGTATGGTCGCGTGTGAGTACAACCTATTACTCTCGGACCACAGGCTGACACTTTGCAGTAAATTCAATCTCTAAGAACATATGCTCTTTACGGACGAAGTCGCCGGGTAGCCGTCTTAATTTTTGGTACCGGGGGTATCCTTGGGGCTTTATCAATCGTGAGCTCCTGCTGAAAGTTTCATGAGTTAAAATGATTGATGATTGTCACGCAGTGCGTTGTAATTGGTCAGAAGTCGGAAGTAATATTATCCTTAGGCTGCCACATAGCGTCATCCAAAATTTCGTGAGTCTTATCTCCCCTCCAAGGATTCGTACATAGCTAAGAGTTGTTTATTTAGTGCTATACGTAGGTCCTTAGAGTAAAGGGCGCGTCGATCAATTAACAACGCTTGGACGCGTCAGGAATTGCCGTCGCCTGGGAATCTCTTTTCCTATTGATTTTGCTCATTTTTTTTTCCTTGACGTTTTACAAATCGTATCAAGAACGGTTCCGATTTGCGCATACTGGACATAACGACCTCGTGACGCTCATCACCCGCGACGGTACGTTTCCTCATGATTACATTATATGAATATTCAGTTGATAGCCGACTACTCAGGTGCGATCTATTTTGCCGTGAGTAGTGTCACCAGCACATGCTGCTTTGGACAGGCAACTGACAATCGGCTAGAGTAATGGCGTGCGCGATCAGTGTGCGAACACGCTGACGTTTTATGTACGTCACATCACCTCACGCTTTGCATGCAGCATTTCTGACTATCCAAACTCCAGCTCCTTGCCGTGCGTATCGGTTTTGGCCATCACGTCAGAAACGTTGACCCCATGCCCTGCCCTTAGCCTGCCCTCCGTGGTGTTCTGTCTACGCTGGCCAGCAAGTGAGTCTCAAAAGGCCGCGTGCTCACCTGAACCTACGGTACTAACGTTTGAGCAGGTATCTCTGTCACGATGATGTCCAGACTCATGCTAAATTTGCACCGCCAGGTTGCTTATGGCACCCGAGAGTCGACAGCTGACTTCGGCTATGCGAAGTCGACGAACGTGGTGTTTCCGCGTACGCCCTGGCCGCCAGCGGATCCCGCACCACGCTGATAACGGGCGAGGACAGCTTTCCGGAATCCTCGGTGAGCGGGCTGGCACCGCGTGGATGCCAACATTAGAGGAGCACGAGCTACGCGAGATGGGATAAGGCCGCAAGAGCCCGAGCGGTGCGGCGGCGAGCGTGCTGTAAATTAAACACCTGCAGAGGCCCTGCTCGCCCTTCAACGAACTCGACGTTCACGGTGACTGTGGGTCCATAGACGTCCACAGAGTGGGACAGATCCAGTGATTGACTTCGCTTACCCCCCGCCGTGGCGCGGAGCAGTTCGTTTGACAGCTGCCGTGCCTGGGAGGGCGGGGCGTCGACCGCGGAGGTGATCAGAGATGATCGTGACAGGGTGATCATAGCCGTCCGGACCCAACCTTTATTTGAGTAATCTTCGTGGCGTCGCCCCGCGTTTTCACGAGCGGACTCTGCCCCCCCTTCCGAGACACAAGTCGGGGGACTCTTTTCTCCTGTCGTTGCCCGTCGTTACCAAATATTCCATATTCGATGAACCTGACGGGGAAATTGAGTGGCCGTGTATCTGCGAAAAACAGCAGATTATTTTTGGCGAGCACACTCAAGGCAGGAGCATGAATGAGAGATTGCCCCTGGTTGTCCAGGCCAGGGCCCGACCACTTTTGGCGCTCGGACGTGGCACACAGTTTATCCCATTTTGCACCATCTCCTTCCTGCGACAGTCCGCGATGACTCGCATCGAACACCCCGCATTCCCGAGACAGGCAAGATACCCGACCAGCGAGAGTGGGAACGTCTCGAGGCGGCAAACAATCAATTCTAGTTTGTGCAAAAGGATTAAACTTTTCTGCGCCCACACCGCTACCAAGACGCGTATACCATTTGCATTCGATTTGCGCCTACCGCCTCGATTTTCCATACGCTTGTGGCTCGTATTTGTATTTTTAGCAGTGCAGGCCGAGTGTGCGGATTGGGTAACAAATCATGGCACGGAAGCCGAGAACGTTGATATCAGTGCCTTGATACACCCTCAGGTGATAACTTAGCGCATCGCGGCCGCCCTTTTGTAGCTTGCCGCCCAAGCGCGAAACCGTTCATTTTTTGCGTCCCGTCTCCTCGACCCCGACGTCCATCCTCAGCAGGGTAGCCCATGATCTGCCCGGTGGCCACACCCTTCAGACACCCGGAGCGGGCCTCTTTGTAGCATATTCACCCCACGAGATTGCGGGTCAAGACTGCATCGCTCTCGCGTCCTTCTTTCCCGCTGTTCGTGCCGCTCTGGAATTCGATCTTCCCTTATTTGTGCTCACTGTCTTGCCTTTTCTATGTCCTCAGTCTTGCTATGGATAACACTGAGGTCTATCAAGTGTAAGTCCGCTTGTCGCGCTATAGCGGATAAGCAAACCTTGACCGAACCACACACATAGATACCTCAACAACTGCTTTCATCTCCTCGGAACCAGTACGTCTCAATGTCCTGTCCCACGCATTCTTTACAGAAGACTAATGGTTCCAAGCGATACTATTTTACGGACTATCTTCTCACATTTCAAGACGAGTACTGGCACATATGGCGAAACCCGCGGACCGGCGCATCCTCTCTTTTCTTTCTTAATCGTTATTTTGCATTGCTTTCTGTGCGTGAAACTCCTTCATTCTTGCCGAGGTGTGTTCTGACAAACCCAAAGAATATCGTCATGACCGTTGGCAACTTCTGGATGTTCAAGAGCGTCGAGGTGAGAGTCTCCCGTTGAGCCGAATGACGTCAACTAAACCGCCCAACAGAGGTATGTCACACCCGAACAGCACTGCGCACGGTGATCACCTTGCTGATCCCTGTGTGTGTTCTCTAGTTGTCAACATTACTCAACATACCGACTGTGTACACCTGATAGCGACGCAGGTCATTGTTCGGAAGTGAGTGTGTCTACTCTTTTCACCCTTGTGGCATTATTTACCCACAATAAATCGCAGTAATACAGCTTCTTAATCGCACGTACGCGCTGTATAGACGCGATCGACGAGTACTGGCGTTTATGGTGATAGTCGCCATGGGTCTCGCCGCTGGGAGCGATTGTGAGTGGTGGCCTCAACTACCTCTCTGAGCGCAATATAACTCAAACGGTCGAAGTACGTTGCTATTGGTCCAACGCCGGATGTCACACTGTTGAATAACGGATGCAAACATCTTCATCCCCTCGACACACGTAAGTCTACAATTCATCAACAGTTGACCATTCATTGACACGTTCGTCGCCAGTGCCATAACGTGCGTCGTCGGTCATCAAAATCATCGCTACCAGCCGACGCTGATGTTTTGTTTTGCAGGCTACGCGTTTGCTTGGGAGGCGCTGTTCATCTGGGACTCGCTCATCTTCACGCTCACCATTGTCAAAACATACAAAGAACGGTTTTCAGTACACGGCCATCATCGGGGGGCCAGCAACTTGTTGACGTTGATCGTGCGCGACGGTACGTGTTGATCTATCCTCAGCTCGGGCCTTCTAAACTCACGTTCCGCTAGGCGCGGTGTACTTTGCGTAAGCTCGCTCCCAAGTTTCATCTCTCCGTTGTGCCAACCTCGTTTCAGTGTCATGGCATGCGGCTCAATGCGCGAACAGCCTAACATACTATGTACGTCCCTCTCCTCGTCTCTTTTTTGGCTACGCCGCTCACCCACCTCATCAGTTCTGCCCCCGTACGCAATCCCGCCTCATCTCATCTCACCCAGTAGGCTCACTCTGTCCACAGCCCGCCCTCATCGGCATACTCACTCCTCATTCTCTAGCAGGTTCGTGTACCCTCGTTGCCACAACATCCTATACTGACCCGCCTTCAGCGTATCAGTGACAATGACATGCCGGCTCATGCTCAACCTCCAGCGCCTGGGCGCCGACGCTCCTCGGCGCGGAGGCGACAACAACGCTCTCCGACTCGGGGTACATGATGTCGACCGATCTCGGCTTCGCACCCATACAACAACTGCGCGCACGAACGCGGAGACGGCCCTCAGCGGGGCGTACTACGAGGAGATCGAGCTGCAGCTGCGCATGCAGGAGGGGACGGGCCGCCGATAGACTCGCGATGAGTGAGTGGGGCTGCTGTTGTTGTATTCCGTGACACGTGTATTAGTATTAGATTGAACATGCGAAAATTTGTTATTATGTGTCGTGGTACCGACGGAAGCCCTTCCTCTAAGTAGTTCACCAGCTCTTTAGCCCTTTGTTCGCTCAGCGCTCTCTACCTGCAAGTCCCACACCCTCTGTTTACACCTTACCAGAAGCCTCTTTCAGCAGATTCCGTCTCTTCCCTGGCGCCACACGCCCCTGCGCCGCCCTCAACCGCCTCTCCTCCTCGTTCCTCGGACACCGACACTCCCGCGCCCCGCACAAATAACACCACTCCGCGCCACACACACACACAACATGGAAGCACCCGCCCACAAGCTCAACAACCCGCCCACAGCGCGCACACCGCCGCCGCCAGCCCTCCCGCCGCGCGAGCGCCAACACGCCCACATCCGCGGCGTCTACCATGCACACATGCGCGCCCGGCGCACCGATCACGGGCGCCGCCGCAGTGCGCACAGGTGCGCGTCGCGCAGCGGGCGTCCGTGCAGCGCAGCCCGCGGGTGCCGAATGTGGGTGCTCTGGGCGCGCGCGTGCGCCGAGGAAGCGGCTGCAGCGCGCGGCGGCGCAGTAGACGCGGCGTGGGGTGCTGTATTCGTGTGCGAGCTCGTGGTAGCGGGCGGCGAGCGTGTGGGGGAGGAGTGGGGCGGCGGTGGTGATGAGTGGTAAGGGTAGGTTGCAGCAGCGGGGTGGGAAAAGGGCCTCGGAGCGGCAGGAGGTGTCGACGAGGGTGGTGAGGCAGCGCACGTCGTAGATGTGGCCGCAACGTGTGCGGAGGGCGGGGCCTGAGACGAGGTCTTTGCATGAAGCGCATTCAGGAGCAATTTGGGCTGTGAGAAAGTTTCATTGAAAGCTGCCACAGGTATTTACGCTGAACGTACTCGGAAGAGATGAATTCTAGGTTCGTGTCGTAGTTCTCGAGTCCCGACCAGGATATAAGCCGCGATTGGATGTGTTGGATAACGGTACTTATCCACCAGACGAACGGGATGCTAGCTAACTTTCTCATTGTCTCGCTGTCTTTGCTATAGAGCTACGATGTGAGGATGCTGTTCGCCTTGACATTGGACTCACATTACCTTGCGCACTTGGACTGTTTCCGCGGCTGATGCTCTCATCTCGCCTTCAAGCTCGTCGTTGTCGACCCTATTCATGGTTAGCACTCCTCAAAGTTACTCGCAATGAGAGGGAGAAGAGCGTGTCATATTTCACGATTATATCGCATCGGTAAGCTGCGGGCGCAGGCTGTCAGGTTAAGTTCATGGTGGCGAAACTAGTGCAAATTGAGTGACTAGGTTCGCATATCGTACAAGTAACATTCCGGACATGCACTAATCCATGGGGCCATCAGCAAAGTCACGGAGCGGTGTTAAAGAAAGGCGTGCAGAAGAGGGACGAATATTTCGAGGAGTCTAAAACTGTTGGTGTTAGCCTATACGCATGTAATACCATGCGTGGGAAGTGGAAACCTACATTACGCCTTCTGACCTACGAGCTGCGCTGACTAGTACTGTTTCGAACGACCAGCAATATTCTTCAGCATAAGATCAGGAAGATAGTCAAGTTTTTTGTCGTCCTGCCACATCTCCCTGTTCCTTCAGAACCGTCTCAACACTGAACTCGAAGTTGATGGCCTCGGAGCCTGATCTTCAGCTTCCCATGCGCAGGGTCGCCACCATAGGCCTTGCGGATCGTGAGCGTGTGTGCGTTCCCAGCGTCAACAATGGACAGGTCGTCGCCGGCCTTCTTCGCGGTAAAAATGCGCCATGTCCCCCGGTTCAGTGGCGTCCACCCGAATGGTCCCTTCGCCTCGCCATTCCACGGCAGTCTCGGTGTAGTGCTTCCAGCTCGCATCGGGGGGGATGATGCAGACGTATCCTGGCTGTTCGCCGCCGCCCGCCAGCTGCCACGAACTGGCCGAGTGTGACGTTTACTGGACGCCTTGCAGGGGCACAATGGTGGTTGACAGGGCGTCGGGAGCGGGAACTTTACGACGAGGAGGTTCTCACAGGAGCGGACGACCATCTCCACGCGGTCCGGGGGTTCTGCATCGAGTCTTGTCCCACGAGCACGGGAAGCATAAACACCGTGGGGGCTGTGAGGTAGACATAGCCGGTGAGGCGGTCGGAGGCGGCGTCGAGTCCGAGCCACTGTGGTCTGTCCTCCCATCGCGTCAACGTCTTGAGAGTAGAGTAGTTTGGCGGCGGATACAATGTACCAGCCCGGCGCGCCTTCCAGCAAAGTCAGGATGTCTCCGTTGAGACCACCGCTTCGCCAGCTCGCCCAGGTCGCGCTCCAGGTTCACGGAGTGTGCCTGTTGCCAAGTCCCGTCCACCCCGTACAAAGAGACGTCGGTCGGCGAGACGATACGAAGAACAACACCGTCGGGTAGTCGTGTATTGCAGAGCATTGTTGACAGAGGCTATCGCCTTGAACGGCTGACCTTCGAGGGACTGGTACGGGCGTCGGGGATAGTACCCGTCATGTCGTTTCGGGGAGTGTCCCGAGAACGTCCCTTCCATCGCGCTCTCTTCGAGAAGAGGTTGAGCGTACAAGTGCCCTTGGCCCCCCTCGTCCTTCTCGAACAGCCATGCTCCCCGTCCGTCCGCGGCAATTCCAGCAATACCGATCTGTGAGCCGTAGAAGCGTTTCGCACCCATGATTAGCCTCCCATTATGAAGCCAGGCAGGGACGACGGGGGGAGGGGTGTCGGAGGAGCTGGTGTCGTGTAGGCCGAGGACAGAGACCGTGGTCGTACCGTGGCTGCCCGCAAAGTCCTTGAGCGTCGTCCACCACGAACCCGATGTTACGCGCGCTGGGTACTGCTTGAACCACTCTTCCGTAACTGCTTCGAGCAGGAGAGCACCGTTATACGACCAGCCGAAGGACGTAGCCTGCGTCCGTAACGACAGAGAGCCCCCCATTTATACCAAGGACCTTCACCAGCTTCCCAAACGCTTCTGGAATGGTCGCTGTGTTCAGCTCCGCCGTGGCGGAATCGTCCCGTTTCTGGAGTTGGATCGTCTGCATCTCGGGGGAATAGAAGCAGAATTCCTCTTGGTCGCCGTGAGGCGAGAGGATCGTGCCAAGCAAAGACGATGTCCTTGGGAGGGGAGGGTGGCGATTTGATGACCGCGCGATCGTGCAGGCGAATCCAATAGCGAGAGGAATCCTTCTCGGACTCCCCACACAAACACGGAGACCAAACCCTGATCGGCCGTGATACTGGCTTTGATACTCTTTCCAGGCAAGGCGTCCGCGAGGTGAAGCGGTCGAAGCAGAGTTGTCGACGTAGTCCTCGAGGAGACTCTCGAGCGGGCCACTCCACTCGTCCGATTGGCCAAGCTGAGATAGCAGCTGAGGACCGCCGACGATGCTGACGAGCCTCATGCTATCCGCTTCCAACACATAAACCGAGCTCGCCAAACACATCTCCATTCAGCTGGTGGCGGAAAACGGCATGAACATATCCATCTGTAATGCGATTAGTCCGGAAACGCACACGATATTATTTAGGTCAAGGCTCACTTTCTTGCCACACGCGCATGAGCGTCCGGTTGGGAGAGGGGTAGAACCCATTGTAATGCGCAGAGCAGACACCTGTGGCAATGTCCACCCGCCAAATCGTAGCAATAGAATCGGAGAACCAGACGTCGTTCTGGTCGCCGTACGCAACTGGCCTTGCATCCTTGGTCAAGTCAATGGGGGCGCCTGAGGTGAACAGGAAGCATTTCTTCGAGACGTCGTAGTAGTATGCGCGGCCGACAGCTTCTCCCGAGGGTGACGTGTAATTCTCTACAACGACAAAGGAACCCTGGAGCTGGTGTTTGGCGTTGAGGTCGTCAAGATGAGCGAGGAGGCCTGGACCCCCGCCGGGGTACTTCGAAGCGTCTTCTTGAACGACGGTTGAGGTGCTATGCTCAAAGTCTACCCGCAGGACTTCAGAGTCCTTGGTAGTAACCACAGAACGGCCGCGAAGTTGCGATCCGAAAAGGTGAGCTTCACCCCTCCAACCGAGAGGACGTCCCCCGATACGGTGATCGTAGCGTCGTCGAGGAGCCGAGGGTCTATGATCCAGCGGGTCGCGCTAGTCGACGAGAGGGAAAAGGTGACTCCGGGCGCGAGGCCAACAACATACTCTCCCTCTGCTCCTTCCAACGCATAATCCAGATAGCCTTGCAGCGAGGCGTCGAGTTTAGGGGCCTGGAAGACGCACGGCGCGGCTACCGAGCTTGACCGCGACGGATGTAGCGACGTACTCATGGGTAACGGAGTTGACGATGTACTCGCTCGGGAAAATATAGAAGTCGTAGTCGAATCGCTCGTCCTGCTCGAGCTTGCGGAGAATGTCGAAACCATAGTCACCTCGAGTAGTGGCGCCAGGCAAGATCTGCCAGCCGTAGTTGATGTAGGACTTCGGTGTGCTCGGTAGCACCAAAGTCGTATAAATCGGTAGAATTGGGAAGGACGTCACTAGAAGGGGCTCCGATACCCTCGCGGACATTGATGGCTTGCGTCTTATATCGTTGACGACCGAGGGGAAGTCGCCCGCCCAGAAGAAGTAGTGTATCCTCCCCGAGCCCGTCGGTCCATGGTGAGTGCGGTAAAGATACTGACTATCGTACTCGACATGGCCATCCTCGTCGACTTCCTTGATAACGGCGCCAAAGAGCGGCGTGAGAATCTTGTCCTTGTCGTCGTACGTGTAGCCCCCGGCATGGTAGGCAAGCGTTCACGTCCCCGAAGTACTTGCCCACCGCCTCGGCGTGCTCCGCGATTTCGCCAAATGCTTGTACAAGTGCTCCAACTCCGATGCCGATCCCGGTGAGCAGCACAGTTGCGCCGCCCAAGACGGCAGCCACGCTCGACGCTCCCACCAGCCCAGCGCCCGTGGTGCCGAGGGTGGTCAGGAAGGTGGCTGAATCGAAAGCGGGAGCGCTGTCCCATAGACGGCCTTATCCAAGCCATTCCTCGCTTCGCTGACTTCGAGCGCGTCCAACACAACGGCCGCGCCGCTGAACATGACCCCATAGCAACGTCCCGTGACGAGACCGATAGGCACCGGTAACGGACGCAAGCGTAGAAAGGGCCGCGTCGTCGCTGACGATGAGGTCGCGAACGAGATCCACGAGCCTCGTCACGTCGCCTACCGCAGTGGCTCCGTACTGCGCGAAGTTGATGTATGCCTGAATTTGGAGATCTTTGGCGAGGCTCGCGTTCGAGATGCCGCTGCCCGGGTCGTCGTCCTGGCCGGTGAAGTGGTCGATCAACGCCTGAGCAATGAACATCGCGTTGAGACCGTCTACAGTCTAGGGCGTCCCCATCCGGCTCTTCCGCATCCTTGGGCGTGAACACACCGCCTTGGAAGTCGTACGAGTTCTTGACCGCGGCAAAGCGGCCGTCGAGGTAGTCCTTGAACTCCTTGAGCTCAGGCCCGTCGAGGGTGATCCATCGTTCCTCGCGAGGGTCGGCGAAGTTGAAACAAACTGGACACCCGGTCCGGCCGCGGCTTCTTCGTTTCGGGTCGACAAGAGTGGGCATCCAGCTACTCCCGAGATTCTCTTTCTCCTGGATGAGGGCGACCTCTCGCTTCCAGCCCTCCGCCTTCTGCGCCGCGCCTCGAGAAGCGCCAGCACCGCGTGCAAGAGCCGCGGCTCTTACCGGTAAAGACGTGCCGTGTTAGGGCCTCGAGAGCTGGTGAGAGAGCACCGTTAGCCTAGCGTAAAGTTGTGTGCAGGTGAAGACGGACTTTTCAGTGGCCATCGCGCGTGTGCTGGGTGGGTCACTGGTACAATAAAGAGTGTTGAAAACCAGAATGCTACAAAGATTGCCGCAGAACAAATCAATTTGTTCGGAGGTGGTAATACACGCCATATGGACACTCTCACAATTGAGCTGAAAAAGAGGGATATTTCGAGTGAGACTCCGAGAGCGAGACAGTAAGCGGTTGAGCCTCTGCAAAAATAAATAAATTGAGTACGTGTCCTTCAAAACGACGGGGATATGCACTTGTAATCCGTTGTGGGTCGTTTCGAGCTGGGCTGAAGAACCGTCGATCGGCACAGTTGCGTTTATATAGCCACACCGGTGTATCGGTGCTCTCCTAGACGTCCCATTCGCGACGTTGCATCGCGGTCAGCTGCGAGAATGTGTTGACATATTGGCGAAGTCCACTGCAACTTAAGCCGTCACGCGTCACGGATGACCGCGCCGCATCACCACGTAGCGTATAACAAGATACGCCCTGTTGAATAAAGGCGATCTCGAGGGAAGAAAATAGAACATATGGGGAAAGCAGAACAGAAACGCACTCTGGATGGAAGACAGTACTTGTGGCGTACTCGACGAGAGAGATCACAAGCCTCGAGTGTCGCGACAGCCACCCTCTTTTTCTGCCCGCGTCTCTGTTCGAATCTCCGGTGGCACTTCTGTGATGAATGTTTTAACATATCGGCGTACGGTGCTGTTCAAAGCGGGGCGAGTGAGAATATGTGGCGTTCTGCTCAAAGCCTGACAGCGACCGAAGTCAATTGAGATGGGTTGTCTTGCCACGTCCGATGAAATCGCCCTCGGAAATCGTCAAATGGCAGCCCACACGACTAGGAGCTAAGAGAAAAGGGAACAGAATTTACATACACTCACCTATATTTGTGCATACGCATTATAGACAAATCCTATCGCGGATTGGCTTGATAGTGCGGCCGTAGCGAAAGTGCAAAGGAGGAAGGGCTTAGAACCTCGGGAATCTGAGTCGCATCCATAGCCTGGCCTCGCTTCTCAAGCTGGTCGTCGAATGGGATGTCCGATCCGCGCGCACAAGTGGCGGTCCTCGCAGCGCAAACATCGCTGCATCATTTATAAACGCATTTAGGCGAGAATGCCTGGCTGTCACCGCGGCAAACTACTGCCCCAAGCCACGGTAACCGCTGTGCTGTAAATGCCAACGGAGTATTTAAGCTAGTCAACGCATTCGATACGCTAAGAATGTTAAATAGCTAAAACTTACCATCCTGAGTTCCAGAGTGAGATGCTTGGGGATCGTGACCGTCAAGGTGGGACGTTGGCGAAGTGCTGGCCCGGGCGAAGTGTCGAGATCAACTTAAAACGCCGCGCGCATCACGCGGGCGGCACAACGTCCGGTGGGTTGTAAATGTTTCTGAGCGAATGGGAGCCTTGAGTAGCTTGCGATTGAGCAGCAAGTCCGGAGCTTGGACGAGAGCCTCGACTCTCGAGACTCAGAGTAAAAAAAAAGGAAAAATATGGCGAGTAGACAAAAAATGTCCCAGGGAGGATTCGAGCCTCCGTCTTCACGGGATTGTGACTACCACAACGTGATGATCTAACCACTAATCGACAAGGAACCGAGAGTCAAGGCCGTATTTTTGGATTTATGATGGTTCATTCATTTTTTCAGCTTCAAAGAAACCTGTTTGGACTTGATTTGGTTTCGAGCCTCTTATCGTCCACACACTTCGACGGGTTTTGTAAAAGAGCGTGTTAAAAATGAGTGTAATTACAGGATAGAGTACCCATTCCGAATCCGAACGCAAAGCAGCAGAGAAACGAAGAGCAAAGCCCAACAAACCCCGCAGAAGTCCGCATAGAGACGACGAAGGCATACGAAAACTAGAGAAAACAAGGGGGAAAAGGGTTCGAGAGCAGAGTACAACATTGCCCGGTCCTGCACGGAGAGAAGGACGGAGGGCTTTAGAGCATGAGACCGAAGACGCCTGCGGCGGCAACGAACACGCCGGCAAGCGAGCCCCTGGAGACCGGAGGCGCCGCTCGACGGTGAGCTCGACTGCGCAGCTGCACCGGGATGGGCAGTGACCGAGGTAGTGCCAGAGCCAGAGCCACTGGTGCCGCTGCCAGAGGCGGTGGAGGCAGCAGCGCCGGATTCGGTAGGCGTAGCGGAGGCATCAGGGTAGGTAGAGCCCTGGGGCTTGATCTCAAACGGTTGTGACTCAGCATACACACTAGGAGAAAGACACTGTAAGACCAGAAATGATTGGTGATACGCGGCACATACGTCGGTGTTGTTCAGGGGGTTGGCGAGCTGGATGGTGTAGCCAGTACCAGCGGGAAGATCTCCTGTTGCTGGGTAATCGTCTTCGAGCAATCGAAGTTGTTCTCAATGGCGATAATCGCCTGTGGCTGAGAGCGAGAGTTGCCTGGTTGGAGTTGGCGACGCTGTGGGAACGACGGTCAGAGCATGCTGGTGAGAACGGAGACCTGACTGCGTACAGAACCGTGAATGTCTGGACTGTGGAGGAATGGCATGTCCAAGAGAGGGTGTTGATGGAGTTCGCCACTGCAAGAAAGGACGTTTAGACCAGTACGATGCCCATGGGAAAGCGCAGACTCACCCCACCACAGGTTGGAACCGCCAGGGGACAAGACCGTGAGACCAACGTTGTCAGCCGACACAGAGGCGGCGAGGGCGGCGACGACAGCAGCGAGGGTAAAGCGCGAGGAGAACATGGCGAACGACTGGCAGAAAGGACAGACGAGGAAGAGACCCAAGCGGGGGAATAGCAAAAAGTCACGATGCTGGGGCTTCTGGCCGTTGTTCTCGTCTGTCACCGTGCATGCTGCCCGGTCTGTTTGGCGAGACCAAACAACGGCGGCCGCATCAGTGCCGGCCGCGCGATAGAGCACCGTCCCGACTCCCACGCCCGAGCGACCTTGGTCCTGACCTTCATCTTGCACGACGTGCGGCCCTATAAACTCGTTGTGGAACGTGAACAAGGTGTGTTGGAGCAGGATGCGTGCCGGACGGGGTGCTGCGCAGCGCGCGTCGCGCGCATGTCCGCCCTTGCGGCCTGCGGGCCCGGAAGCAGTCATCTCGCAGGCAAATCCCTGAGAGTCGACCGAGCCTCCTCTCGGACGCATGAACCGCGGGCCACGCCTATCTGTCCACCAAGATGTCGAGAAGATGATCTAGGGCATTCATGCATGGCTTATATTGCGAGGGAAGTATGCTTCGTCGGGCCTGACACAGGCAGTGATACACGCTGATTACAAGTAGGTTTATCGCCCATATCCGCTTTGGTCGTCTGCTGAATAGACGGTCTACACGGATCCAGGTCGAGGCAGTGGTAGATCTGTGCCATTTTAGTCTGACGTCAAACGGGTACTCGTGTTCAAGCTTCAAGAGTCTCCGCCGCTCGACATGTCAATGGTCTGAGGCTCCATGCTTACCGGTGCGCCTGCTATGAGATGGGCTCATTGAAAACGTCGCCAGATTGCCAGGTCCCCGTGATTGCCACTTACTGGGCCCTAGAAAGGCCCGCACTCGAAGGGCTCACTAACGCGCCGTCCCACGTGTTTCACTATATAGACAGATATAACCACGGGAAAACCCCTACCAGAACCCTTTCCTTTATTCCTCATCGTTCGCGCAAGGCTGGTCCTTCGGCAATTTGCTTTCTCATATCTCTACCCCACATTCCTATGCATCGCACGCTTTTGCTGTGGTCTCTCCCGTTTGATTGGCACTGACGCGCCAGACGACTTTGAGCTCGACTTTCCACTATCCCAGCATGATGCACACCGCGCGATATCGGGACATGCCCCAAGAGGCCTTCGTACTCAACGCTAAACTTGCCCTTAAGCTCGCTGGCGACAACGTACACACAGTGGCGAACTTCCAGGCGAATCATGCCACTGGTGCAAGATTCAGTGTCCGGCAGAAACCCGCAGCCACTCTGGTGCGACCGCTTTCAAAGGCAGCTGGCTGGACGCGGATCCCGGAGCTGTGTGTCTTGTCTTTGTTCTCGCACTCGCTGTGGCACCTAAATGACCTATATTAGGGACGACCCTCCACCGGCCAAGAAGATGAAGAAACCAAGCAGCGAGATGTTGAAGCGCCAGCCTTCAGACTCTGTTCGCGGTGTGGGCTTGTTTCTTCGCCCGATCTCTGTGAGTACATCGAACAAGCCTGAGAAACGGGACTAAATTGGATTCCACAGCTCTGGCTTGAGAAAGCATGAATGTGCAAGCTGCAAATCTCTCGTTGCTGGGCAATCCGTTCGTCTTGACTGTGGGCACTATTACGACATCTCCTGCCTTCTCAGCCTCGTTCAAACATGCGTACGAAACATCTCTCAATTCCCCCAAGATGTTGCCAACAGGCCATTCCTCAAACGACGTTTGAGCCTTTCATGGACACCCGGCTGTCGATGATTTACGCCGAAAAGCTCGTGGAGTTCAACACACCAAAACGCGTTTACTGTGCACGGCCGACCTGCCACCGATTCCTCGGGGCAGAGGGCAAGAGTGCTCATGTGCTGAGGTGCCCCCTACTCCCGCGTGCGGGATGCTCACCTGCAGCCGGTGCAAGCTCGAGGTCACGGGCCACGGCACGCACGCGCGTGTAGGCCAGATGTCCCCCGAGAAGGCCGTCGCTGCAAGGCGCAAAAGCGCCGATGATTACGCAGGGTCCCGTCCTATCACGATCTGCGCCTCCCTTCGTCGTCACGACGGCAGGAGGGACTGTGCTCGCCGTGCCGAAGCGGTCGGGCTCGCAGTCGACGTCGTCATCCGCTGGGAGGCCGCCACCGCCTCCGGTCCCGGCTCCCCGTCAAAGAAGCCCTCTTCCCAGCCCCGGCTCCCACCCCCCGCCGCCACCCCCCGACCACAAAGCCTGTTTTCCAGACTCAAAGCTCGGCTCCGCCTCTTGCTAAGCCAACTAGGCCACCACCCCCCTCCTCCGCCTCCGGTCTCGAGCAAACCGAGGCCTCCGCCACCCGCCGCCGCCAACCTCACGAAGTTCAGCTCCTCCGCCTCCACCTCCTCCTCGCGGTACGGTCTCTTCCCCTCCCACACCCCGACACGAGCGCGCAGCAGCGACATGGGCACTACAAACCACGCAACTGGTGTGCCATCCTCTCGCCGCCGCCCGCCCCGCCGATCCACGCTCCCGGCAGACCTACCCTCGCGACACGCCGAGCCCCACCGGAGCGCCCCTCCCCGCCCGCGCCGCCGCTCACGCACCCCACAGGGCCAGCTGCTAGGGCGCATCGACACGGTTCGCGCGAAGGACGTGCGCCACACGCCGGACAGCCACATCCTCACTGCGCTGGAGCAGCAGGTCGACAACATGATCACTACCGTAAGGCACTATCGGTGTCAGCACCAGTGGCGGATCGAGCTCGCGCGGCAGGTGTGTGATGCGTGTGGGCGGAAGACGAATGTGCTTTATGTGAGTGTTTTAATGTCGTTTAAGGAGAATTCAAAGCTGATTATAGTGGTAGGGATGTGCGTTGTGTAGGACGCGGGCATGTAAACAGTGTCAGCTGGGCCGCGCGTGAAGTTATAACACTAATTTTGATTACATGCTGTCATGGCACATTATGAGACTATGCCGCAAACGACTTTCACATGCCTCCACATGCATATATGCGAACCCCTTATGACTCATGATATTCTCCTTTGACATTTGTATTTCTACTGTATAACAAGTTCGATCAAAGCTCGGTTTTATTGTACTCACGCTGACCGCTGTCAGTATAATACCAAATTAAATTTATTTTATCAATCTTCTTCCCGCTGCTTTGCCAAAGCAAGTATAAGTGGGAGTAAACCTTTTAATCGCGATGCATATTGTAGCAAACTCGAGCTCGACGCTGAGGCCCAAACGTGGCGTGAGAAATTGATGGCAATCCTCGGCGACTGTCGGGCTCTGTCGGGATGACCAATGGGACGTACGATGGTCCACCCTCGTCCACCTCATGCGCGACGCGTCTTTTACTCCCCTCTACTCACGTGACGACTGTCTCCCGTTGCGGCTATTTGCGAACATACCCAGCTTATCACAAAGGGGAACCCGTCGGTACTATGCGAGCCCCAAGCTTCCCTGCTTCGCTGAGTATAAATCTCGATGATGCTACGTGTGTATCCCACCTACTGTCTACACTAAATGGATCCTCAATGCATAACGTCAGTTTTGGCTCGCACAGACCCTTGGAACATGCATTCTTCTCCACATGAATGACGACAATCATCATCCGCCCTCTCCTTGTTGTATAGCGAACGGTTAGCGCAACGTGGACCCATCCACTGCGTCTGCCAGCCAGTTTCCAAACAGTAAATACAAATTCGCCTCGTCTATTTTATTCTTCTGACATTTGGAATTCTAGCTCGCATCGTGACTGATGATATGCGTTTCCTCATCCCCTACTTCGGATTCGAGTGAACTGCGAAGGCATCGTCACAGAGCTATATACCGGAGGCTGCCCCCACAGTGGTGGATATCGCTTGACACTGCGAATACACGTGTAATATTATATCCAAGCTCTGGCTCTGGCGTATATAAATATCGCTTTCGCGGGGTGTAGTGTTCCCCAACGACGTCGCTTCCCTAGCAGTGAGTGAAGCGTGTTAACCCGATATCCTAAAACTCATTACTCCCTCGCAACTAGACGTTTATCAGCAGCCTATAACCTTCGCTTCTTCAAGCATATACTTCGTTCCTCTCGTAAGCACACGATCGAAGCTGGGTTGATGTACACTAGAGCTCATGCGACAGCTTAGGCTCCCCTCAGCGATTCTGGCCGCTATCCTATCTCACTGTGCAATGCCTACAAAGTATGTTTCCAGAGCACTCGATACCCCAGACTGAGCTGACGGCTCCCTAGTGACCTTGATCCATCACGGTTCACTGGCAATGGTGCACTCGGTTCGAGGGGCCGAACTGTTTGAAATCCTTCCGGCTTGCTGAGGTCTGGGCGGTTGCAGTCAGCCAGCTTCGACAATACCAGGGTCTCTCGGAGATCGTTGGATGCCCATTTTGGCTACCCTCGAAGGCTTTCCGGGGCAACAACGCGTCCAGTTCGTCAACATTGATGATCCTACCCAGGAACAATGGATTACGCTTCAGGGACCAGACCTTGACGAGTTCAAGGGATACCTCGACGTACAACTCGCCGCACTCAAGAAGGCATACGATTTTGTGAGGGCGGCACGTTTACTCGGAAGGTCGACGAAGCTTCGGGAGACGCTATCGACGGTATCAACGCGATGTTCATCGTACAGCGGCTCATCGACCACTTCAGCAGCAAAGGAGATGACCCTGGAAAAGGCATCGCGAACTCCAGTCTCGCTACGGCTTTGCGCATACAGAGCTGGCTGACGCTGTCGCAACTGGGGAATCAAGCCCTGGGTGACGCGCTCAAGGTCCTGGAGCTTGTCCGGACACTCATCAGGAGCGAAGGTGCAGCCCAATCAACTCTTACGACTATCTCCCAGGCACTCGGCCGTACCTCTGAGGCCGTGGGAGTAGTCCTCGGCGCCCGCTAATGTCGTCTTCGACGCCTACGAGCTCAGCCAAGCCGAGAACGAGATTCAGAAGGCGGTCTACGGAACACAGCTGGCCTTCGACTCGGCTAGCTTTCTCGCTGCCGCAGGCAGCGCTGGTGCCGGACTTCTCGGAGCTTCGAGCGTAGCTGCTGTTCTCGGCGGTGCTGGCGTACTTCTCGCTGGTCTCGGCATTGGATTTGCCGCCCTTGCTGAGGCTTTTGGAGAGGTCGCTGCGCGAGCCGAAGCAGTTGGCAAATACTTTGGAGACGCCGAGCATGCCTACAGGGTCGGGGGCTACGAATATGTCACAGTCAAAGACAAGAAGGTTCTCAAGCCTCTTGTCGGAGCCGTTATCAAGGAAATTCGTGCGGACGGCCACGTCGAGTTCGATAGCCAATACATTTACCGCACTCATCATGGCTCGACAGGTTCTGGTCGAGAGAACTACTTCTTCTGGATTGGAGACTTTCCGAAGATGGTGGTAGACAAGAAGCAGGCCATCAACGTTCCGAGAGGGTATTGGGGCTCCGGCGAGCGGAGAACTTCCCAAACACTACCGACTACGTCGCCTCTCATATTACCATGCACTCCTAAATCTTACATTCGCTACGAATGGCAGATCCTCCCCTTCGCTACGGCACGGAAGGATTACGGCTTTGACGTCCCTTCGAAGGCTTGAGAATGACGGAAGATTTGATTACGACTTCTACATCTTCCCCAGCGAGTACATCATCCATCAAATCTCGCTAGACTACGTTTGCCACAAAACGTTACAGTAAAATTGGATAGCCGGCCGTAGTCACTTATCCAGACCACCCAAGTTTCCTCGATACCATGCTCAACTACATGCACTACGCGTTGGAGGGGGCTGGCGCCGACGCCGAATACGTGATCGGTCTCGAGCCCACGGAGTCAGCTTCTCACTCTCTCGTCTTCCAGCCGAACACACGTTGGGTCCTTGACACCCGAGATCTAAAGAGCCACACACCAGATCACCGTCAAAGGAGATTCGGTCACGGTTGGGAGGAGGTCCAGATTACCATCCAGGACCGTAACTTCTCCGCAGTTCTAGTCATAGGAGACAATTCGGAGCTCTTGCGAGTCGACTTTGAGCACAGTACCGCAGAACCAGCCGAGGAGGACGCTTCCAAGTACCAGGTGGAAGCAAGGATCTCCTTGCACATCTGGACGATCTCAGCGCTAAGCATCAGCTTTCATGGATCTTTTGTCGTCGTCGAGAACTACACAACACCCTCCAGCGAAGCTGTCGGCCGCGCATTCTACTTACGACGTCACGAAGAAACGTCTCCTCTACACTTCTGGCGCTCCTTTGGATCTGACCAAGGACGCGGAGCTCGTTGGGTACACCACGAAAGGCGACGTTTATTTCTACAACCTCGCAGCGGGGCGCAATATGGCGGGTCGATCCCGCTTCCGGAACTTGTTTGGCGAAATACGACGGATACTATCCGTCCACTGATAGATCACTTCGTGCGCGTGGGGCAGGAAGGTTAGTCCCCAATACCAGTTCGATACCATTTTTCTTGCTTAACTGCGGTCTAGGCGATTACACCCACGCCGCTTTCCGTTATAAACTGGGCGAAGACAATTATGGAGAGCTAGGAATATGTTCTCGAAGCCGACAGCATGAGACTTGTCAGCATCGCCGGCGGCCCCCGGGGTGTTTGATGCAGTCTCAGTAATATGGCGAAATGGGATGGCTCGCTGGACGATCTTCTCCAGGACTACATTGACAATGCCAACGCACCACCTTCTCTCACGAGCTCCTTACCTGGAAAGAGCATCAAGGCCACGATCGAGTTCAGCCAAGGAGTGATCTCCGTATTCGGCCAAATACCAAACGAGTCCGCATATCGGTATTGGATTCACCTTCCTGATCGCACCATCATCAAGTCTCCGCCAAATCCTCCCCCAGATGTTGTTCTCGCCGGCACAGTACCATCTGGAGGAGAGACGATGTGCTGCTTCTACTCCCTATCAGACCAAAAGATCTCTCTTCGGCGAGGTGCCGCGTTGTACACTGGCGATCCAAAGGTGGTGACCGTCCCGGAGACTTTGGCAAGCTGTCGAACGTCCTCTGCGTTTAATGGCGTAATACTTGTCGTTACCAAGGCGGCTACATACTCCGCTTAACCCAGGAAGGGACCCTCTTCCTCGAGGCTGTAAAACGCGATGTGGTTCAAACTCTTCGCCGCCCATCATCTACGCCGACACCCTGGTGGACCACGTTAAAGGCGTTTGTTGAACGCCAGGGTGCAAACGCGGTAAACAATTCTCGGTGTCCACGATACGACAGTTTGACCCGGTCCCCCCCAAACGTCAGTCCTCGTCCCTACCTGGCTCTACAAACGGCAAACTCGTCATGGGCTCTCATATACAGTTTTTACGGCAAACAGACTGGCGTTGCACGGCATTTCCAAGGATGGCCGTGAAGCTTGGGTTGTTTGTGATGGAAAAGAAGAACCAGGGTCGCCTTTTCACCCCAGCCCCTGTTGGAAAGCGGACCCTACTCGAACAAAACGTTCGCCTGCCCGACCCCAAGTGACCATGACGGGCATGAACCGTCCTGACGCAGAGGCCAATCCTCAACGAGCATCCTTTCAAGTCGGTCGTGATGGCTAGCAACGGACTACAGTACACGACTATTGACGGCGTCGTCTTGATCATCAAAGACAAGAAGGACATCACTCTCTAACGGAGTAGGCTGTATGCGCAATTGGCAGAGAGATCATTTCTCAACCATGGAGCAGAACCTCGCTCAGCTGGCAAAAGCAATGGCAACACGGCTTGGAGAGTCATTGTCGTCATGCTCGAGCTTGCGCCGGCATGGTATCGTTGTCCTCTGGCGGTACAAGCTGCTTGCGACGAAGGAAGCGTTTTTCGTGGCAGGACAAAACCCCGCTGGCTCGGCGTCGACCTCGGTCCGGATCGCATCATTGGGCTATGTTTTTACTCTTGCTGCTCGTGGTGAAGTTTGGGGTGTTTGCTCCTGACGGACCCCAGGAAGCACAGGCTCCTGCGAGCGCGGTGTCGTGCGCTTCGACGAGCTCTTTGTCTATTGGTATCGGCGGCCGAATGCTCGTCTGGGGCCGGTCCATTCTACCCTCTCGCAAGCGTTCAATATGCTGTATTTGGCGAGTCCTGGCTAGTCGAGAAACCAAGGGGGGATAGGATCGCAAGAGCTCCGTCTGCAAAGTCGTCTCAGAGGGGAAGCTGGGCCTCACTACCGCGAGAATTTCGTTCAATGGCGTTGGGCCATGGCAGGATCGGGGTGGCACGCCAGCGATATTTGCGACGGCGGTGACGTGCAGCCTTGCCGTATCTTATTAGCGAAGAAGGTTCGGCAAAGGGGGTGGGGGGCGACCTCTCCATTGTGGATATCCCGAACCGGACACACGATCACCGTTTTCGCAAGGCCTATGAAGAAGACCCATCTTACGCACAAGTCACGATCACATGTTTGGCAGGATCAACTTCGAATTCAGTCTTGCGGGCGATCCAGAACGCCCCCCCCCCCCCCCCCAGAGGGCAGCTGCAAGACGCGCAACAACTCGATCATTATTCTCCCAGATATCCCGTTGAGCGACATAGCCGGGCACGCATGAAGAGATTTACATGTATTGTGAGTTATAGAATTGTTTGTTCCGTGAATATCTCTCATCAATTTCCGAGCATCGAGTTACAAATCATGGTCCATACTGCTACGTGATTCTGAGGAAGTAGGGGTATGATGAGGACATGCCTTCGCAGTATAGTTGTGCTGTGCCCCCCTGGTACTTAGCGTACGCACAATGCAAATCGATTCGTTCTCTCACAGTCGAAGTTCACAGGCCCCCAATTCGTCTTCCCCGCGTCGCCCGCGCCGCGTTTTTTACGGCAATATGAGTTGGACGCACGAACATTAATGAGCGTACAGGATTTATATACAAATCGTAAACCATAATTACATCCAGAAACTGTCCATTGTAGCCTTAATCATACATATCACTACACGAGACGATTTCGGAATAACAATGGGCCGGGATGTCCATGAGCATACTATAACAAGTCGTCGAGATGCCAAAGCAAGCGAACTCACACTGAAACACGACGGGAAGCGTGATGCAGCCATCTTGTGACCTCTTCAGCGTCCATGAAGAGCCCGTTCAAGAGACCCAGCAAGTCTGACTCCCGCCATCGCCATGAGCCGTTCGACCATCCACTCGCTGCGGATTCTTCCCGCATATTCTGGGGTGTCGAGCTCAAGCAAGTCTGGATGGGGCCTCGCCCGGTGGACGAGCCAAGAAGTCCTTGAAGAGCTCTTCCTCGTGGACATGGTCGTCGACGTCGTTGCTCAGCTTCGCACGAGTTTCGTTGTATGGCGGTTGGTCGAGCTCGGCCGGCCAGACGGGGAACGCGCAGTTGAGTTCGTGAAGGTCTTTCGCCCATGCAAATGGGCAAAGAACGGGGCGTCGTCCCAACGCTCCTCATCGGCAACGCGACGCATTCCGAGAGTCGTTGGTTGGAGCGAGGTCCACAAGGAGGTCTCTGGCACTTCTTTGCTGGGACAAGACAGCCAATCCTGCACCAGGGGTTCAAAGCGTCCAGGAGTCGCGCCGATACCCAGGCCTTCCCAGAGAACTCGACGCACGTATGGGTCGTAGATCGTATTCCCCTGGTCAGGTGGGGTCTCGACATCGATTGACGTCGAGCCATGCGGGGAAGCGTTGGGTGTAGTTGTACGGGATGGAACGAAGTGCCTGTGCAATCAACAAACCATCCCACAGCGAGTGCAGGTCTTTCAACAGTTTCAATATAATCCTCAGGATGCAGGGAATAAAGCACGTACTGGTCACACGTCCGTCAAAGGTCACTCGTGCACCATTTCCGCCCCTCTCGCGCCCAGTGAGATGCAGCGGCATATGCATATCCCCAAGATAATGGATCAAGAACTTGGTCGCCTCCTCTGCCGTACTTGCGTCAAAATATCCATCCGTGTATCCAACCAGGGACGTTCGTCATGTTCCTCACAGCTCCGAGGACATTGACGTCTCTCTTTCCTGCCCACCCTCTCTCTCCCGGAAATGCGGCAACTTTCACTGGGATGGTCATCGAGAGCGCCGACGTAGTGCATCGACGCGGTGTAGCGGTACTGCGGCTGGCGGCGGACCTTGTCGGCCCATGTCGCGACCCGCGAGATGTGGCAGGGCGGCCACTCGCCCGACGATGAGGAGCCAGGATAGAGGATTTCGCATACGTTGGCGAGCGCCGTGGGGGTGCAGGTATATCTGTTGCGATAGTGGCGACGATTTCGTGCCCTGCGGCACCCCACGCTACGGCGACTGGGGAGGGCTGAGAGGCTGGCGGCTGCAGCAGCGACGGCCGTAAGGCCACTACGAAGTTGCATGGCGGGCAGAGTGTTGTCCTGGGACCGACAGAGCTAGTCGCAGCGTGAAGATGGTAGTGTGAAACAGGAGGTCAAGATATTGCCCGGAGTACTTGAATGACTGGGCGCGCTCGCTATCCCTGGACCGCCAGGGGTATCCGTGTTAGGGATTGCCCGGGGCGTTATTAGGAGCGGAGTCCGTAAGCCCGCACTTCAGGAGATCCTGTGCTGGAACGTGCAGGCTGGGGCGGATGAAACAGGGTGGTCCCAACTAGGCTACTTGGGGGCAAATGTCGAGGTGGCCCATGCATGGCGGAGGATATCAAGGGATGTAGAGCGCCCAATTCAGACAAGCTCGGGGCTGTTCGTTCACACAACGTCTTGTCCGGAAAACTCCAACTCTGGTTGGGATGGATACTATGAATACAGATTGACAATAATGAACAAGACGTGCACGACAGGAGTGTACATCAGGAGAGACGGTGAAGGAAAGACAAGACAATCGGCGGTGACATGTCCTAACTGGTTTGACATCACGGTGTCCACCACCTCAGCTGTCTGACCGAGGGCAACATCGGACGATGCTCCGGGACGCATTGAGAAGATCACATCCTTCAAAAACTTGTGCAATGAGTCCGTGCTGTGCTTCAATGGCAATCTTGTTGCTGCAACGGATGTTAGAGGGTGCTTCAGCGCCTTGGATAAACGAGGCGTACCTGTCCTTGACGCTCTTCACTAGCTGAGTTTCCTCAGTCTTCTTATCCGTTATTCTATACCCGCCGTCTCGTTTAGTGTGCAGTGACGATAGGCTTGATTATGCGAACCTTGTTGGGCTACCTTATCCTCTTTCGATACCGGAGCTGGCGCATGGGTGTTCGGCACTGTCTGCGCCGCCTTCGCCAGCTTCTGGTGTAGGTCTGCCAGCTGGGACACAGCATATGCCCGGTTCTGTGGAAGCCAATTTAATCAAAACAAAGTATATAGTTACAACATAGCTATTGTACTCACCGAAATTAGTGGACTTTGACTAAGTGTGTTGACCCAGTACTTATTCCATAGCAAGCCAAGTAGCTCGTTGTCCAACGCGGATTTGAAGATTTGTACTTCAAGAGGGTAATATTGATTGGCATGCACGCCGAAATCTTCAATCTTGTGAAGAGGAATGGACTGATATTCTGAACGCCACGGCATCTGGTGGCGTATAGTTCTCTGGGTATGTACGGAAGGCACCAATGTCGACCTTGCCTGCCGAAATGGTGCGGTTGGGGTCAATCTATACAAAGATTAATATATAATAGAGTGGTATAATGATGAATTGTCTTACCACAACGGCGACGAATGGATCTTGGAACTTCTGGTTAGTCATCTGGGTGTTCACGTCGATACCAGATAGCCAGCATCCGTATCCTGGATGCGAGTGATACCATCCTACCGCATTCTCAAGCCTCAGCACCTATAGATTCAACAAGATTAAATGAGAGTAAATGGGCCAGGATGATGTCGCGTACTCTCTCACTACTCTCGTGGTACTGGGACCATGTACTCGTTCGCCTCGTTCGCCGCGTTCACTCGCGTTTTCCGTTCCTTGCACAGGTAGGGCAAAAGGAATCCACAATAACCAGCGAGGTTCCGACGACCTTTCCTTGCATCATCCCCATGATTTTCATGCGGTACACCCGATCGTGCAGGGAATGACCTACGAGAGTGTACTTATGGTAAGAACGCCACAGCTAGGAGGGACAGTATAGAGGCTTACCATCTTTATCAGAGCTACGGCAGATATCTTACATGTCTTGAAATAATGTGGGCTGTCGCAGGGGGCCTTTGTCAATGATAGCGCAAGCCAATACGGCTCCGCATACGCACTCCTTCGCCCATGGCTGCTCCCTATTTAGTCTCGGCTGTTAGCTTCGGGATCGAATCTGAAGATTCGTCTTGCGCTGAGAGCTCGCGAACGTCGTTTGCCCAGCGAGAAGGTCCTGAATTTGCCCGTACTTGTCGACATCGATGCTGGGTGAGTGTGCAATGCAAAAGCACTCCAGAGCCTTCGCGTCGCCCAGTCCGCGCGCGACGATAGAACGCGCTGTAATGAGGATGGCTAACGGGTGTGGGAAGAACCTTCCTATGAGTCTCTCCCGCGCGAGCCCCCGCTTACGACCGCGGCCGGTGGATGAGTCTCACCTATCCTCACTGCACTCTCATGCATAGACTACCTCTACGACCTACATGCTACGAGTCCTCGACGAAACTCCCCCCTTCTCTCACCAATAGTATGCTCATCGCGTAGTGCATCATCGCACGCTTCCTCGAGCGCAATACCGACCTCCACACCTTCCCACAAATATCCGACGCGCGGAGCGCGGAGGACAGAACATTTCCTCTCGGTTTCAAAGGCTAGAAAATTCTGTTCGGGGAAAAAGGGACATATCAAAATGATATAGCCGAAATAGCTGGCGACAGGAACGGAAAAAAAAAAATGATACCAGCCCTGGAAAGCCTGTACGACTTGCAAGACCAAAAGTAAACACTTTCATGGGGTTCGTTGTACCGGAAGAGCCTAAGCCACCAGGGCCGGATGGTGTGTATATTTCAATTCGCCAGCCCCAAACGTTTCTGATCCCTCCCATACAGAATGCTGGCATGTCTGGATGCGCCATCTGCGTCCAGGACCTATACGCGGAAGCACTCGGACGAATACAAATACCACCGTTCAATCCCTGCGAGCTTCTCTCTCGGGGCTTAACGTACCTGAGGACTCATGGCCGCTGTCTATTCGCCCCTCTGCCTCGATAAATAATCCCGCACCGAAGCAGAACATCGCGCTCGATGCATTCGCAGAGCTTGAAACGACAGCTGCAAATGAAGAAAGAGGCTGCATCACAACGGCGGGGGTTAGTTGGGCCTGGCGAGTGTGCTCCGCTCTGCTCTCTCCTCTGACAGACGCCGCTAGCAGCTTCCATACCTTTGCGCGACGCTCAGGCCCCCCTGGCGGCAGAAGAAACCGCTAGTCGATATAGCATTGCTCTACGAAGGAGTCCGTTGGGTCATTTTCAGTAACCGCTGAATCTGTCATGAGCAGAGTTGGATTTTGATGGACAGATGTGAGTACGACTATTGTAACGTAACTAGCAACAATATTATGACCCAGGTTACGATAAATGCAGAGAACTTCCACACGCATCATACATAGATCGCCTGCCTGCTCTTCATACATCATCAGGCGCAGCTTGTTCTACCAATAACGATTAGGTCGCTCGAAGCAGCTATGGCGAATCTGTCGTACGCTCGTTTCGCTTTTTGAAAGGGGGGAGGAGGGGGGGGGTTCGCGTATCCGCCATATTATGCTCATGCGATATCTACACCTTTCCCTTCCTCCGCTTCATCTAGATATCAGAGAAGGTCCCACTTGAGTTAGCCTACCTTCAGCTCACGACTGGCCGTGTGGCTCACTACTTGCGCTAATTGCTCGGTTGCAATAGGACATATGGAAGACTTCATTCCGTGCAACTTTACTCACGGTTAGCAGAGTTGCCGGCCTAGACGTTAAGTTTCACTACACACTAGCATGCACGAGAATGACTACTAACTGGCCAAAAAAATGTAAGTATGCTCATTGATATGACTATTCTGCCATTTAACCTGAAGGCCTTTACGATAGGAGTGCCTTGACTTTGTTCCTCGGGGCTCTGTACAACACCAGTTCTTGTCGCGTTTGGACCTCGCTTGCTCATGGCGGGTCACATCTCACACTATTTGCGTCTCGGCAGATTCCCCCGAGCCTGTTTGACAGCTGAGGTTTTCAGCGCGGTTCCTCGCGGAGCTATTGCATACAACTTTATCGCGTCGAGCTTCGCTTCAGGCACTGAATAAATGCGAATGCTCACACATATGGGCTGACAGGCGACGCTGCTGCATTGGTGAGTTTGATGAGATGTGAAAACGACAACGGTGGCCCTTTCGTGTGGGTGAAAAAACAAAAGCCTCCGTACAGTGGGTGGAAATGTATCCTAGATGGCTAGTATTCTGGGTCTATCATCTGTCAAACTAGTGCGAGGTTCTTTCTGGATTGGGCCCGTCGATCCTCCTACTTCCTGCCCAAATTAGCTCATCCCGTCGGACCGTGCGCGGCAGGAATGTCGCCTCTGATCAGAACCTTCTTCGAGTTGGTCACTTATACTAGGACCCGATGTCGTTTAGACTTCGTGCAATCCCCCACCTCTTTCTGGTTCCTGATCACACTGTCGCCCGTGGGGGCCGTTTTGTGGCTGGCTCTGACAGTCTAAATCTCTGTCTCATAAATTCGAGGAAGTTTGGACCCGCTCGATCACTGCAATCCGATTGATCTGATCCCCAGGGTAGTTTGAAGGTTTTGATGGGTGCTTCTGGGTCCGTCGACCCCACAGGGCTAGACACTACGATTCAGGTACGTAGCACGGTGTGAGGATACGCCTTGTATAAAGAAAGCCACGCGTTGCTAATGGGCCTGTCACGTACTAGGGATGCAACTCTCAACCGTCAGCTCACGATTGCTGCGCGCTTGGTGATGCTCAGGAGTTTATTTTTCCCCCACTCGGCATTGACACGAGCTTATCAGTCATCCTTTACTGGGACTTCATCATCATGACATTTTTCACTCGAGGTCGAACGGTACTGGGGCAAGAGATTCACGACGGGAATATAGACTGGGCGACAAGCTGTTTTTTTTTTCGGCTGCCGCTACCTGACTTTACTCGGTCACCTACCTATCATCGTTCAAGTTGCACGTGCGTCGTGAGTGGAGATGAATCACTTAGTTTCGTGCTGTCATTTCTCATATTGCCGTGCCGCCTGTTTTTCTGAGCTCTCATTTTCGTGTAGTTGTGCGTGTCTACCTAGATATGGGAGCGACAACGTCAACATTGTTGAAGCATATTTGTCATCAGATGTTCCACGCTTTTAACATACCATCAAAAGTTTCTATCGTAGTAGGAGTCGGCCAAGTATTTGTAGCAGGTGTGTATAGCTATTTGGACGTTCAATCCGTACGAGGACTCTCACTTCTATTTTCAATTAGTCATGCTGAAGGATATTCGCCACATACGCCCTAAGATTACAGCCGGAGCCGCAAGATCGGACTAGCCCTGTTGGATATTCTCAATTTCCGATCTCGCTATAGGCAGCGTGAGAGTAACATTTCGGGAGCTCGGTAGTTTCATTGACGGCCGTTTGTCTTGCTGATAGTGGGCCATTTTCACAAGCCACTCGCATGCTCCGGATGAATGACCCTAGCGAGAATTTGGATGCAATGTATATTCGCTTTCACAGTTGTCAGTGAGTGAATTGCTTGCCTGACGGGCTCAGCAATCTCACGTTTAAAGTGGAATAGAGGCAAAGTCGTACGGCCCTGGTTTACATTTATATATCCTAGGCATACTAATGTCCTGATCTCAGACCTGGCTGTAGCGTGGGGCGTGGCTGCTGTCTATACGACCATGCTTCCTATACGGAGCCATAGTCATTTTCCTGTTGACGCTCTATTAAAGCCCTCTCTCTCCGACACGGATCCCGGTGGAATTATAGATGTCATTCTCCGTGATGGTGAATTGGCTTCCTCCACAGACTCTCCGTCCGTACGCCGTATTTTCAAGTTGACTGATGCATTTCCATGACAGGTACCATGTATTTTTGCGTACGACTGTCAACTTCCGTAATCTTACATGAGGCTGATCCGACTTCAGTTTGATGTCTTGCACTTCCATTTTTGACATTTGTCACCCTAATTGTGGCCCTCCCTTTGTCTACGTTCCAATCATCTGACTCATCTGATGCTTAGGTTGGAAGGGTAAGTCAATTGTAGTGAACATACATGGATATCAGAACCTCCCTCTGATCCAACCACCAGCCTCTCTCATCAAAGGGCTCACAGCCACTCTTGCCAACGTGTATGCGAATAGTATTTTTCGGGTCCCGTAAAATCTGACGCAATCCCGATAGATTATCCATAACTTTAATTTCGCGCCTCATGTTTAAAACATTCGGGACCCCCATCGTCACAGTATTTGCGCAACCCACTGAAGACACGACCGACTTTGAGGATGCCCGTTTTGTGACCTCCATTGTGGTACGGTCCCCTCATCCAACACAGTGGACGACGGACGAGACAGCACAGACGGGGGATAGACGTGAATGAGCCACCCCACGATAGTAGATGATCTTTCTTATTATCAAGGGGCTGAATGTAAGCCTCATGCCTGACTCACGTTCAGGCCATGTACTAAAGTATGTCACGACAGTTATAGAGCTCACGCAACACAAAGGGACTTAAACATCTCACTCGGACACAAACATCGAGCCGCCTTGCTAGGCAGTACGTATCATACAGGGACATTACATGATTAATGTAGAGTAGGATTCCAACATAGTTTTCGTAGACACATTCTGGTGTCAAGCACAGCCCGTTCATGCATTGCGCCTAACTCACGGCGCGCGTATTGATTGATTTTTGACGCTGAGGTCGAGTGTCTGGTCATGTCCAACTCTCGCCAGTCTTTGGCATTCACGGCGTCTCCCGGCGGGTATTGTTGTGGTGGTTTGAACAACGTTCGCTGTGTTGTCGCGACATCTACTGCTAAACTGCAAACCCTGATGGTCGCTTGGTGGACTAGTTGTTTCTGTCCCCTCTTTCGATTGTCGATCTGGTTGACAACTGCGAAGCATTCAAGACATATTGATTCTCTGCATCGGAGCTAATTGACCACTGGACTCAGTATTCGCGATCCTCCGGTCTTAGACTCGTCGCTCGACCTCGTGCGTCAGGCGGCATACATTACACCTGCCCGTTCAGACGCTTCACCATGAGCCTGTGACCTTGTCGCGGCACACATTGATGGTAAGTATGCTTGGATCTCGCAGTAACACCTCGTCAGGCGTACGTTACATAGCATTACCTGGTCCCTTTCGATCTACCTTGAACACGTCCGTGCGGTAGTAACCACAGAGCCGGGGGAAGCCTCGCCAGATTAGGTGCATGTGAAACCCCCGACCCGACCTACGAATCTCTGAGTGAAATTCCTCGTGCGGGTTATCTCGGTGGGCGTCCAGTCGACAAAGTCAGCTGGTGTAAATGCAACTCACGGAAATAATTTCACGCTCGCAGCAAAACTTTCCGAGCATACTATACTAGACAGCTGGGACTCCGTAACTCAAATTCGCATCCGCCGCCTTGTGTGGTAATGTGAATTATGCGTCCGGGGTAAATTCACCGTCTTACACAGAAAAACGCTTGATTACGTGTTAGTGTTCTGCCATTCCTGGCACTTTGTGTCACGGATGAGTACAGATTACCGAAGTACAGTACCCCACGATTGTCCAAGGGCGAGCACTGAGCCGTGAAGGGAACACATCTCAAACCGGCAGTGGGCTGGTCGGAGAGACTGGAATGGGTCGTGGTGGTAAGCAGGAATCAGTATCTGCCAAGATTATGAGTATGGTTCTTGCGAGACCAGGGATTCTGTGTCGACGATCGCCTCGTGTTGTTATCTCGTACTTAGCTAGAGTCTGTGGACCGTGGCCCGTGTGCGCGTTGTCATTTCGATATGCGGGCGGGGCATCTGAACTTAGATTAGTCGTAACAAACGTATATACTACGTCTGGCGCTGTCTGACCTGTCCCTGTTCTCCGACTGGTCCTCGCTCCAGTTTCTTTGCCGTTTCGCCCGGGTGACTGGCCTTGTGGCACGCACTGACAGGAAATCTCGTGGTCCTGGGAGACTCGAGCTGTACATCACTCACGACTTCGCCCCTGAGTCAGGTTCATGAACTCGTCTGGCCTTTCTATCCTCGCGACACCAAAGAGCTGGCCATCACCGTCAGGTGTGGATGATCTTCGTCATCGACTGAGCACGTTCATTGATATGTCTGTCTAGTGACCGCTATCGACCCTTCAAATCGTCAGATAACTCTCGTGGGTCATTAGGCAATGATATGTTTCATCTCATTCACATACACGATAGTCTAACCAGCAGCCGCTTTTAGTCATACTCTCTGGTACTATGTAGGGACTACATCCTGGACTTTCTCCGATCAAGAGTTTTGAGCGATACTGGGTTGGGCTGTGAAAAAACTTCCAAATAAGCTGGGATCACAATCAGCTTCTTTTCATGTCGATATCTGGTCCCACTCCTTGGTCATGTACGGTCTTCATTGAGGTCGCAGTACATCAGAGCGACATCGAAGACCCGTAAGTAATGACGGCCCTCGTTAGCTAGGAAAGTATGTAGCTCTGGATATATTGACACAAAGAACCCTATCCCATCACTAGCTGTTTGTATCCCTTTAAAGATCGTTTTTATCATTCCAAGCTTACACTGGTCGTGTGCGCGTCATTCAGATGTTTTCCAAAATAATATTGTTATCATCAAATATTCATCGTGGTGGTGGCGCAAATATTTGTTTGTGCTGCTGGTACGATGATTTCAATCATTACACCATTGTACCAGGATTCCCCGCGGCTAATCAATTTTAAGTGCTCCTGACACAGATCCGTACATATGCTTTGTACGAGCGTAGTCGGCAAGATCAAACTAGTGCTATGGGACAGTCTCACTAGGCAGTGCTCTCTGTGGATGTGTGAGTACGACATGTGAATTACTGCGAAGTGTCAGCAGTTCTTTACCTGAATCCCGCGGGCTTGGATGCCTTACCCAATGTTGGGGCAAAAATTAGTTTAGCAAAGCCAGATGTCATGTCCTGGTATCAACCGGAGGAACCCCCCAGTGAACATGGATGTAATTCCGACAGCGCTTTCGACCCTCATATCGCCTTCCAGGTTAGTTCGTGATCCGGTGACGCGTCATCCCATAGTTCTTTTTCTCTAGGGGGGCGTAATTGGAATTAATACAGGTGGAAGCAGTGAGTTGATTCCGTCAGTGCACAGCTGTGGACGATCTTGCTCACTTGGATATCACGCCTCAAATTTAGTTACTTGTGATCCCTGGCTCATATAGCGACGTCCGTATATTCGCGCTGACTTTGTTTCAAAACCTCACTCTCGCGGAAACTCAAGACCACTTGGTGAATTGATCATTCGTGCGTGAGGGTGTCATCAACTATTGGCAGGGTATTATACTTATTGAGAAATACATGCATTCAGGCTCGATGACTTTGGTGGGTCACATAATTGTTGACGTCGCCCGGTGATTGGATCACGGTATTCCAGCTTCTCTCGTCTGCGTCCCATGTCACATTCATATGTACTCTAATCGTGAGTCTACGATCGATTCCCTTGAAACATTGTAATTATACAATGCGAAACGAAAGCGTAATCAATGTGTCCAGACTGGCAGTGGTAATTACGCGAAAGCTATTTTCACTATGAAAAAAAAGTGTGTACTACTACTGGGGGGGAATGTTTAACCTTTACAGCCGTTCATCGAAATGTCGATATTACCAACACTCACTAAGGTGCTAAGACATGAAGGTTGAGCTTCTTGAAATGATGTGAGTCTCACTTCCAAGTTCACCATTCCTCTAGACTATCGACTTACCCCTAATTTCGCGAACTCATGCTTAACATCCGCGATCCAATCATTACCTGCTCTGTCGCAACCTACTGGTTGCGACAAAACTGCAACTGATCCAATAGTGACGTCTATTTTATTTCATCCGCCTCCTAACTGGACTGCGAAATGAAATGGTCCCGGATTGCAGGGGTGTAGTAGGACCCTGATCCCTGTGACTGATGGCGATGGAATAATAGGCAACAATAGACTGTGAACGTGAGCATTTCGCGCAACACTCGTAGCTCATTTGTTGACATTTACTCAAATTATTATTGTTTACAGAAATAGAACTTATGTACCGAAAGACTTGTGGCCATCAAAAGGAAGACCTGGGACCGATGCCACTCAGATTTCGGCTCCAATTTTTTACGGCCACCGTTTGACTCAGCGTGGTATAGAATCCGAGAATCATACTTATGGTGAACCTCCCATATAATTGCAAGAGTTGATTTGATCTACAAATGTACGGTAACAGCTAGTAACAGTCATTTTTGAATCCGTTGAATGCCATCTCGGGGGAGGAAATATAGGCTTATTGCGACCCTATGACCGTGATCTTGTGTCCTCTCCTGCCTTCAGCGCTTGCCTTGCTGCGCATCGGCGCAAGCGGCACGCGCCACCAAGCTCATGGTTACCTAATTTGGAGCCCGAGATACATCCGGCGTCACTGTTGGGCTTAGTTTACGACATCCATCCTTCTCCAAAGCCCACGACATGATAGACTATTTTCTACTCCCCCTGACACTCATCTAAGTAATATTTTACTTCAAAAATACTAGGCTCCTCAGTGTAGGCTTGGAGTCGGTGGTCAACCGGTCACACTTTGTCGATATCTTTCCGACGATCCTCCGAGCTGAATCTGCCGTGTGAGTGGAAATAAATACATTCCCACCCGACGTGCATAGAGCGATACCTCCGCTACCACACCCCCACCGTCACTTTGCTATGTCTCACTCTACTCAGCTTCCAGCTCGTTTTACCATGGGGATATGCGACAGGTAAAGCAAAGTCAAATTTTGCCCTCTCATCATCCAATCTATAGATGAACACCGAATCCAGCCTCCTTTCAGATTGAAGGCTCTGCAGATGCTGACAACAGAGGCCCTTCTATCTGGGACACTTTCTGCAAAATCCCTGGCAAAATCGCTGATGGGTCCGAGCGGCGACGTTGCCACGACTTCGTACAAACGATGGAAAGAGGATATTCGACTGCTCAAGTCAGTACGGTGTGAAAGCATATCGATTCTCAATCTCTTGGTCTAGGATCATTCCGAAAGGCGGAAGAAACGATCCTGTGAACGACCACTCGGTATTCAGCATTATAGGTCCGTTATTGACGAACTGCTCCGGGAGGGAATTGTACCGTTTGTGGTACGTTCCACCCACTTAAGGTTTTAACCCTTCGACTGAGAATTCATAGACCCTGTATCATTGGGACTTACCGCAGGTATTGCACGATAAGTATGGAGGCTGGCTGGACAAGGAAGAAATCATTCAGGACTTTGGTAACTATGCTGCAGACGGGTCAGCATGACCGTTGCTACCGAGAGGAATCCCTTGACCGTGCTCACAACATTCATTTCACCTGACGATCTGCTTCAAAAATCTTTTGGTGATCCTTGTGAAGAACTGGTGCGCCACTGCTTGTACTTTTGTGGTGCATCGTTCACACATGTGAAGGCGTCTCCCCTCCCAGAGATAACGTAACGTTCAACGAGCCATGGGTGATCTCAACCATGGGGTTACGGAAACGGCATATTTGCTCCCGGTCACGTCAGCAACACCGAACCCTGGATGTAAGTCCACGCCATTGCTCCCTCGTCACCTCTCTGACGAGACTCCTATAATCATAATAGCGTTTCCCACAGTGTGATCCTCGCTCATGCCTACGCTGTCAACTCTATCGGGAGAAATTCAAGATGTGCAGAGCGGCCAGATCGGTATCACTCTGGACTGTGGTTGGTGTCTGCCGTATGATGATTCGCCGGAGAGTATGTCATGTAGCTCTTGGCCGCAGTGCGCAAGTGCATAGCTAACACCGCCGATGTGCGCTCGCATAGATCAGTCGAGGCAGCGCTCCTGGTCCCTAGCGTTTAATTAGGCATGTCCATAGATCAGGCTACTTCTTTTTCATCATTGAGCTGCGATCTTACCTGAAACGCACACAGGGCGGTTCGCGGTGAGTGCGAGCGGTGGATTGAACGTTCTCCCGCTCAATTGTTGTCGACCTACCAGGATCCGATATACAAGGGATTTTATCCGGCTCGTGTCAAAGCCGTCCTCGGCGACCGGCGACTCTCCCTGAGTTTCACGTCCGAGGAGATCGAAGTAGTCAAGGGATCGTCCGACTTCTTCGGTTTGAACACGTACACGACCCATTTGATTCGTGAGTGCTACCTAGACCTCATCCTCTCCCACGGGGATCGCGACTTATGATCGCCACGGTAGAGAACGGCGGGAGCGATGAGCTGAATGGGTTCATCAAGATGGGCCAGACTCGTCCTGTACGGAACGCAACTAGGAACAAAATGTGAGCTCTTGCTTCTTTGCGAATACACACCAATTGTTTCATGTGTTGACGTATACTCCGCAGGGCTGATTTTTGCCGTGGTTACAGAATTGTAAGCACTGACATACTCTCACTACCGTTGCCGCGACCGTTGCGACATGACGCTGAATCGAACGAATCTGCCGCTCGGGAATCAGAACGAGGCCAGGATTCCGCGCTCGGCGAGTCATGATATCGTCCTATCGGAGAGAATCCCCGTCTAACGTACATCATGACAGCTCACTCAAAACTACTTGTGGAAGGTATGTAAATACGAATATATTCGAATACAATTTCTTTATATTGAACCATTTATTAATATTTTTCAGACGTATGAGAAATCAATCTAGTATGTGGATTCACATACCATGACATCGCATTGAGCAGAACGCTCATCTGTGCCAGTGTAACAGAAAACGGCTTCCCTGTCAGGAGAGAACGAATTCTTTCCGTCGTGAGGCAGCGGTAGAAGATGTTGACAGCCGGACAGCAATATTATCAAAGAGACTATGTACCACTGCCTTGCTGCAGGCCGTCACGGAGGACGGCGCTGACGTGCGCGGCTACTTTGGCTGGAGTAAGCTTTCCCGTTTTACCTTGTCATACCCACGGGTGTCTCATTGCGGCGTAGGTTTGTTGGACAATTTCGAATGGTAAGTACCCTCTACCTCTAACCGGGGGAGATGCGCCTTGCGCCGCCACGGACAGATGACTGACCGAGTCAAGCCATCTTAGGGCCGGGAAGGGCTACAGAGTCCGTTTCGGTGGCGTCACTGCACAATCGACTATGGGACGCAGAAGCGAGACGCGCCGGAGAAGAAAATTCCGCGGCGCGTTGGCTTGTGAGTCAGGGGGTCCGGTCCCGATTGTGTCTTGCTGGATAGGCACAAACAGCGACGCTCATGATGTCGGGTGAATGTAGTGGTTCATAGGGACCCATACATGATCGCGGCGCTGAGCGTCTAGGATCGTCATCGGAAAGAGAGTAAAGGTGAAAGGCAACCCGGTTTGTGGTGTAGGGTTCACCGCCAATGTAGGATTATATCAGGAATGTAGCATCGATACCTTGTTCAAGGGCAGATGATGTTGTTGCTCGCTATTTCAAACGGTCTCGTTAAAACTGATATCTCGTTCCCTGCAGCCTCTTCTACATCCAGGTTCTAGCTTCCGTGGGGCATATTCCTGACCATCGCCATTGTTCATAGTCAGTGCTTATCGCGGGGCTCCGGAATAGAGGACTTTGAAAGTCTTTGATCAGGCGCAGTTCCATACCGATTGAAATGGATTGAAGAAAAATGGTTCTCTTTCTCAATCAATCTGAGTAGCAACCGGGGGGGGGAGTCGGGGGGGGGGGGGGGGGGGGGGACGAGAAGTGTCCTCCGACAGGATGCCCTTTGGGAAAAAAACAAAAATTTTTGTTTTGGTCTCGGAAAAAAACCAAATTTGGTTTGGATCCGAACGCAGCAAATAACATTATGTAGTAATGAGCATTTTTGAAGTCTCCACCAACGCACACTCGCAGGAAGGAATAAAAATTATTGAGATACGGTGCCACGAAGGGGGTTCACAATCTCGTCGACGGCGTGTGTTGAGTGTGTTTCATAGTAGTTGTCAGCGTACGGCGGCCTCACTCTAGACAGGCGTCTTTCTTCAAAGCTCATACTTCAACCTTCCGAGCCCCTGTGTTTGAGATCTCTGCGGCAACATTTAAACAAATCTCATCGCATTTTGAACATATTCACCGTTGGTTGGAGTCTTTCAGTTTTCAGCGTAACGATCTTTTGAAGTGACTATTCAACTTAGCTCGCATTACCTTCCCTTCGGTGGCTTCTTAAACCGTCATCAGATCAAATTACTCGCGATTCAGAAATCACTCACGAGAACTACGGTGATATCAGCGCCTCTTACACCGTTGTAGGGACTTTTCTCTGACCTCCGGCGCTTTTGTTCGCAGCACTGATAGTAAAATAGGCGCATACAACGACCCAATACGCATTGTCTAGTAGATCAAATATCCAATGTTATACAGTAACGGAACTAACATCACAACATGCCCAGCACGTGCTCAATCCTTCCCATCTCCCGCCGCCATAGGCGCAAGCTCAATCTCCTCCGCACACGGCACGGCCCCCTCCGCAGCACACTCCGCCCCTTCGTCTTCCTCGACAGGCGGCGGATGCAGGGTGTGAACGTTGTCCGCGACCGCGGTTGTGCGCGCCGTTCGTCGTGGTGGGCAGCCCGAGGCCCGTCGTGCCGAAGCGCGAGGTGAAGACCATGCCCGTGGACATGACGCTGCCGAAGTCGGCGGAGGTCGTCGAGTAGTTGCGCGGGTGGTCCGTCGCGGTGCGGTGTAGGTTGAGCATGAAGCGGCACATCATTGTTACGGAGATGCTGGGGTGGGTTAGGGGACGTTAAGCGAGGGAGGAGAAAAGTGCGTACTTGGATGCGAAGGTGGAGAGGACGCCGCGGAGGGCGGGCTGTGGGTCATGAGTACTATGTTTGGTGAATGTGGTGAACAGGCATACTGGGCAGAACTGTACAGTTGCGTTAGCTGCAAGCAAGGGCAACTGCAAAGAAATGACTCACATAAAAAGTCAACGTGTTGGCACACTGTGTGCGCAAGCCATTACACTGTACTCTAGTCAGCGGAAGTCTACAGCACCCTCATATTTATCACGTACCCAAAATACATGGCACCTAGTCTATTTTTTCAGCCACGACGTATGGGCGGAGAAATGAAGAGCACTCACCGTCTCGTGAGATAAGCGTTAAATCAGGTCGTTTTGGGCGATGTGAGCGTATTGAAAAACGCTCTCTATACGTTTTGAGGAATGTAAGCGTAAAGATGAGAAGGTCGTAAACAAACAGGGCCTCCCCAGGCGACAGCGATCCCTATGCTGTGGTCAATTACCGAATTCATCATGGGACAAGATGTAGCTCACGAATTGCGCTGGATAAAAAAAGCAAATAAGTTACAAATATTAGTGAAGCTACGGAAAGAGATACCTGATTCGCGACGAGGCAAGATGAACATCCTTCGTCGAGGGATATGTCAGACTTCTGACCTATAAACCGCCCACTACCGTGGCTTCAGTGCGATAGGTCAACCAAAAAAAACCTCTCAGCAAACTCACAATGGAGAGTGTGAGGGAGGACAGCGCCGACATGAAAGAATGAGCACGGCTATTCGCCGACTCCGGGCGTACAAGGCATACGTGCGAAGAAACTGATTCACTGGAGATTTTAAAACGGAGAAGGTTGTTTTACCAGAAGTCAGACATAGGGATGCGACGAGGAAAAGATATCAATAGTCTACCTCCGACGATGACTTGTTATGACGATCAAGCTGAGCTGGCGGTAAAAGGCATAGTGACCGCAGCTGCGACCTTCAGGTCAATTGGGTGTCTATATCACGACGCAAACGTATGCGCACCTTCCTGAATACCTCTGCGCAAACCCGTCAGAAGAAACAGATAGACAGACGGATGGACAAGATACCTGAGTTGTCTTGAATGTCGAGAAGTTGCCTGCCGTGATGGCAATATTCTAGGCCCGGTGTACTTTAACACCGGCTAGAAACCGAACACGATGACATGCTTACAGAAAAGAATGCAAAGTAGCGATTATAAGAAAGACGATGGAGGCTCCCGTGGTGGGGCTCCTCCACACGCGCCAGTACTCGTCGTCGAAGGTGATGGTATAATCGTAAAAGTAGATGACTGGGGGCGGTCCCGATCAGAGACAGACGTCAAATGGAACGCGAGGACGAACCAATGCCGAGGAGATGCAGATAGTTGTGGAGGTATCTGTGCACGCAAGCACCGGGGACGTTTAGCACGATCGGAGTTTGCGCGGACTCGGGAATACTGACAGCTGCGAGAGGGGTACGGGGTCGCTGGACATGTACGGCGTCCGCATCGACTGGGCGCGCGCTGGCCGGGGCGGGGCGGGTTCGTGCGGTTCTCAACGGTGCCCGACGCGTGCGAGCTCGTGCATCGCGCCGCGAGAGACGATGTGGAGAGGGGGCGGAAAGGCGATGATGGAGGCCCACCCGGACTGTCTTATACTCGTTCACGTGTAGGAGCCGCCGGCAGTAATTTGCTGACCTTCGATGAACACGCTACGCATGCGGGTGCGGGGGGTGTCGCCCATGGGCAAAGCCTTCTAGCGAGTGCGCTGATCCGTGTCCTCGGGCCACGGCTGTCAACCCCACTGATGTGAGCATTATCCGCGCCTCCTCAGCGAGCCAATCTGACAGATCCCTACTCCTCGTCGTCCCACGAGCAGTGCGCACAGGTTCTGTTTTGGACGTGAGGGTCTATTGGCGAATCTGGGCGGGAGGATCCCAGCAACATGGGTGATGTTTGTGTCATCCAGACAAGCCCGATGTGGTCGTCAATCACGTCCGACCGAAAGCTGCTTTTACAATTCTAGTGCAGGTCAGAAGGGTCCCTGTCCACCACGGTGATTACTGGACAATTTCACAGAAGTCGAGAGAGAACTCGATGCCATCTAGGATTGCGTGTTCGTAAAGCCTGCTGCTGGGTCGTCGTTCACGAGAGTTCAGATGAAACGTTGGTCAGACCCCGTGCACTCCATTTTGAAACATTTGACTTGGACCCCTGGCTCTCGGTGCAACAGTCATGCGGCCAAGAGGTCATGTGAAACTGCACTGCTGTTTGGTCTCTACTTGCGATGGTTCACATATAAAGCAAGCAAGAAGGAACGCGGAGGAAAGGTTCACTCAAAATATGATCGATAATTAACTATATCGCCACAAGTTTTTATATCAATTTATGTTGGGACTATTAAGTTGGGAACCATTTTCCGGGAGTGTCTAAAAACATTCGCTCGCGTTAGTTATTTTGCGTAGTAATGTAGTGATTTCCACGTTGAAGAAGCAATCCTCAAGAATCCTGGCCAGGAGCGCTCGCAAGCTCTTTGGAATACCGAGGACAGGCGACGGAAAAGAAGACTTCCTCCAAAAGGTACAGAATTTGTACTTGAATGTCGTGAGCGACACACTACACTTGACTCCACACAAATGGGCATGGAATAAGAGTGGGAGTTGATATACGGTTCGCATTGACACGTTTTGTAGGTCTGGATATCTGTCTTTGTATATTTCTGGGTCTGGAGGACTACTAGGCTCACTACTGTGCGACATCTACTGTAACCAGGTAATTTCAAGTCAAAAGCAAACGCGCACTATAATGCCGCATCATGGTTAGAATCGTTTGATGCAACAGCGTACGAGGCTTCTAACACGAGGCTGATCGAGAGCGCTGTGCTGAAGGCAACAAACCGCGAATATAGCATCGCACAGCTCACGACTTCTCGGGCGCGCGAAGACCGCAGGTTGTGACAGAGCCCCTGCCAAGGCATGGCTGCCAAGCGCGGGTCGGAGCAGAGGAGCGGATAGCGAGCGCGATGCTGTCTCCGCGATGCACGACCCGGACGGCAGCAACGGCGACACACGTCCTGATAAGCCGAGGGGGGGGGGGCCTCGACATCGACAGATACTCCCCCAATGCAGGAATGCAGCCAAGCCGAGATGCTCCTTGGAGCATGCTCATTACCGGAGGATGACAAACCTGCCGTGGCCCAGATTGAGACGTATTTCCAGGTGGAGACAAGGGACGGAACACGCTCGCCCCTCTCCGCAGGAACAGTACTTGCGCAGGCTTCGCAGTACAAAGCGGCTTGCAGAGTTCAGGAAGAGGTCGCCGGCAGGAGCTGGAGGCCGGCCAGGCAGCTCTCATGCCATAGCATGTCATCCATAACGCTGCTCTCGTGTGGTGCTCGCCCCCTCTGATCCCCAGGCGTGCCAGCGTTCGCCCCTTGTTCCTATGATGGACGCTTGAGGGCTGTGTGGGCAGGGACCTCATGACGACTGTCCTTGTGCAAATGGGGGTTTCACTGGAAGGGGCTTGTATCTGCGAATGGGATTAATATGCGTATCAACTCGACAGAGATCCTGCTTTCTAAGTCGTTCAATTTTTCGTATACGAACGTGGACGATGACCTCGTTTGTGGTTGTGGCAGGGACAGAGCTGGAAACGAGACCGGTGTGACAGATTCAGATGGATTGTCACGCGCGTTAAGATAATCCAATTTTGATTTTATGGCTGATCTGCTCTGATCGGCAGTGCCCGCCTACTTTAAGACTGCACCCTCGACCGAAGCGGTTCTCCACTCTCCTCTTTCCAGACAACCCTCATCACCATGTCCAAACGTCTTTCGTGAGTCTCTGCACCGTCTGCGACGGCGGGGAATTCCCCCTCGTCTGCGCCCAATTTTTTCCGTCCTCGTACTAACAATTTTGCCCTGTCCAGTTCGACATTACCATCAACGACGCGCCCCGCTGGCCGCATCGTCTTCCGCCTCAGGGACGACGTGTCGTGCCCAAGACTGCCCGCAACTTCCGTGAGCTCGCCACCGGCCAGCACGGCTTCGGCTTCCAGGGCTCTGGTTTCCACCGTGTCATCCCCCAGGTATGCCTTTCGTTGTGAAAAGCGCTGTGACGTATTCGGGCACTGAGCCCGCGCTTGCAGTTTCATGCTCCAGGGCGGTGACTTCACCCGCGGCAACGGCACGGGCGGCAAGTCGATCTACGGCGAGAAGTTCGAGGACGAGAACTTCCAGCTCAAGCACGACCGCCCCGGTCTGCTCTCGATGGCGAACGCCGGCCGCAACACCAACGGCTCGCAGTTCTTCGTCACCACCGTTGTCACCAGCTGGCTCGACGGTGCCCACGTCGTCTTCGGTGAGTTGTCCCCATTCGTTTCTGATGCGCTGGAACTGAATTGTGCGTGCAGGCGAGGTTGTCGAGGGTATGGACCTTGTCAAGAAGATCGAGAGCTACGGTACCGCGTCGGGCAAGCCCACCGCCAAGGTCACGATCGCAAAGTCCGGCACCGTCTAAACTAATACGAACCAAGTAAAACAAAACCATTGTATTATTGAGCTGGATGGCACCCCGAGTTGTACAACTACCCGATAAAAAAAATCTCGAACCCTGAGTCGTCACTGCGTCCGATCGTGTTTGTGTCTTGGGTTCTGAGAACCCGTTCATTTGCTGCCCCGTCGGGGGCCTGGCGATCTAAAGGTAAGCCCCGATGACAATCGAGATTTGAATGTGCCAGAAAATCCGCACAAATGAAGCGAGAATTCACTCGCGCTTTGCATTGTTTGGCCGGGACCCCTACGAGCGCGCGCGAGGCGCGAGAGCCGTGACCCTGGGCACTGCGAAACGATCGGCTGCAAGTCGCGACCGCCTTTTACGCTTGCCCTTGGCTTCCGGCGAACCACTGCTCGTTAACCACAGCCCCTACTGTGTATTGTATCACTGTTGGCGTTTTCAGTATGTCCAACGACTCTCACCATTCCTCGAGCTCGTAAACGACGACAAAACCCGTCTGCGTGATATATACTCGGTCTTACGCCATCCAGTCGTAGCGCTTGCAATTCCCAAGCGTTCTTCAACCATGTGCTCGCAGTATCTCTTTCCGAGTCTCTCTCTCGAACAGCTCAGTGGAGAAAATTTCAGGGCCACCACCGCCTCACATAGATGAGCTCAAACGTCGGGGCGAACCCCGCACGAGATGAAGAAGAGCGCGAGGCATTACTCTCCTCGCCGGCCTCTCGCACAAGATTACGGAGCAGAGCAGTAGCGAGCGTACATGGTGCGTCGCTCGTATGTGTCTCATAGCCTTCGCTGAGAAGATCATTACAGACAACACAGACGAATGGGCAGACCACGTCCCCCACCACCAGCGCAAACTCGGTGCGTCGGTCACACCCCGCTCGCGGGTGCAGCGGCGCGCTGACGGTGTGCGCGCACAGGGTTCTGGAATAGCGCGTCGTTCCTCATCTTCAACCGGGTCATCGGAACAGGGTGCGTCGCCTACCTCATATGATGTGGCAATGTGGGTCTGAGCCTGAGGATGTATGTAGAGGATCTTGCGACGCCGAGCGTGATCTTGCGCTCGTCGGGGAGCGTTGGGCTCTCTCGCTTGCGCTGTGGCTGCTGGGTGCGCTTGTTGCGGCGTGTGGGACTGGCGGTGTATATTGAGCTTGGAACGTGTGAGTGCGTTCTTATATGTGCTTCGGGTTCAAGCATTGATGGACTCGGTGTCGGTAGGCCTTGCCGAGGAGTGGGGGAGAAAAGAACTATCTGGACTTCATATACCGAAGGCCGCAGTTTTTTGGCTACGTGTGTGTATAGCATGTATGCAGTGTTCATCGTGAGTACGCTTCACGAGTATCGGATTTTCAGAACGCTAACTTCACCACAGGGCTGGCAATATCCGCATCCACGACCGTGTTCGGCGAATGTAAGCCTATATATGAAAATTCTATTTGAATGCGTGATAACATTTGTCCAGACATTATGCATGCATACGACCCGACCCATCCTCCGACACCTGCAGCAGCGAGGACGGCAAGCCTCGCATGCATCACGTTCGCCTTCCCTCCTACACGGAACCCACATCAAATGGGGCGTGCGCCTACAGAACGCACTTGGAGCCTTTCAAGCTTGCTATTTTGGCGGAATTGCTGCAAGTGGAATAGCGGTATTGTTGCGTTTACCAGGATTTAGACTGGAGAACGTAAGTTCAACAATTTCACGGGATTCAGGAGGCTAGAATCTAACGGTTGGTCGGTACAGCCTCCCAAAAACCTGGAATGGCGCACAATGTGGCAAGGAAAGCGGTAGTGGAGGCGCGAATGCCTTCGTGACAGGTCTATACAATGTCATTTGGTATGATCATCCCACTTCCCTTCCTTTCCTTTCTAATTCTGAAACAATAGGTCTTTCATCGGCTACTCGAATGCCAACTATGCTCTGTCCGAAATCCGGAACCCAGTCCGCACCATCAAGTTTGCTGCCCCAGCCGCGATGATCGCTATCACAGCCGTGTATATGCTCGTGAACATTGCGTATTATGCAGTGGTGGACAAAGAAAACGATTCTGGGAAGCGGGCGTATCGTCGCTGCGTTGTTCTTTGGCAGGCTGTGGGGACAAGGGACTGAGCGGTGTGAAAAAACTTTCTTGTCGGGTTGTTGTGTGCATGAAGTTCATGAGGGTTGCAGGTGCTAAGTGCTATCGTGGCGATATCGACGCTCGGGAATGTACTTGCGGTACTATTCTCACACGGCCGAGGTACGTCGCTCCTACATCTGAAGGTATGAAATACAACTGACACGGTTTCTGCTCAGTCGTTCAGGAACTAGCCCGCGAGGGGATACTACCATGGTCAAAGTTCTTTCGCGAGCAACAAGCCTTTTGATGCACCAATGGCGGGGATGTTCGAGCAGTTCATCATCACAGCGACGCTTGTGGTCCTTGTATGCCTGCAGGCGACGCGTATCACTTCATGCTGAATAGTAGGGTCAATTCTCGCACACGCGCAAGCGCAAGCGATAACTGACGGAAACTACCAGTGTCGTCGTATCCCCTCTCGCTCATCAAACTCATTTGTGTCCGGCGGGCTTCTGCTGATGCACATACCAAGCGTCGGGCTCGGAAAGTTATATAACTGGAGCCCGCCATTCAGAGCGTACTCACCTGTCATCGCGTTCTTCTTTTGCATCGAATATCTTCCTCGCAGTTGCCCCTCTAGTACCTCCTGCACACGGTTCAGGCCATACGAGAGTCTCCCATACTGGGTATGTTTTTTACTTATATTCACGCGTATATTCGGGCTAACACTCCCTGTATAGTTGCATGTGTTCACAGGTTGTGCGATTTCGCTTCTCGGCGTTCTGTACTGGTATGTAGTATGCCGATGGCTACCAGCAAGAAATGGATATCGCGTTGTACGTGAACGCGTAATACAAGATGGGATGCCCAGAACCGTGATGAAGAAGGCTATAGATTTTGATAGATTAGGGACTACATGTAGGCGTATTTGCGATTGTTTTCACGCTTGTTACTAAGTATATGCCAGATAGACACAGATTGTAATAAACAAATAAATAATAAGGAAGCAAGTCAGAGGCTAGACTCAAATCAACGCGATGCAATCAGATGACCATACACAAGCCTGTACTCGAACTTTGAGCATAATTTCTCACACTTTCTATCAGAGCATTCGCAACATTAGAGCCGGACAGGCGCTTTGACGTCAGACTCGCCGCTCGCCGCTCCTCTTGCCCCCTCCCGCTCCCCGAGGCAATCAAAAACGGCGAGCGGGCGTCGAGGTCGCTGCGGCTGTGACGCAAATGCTCCTCATCGAGCTCCTCAATGAAGCCACACGAGGCCTGGCAGTATATACCCAACATGCACACCCCGAACCTGCCCACAAACCCCCAACCACTGCACGAATTCACTTTCACGCTTCGCCGGGGAAACCATTACATCTCACGAACATTTTTTCCTCAAACATGTCGAACTCTGCTGGTATCACTGACCAACGTCACAACGACTATGTCGGCACTGATGCGAAAACATCGGCCGCATCCCCGGACGCCGAGAAGGCGACTTCAGGCCACAGCTACATCGAAGTCTCTTCCCCAAAGGCAAGCTAATCCCGCTGCAGTCCCTGTACATCATGCTGACGAAAATTATTAGAGGGAGCGCCACAGCGCGCCACAACGCGCATAGACCAAGACGAGCATATGCCGCCACCCACAGGGAGAGGCGCGTTTTGCCGAGCCCGCAAGTAAGCTCTATCCCATAACTTATGACGAGTCAGTCCTGACTAGTCTTCCCAGGAGTGGGCGGGCCCACAGAACGCCTTACAACGGTTCAACACCATGAGCCCGGCACCACAAGTTCCAGAGCAGCGTGCGCCGCAGTCCTCAGGCGCCCCGCGCGGTGTTCAGACTCGCGCACCGTTCTGGTGGACGAAGTGACACCACTGTGGGCAACGCCGTCGTCCGCGGGCGATACGCTCAAAAACACACGTCTAAAGACCTGTACCTGGCGGCATCGGAAAGCCTGGCGCAGGCCCCACCCTACTGTCAATTTGAGCAGCGCAGAGATGCACCACGACGGCAAGCAGCAAGCACGTAAGCGCACGGTCTGCAGGGCCAGGGACCATGTTTGGTACGACGGACCAACTGCGAAGTGTGTTGACGGCGTAGATAGATGGAGGGATGGAGACGCAGAGAGTAATGAAACCGGCCTCCAAACATAAAATGGCATAGAATAGATGTACTGTGTATATTGCAAATAGAATGAGATGTTTTCGTTGTGATTACATCTCAGCTGTCGTCGAGGATTGAGCTGAAAAAAGTGGGATTCTCAAAAGCTGTGTCTCTAATCGGCCCCAATATTTTGTGGCGACTCCTTTGACCTCGCGCCAAAGCTCTTCGCATGCCTCCTACTACCATCCGTCGGCCAACGGGCTCCTTCTCACTAAAACGCAATCCAGCACCGCATGTCCAGGCGAAGAATTACGGAACATACTTGTCTTTGATGGTGTTCTCAAGCTGCCCCCTTCCTCGTCGACCCGCGACAATTTATGCGTGTGAGTCTCCAGGCTGCATCTTGGCTATATGCATTGCAGCCAGCCGGTACGACACTTCGCTCAGCGACCAAATCGGCGCCTTTTCACGGTCTCCCCGAAATTTTGTTCATCACGGCAGGGTGCTCGATTAGGGTAATTATCGGCCTTGTTGAGTTGCAGAACCACGAAGAAGCGTTATTTAGGTGTCGAAATGCCATGGGTCAGTGCTGATGAACCGTCTCCCTAGGAACATGTTCGAAAAGCAAAATCTGTTTTTTTTTTTTTTGCTTTCCCACAGTGAGTGTATCCGACCAAGCAATGATATATATGTCTTAATGCGGCAAAACTCTGATGTTCAAACTTGCGCAGAACAAGGGAAGAGCTCGGTATCCGTTTGTTGCGGGTAGAGTGAGGTTTGTATACGCCGTCGTAGAACGTGTGGAGATAGCAAACGAAGCCGCGTCGAGTTGCATGTTCTGTTTGACGACAATTTCGGCCGAACGACTTCTTCCAGAGAGGCCGTAGATGTCAAACACAGTGTATGTCGCCTGCATGAAATTGACCCAATGAGTGAGGTCATCGAAGATGTGAGTTTTACACTTACAACTGCCAGCTCTGTAGGAGTTCGTCCATCGCCTCGGAGTATGTGCTCTCTCATTAATGGCCACCGTGACGATCTGTGCTTGTTGAAGGATTAATTAGAACCCGGATTATGTCCTGAGTTCTGTAAAGACATTCCATTATTGAACATGTCAAAGGGAATCTCTTGACTTTCGTATGGTTTGTGCGATCTCCTGGTTGTGTTTACGGAAGAACGTTGGGATCTACGAGTTGCAACACCACGCGCATCGATTCGTCACTAAGATTAGGTGACAAAAATCACTCAACAAATGTTAAGGCATACTTGTGGGGGCGAAGTAGACCGTACTGTTCGAAAGTTCCATCGCTAGTAACGGCGCGAAGTGTTCAATGCCGACGTGCCCATGGCTAATCATCAGGTCGCACGAAAAAGTCTTGCACAAGAGAGACATCGGTAACTCTTGCACCTGACACCGACCGGCAGGCCAATTTGGCCACGCACCCTAGCATTGCGTGGCTGTCAGCAGATGGCTTGGGTGGTATTTCATAGGGGCATCGCTTACGAGGTTATAAGTGAAACGCCGAGGAGACATGTAGTGGGTACAATTCGAGTCAAGTCGTGCAAGTCAAGATGTTACAGATATATGCCTGTCACCATCAGGCCTTTATACCCTACGCCTTCAGTACCAAGCGCTAGGCATCATTCGTCCAATGGCGGTGTTTTTGATTGATGTTCGCCGCGCGTGCCAGTGTGAAAACTGGTTCATCGACCTGACTCATCGGCCAGCCGGGCTTGCGGTCTAAGCTACACTCGACCCACGTCCCTCGCATCAATGCCGTCGCATAGGGTTGAATTTACAGACAGGCCGGCAGAGCCGCTGCGCCCACAATGAGAGTATTCGGCCCAAAGAGGTTACAGACAACAATGTTGCGCTTGTGGTTTTGGGATTATGCGGGAGGCTTTGTCGAACGGTTCTGTTGCGGGAATGTGAGTAAGTAATGTGGGGTAATCATGTTTTGTAAATTCGGCCGTGAACGGAGCGGAATACAGAGGTCATTGCTTGAGGCGCAGAGTGCCATGGTGTGCAGGTTCAAAGCGGAGAAGGGCAGTAAGACGCCTATGTAACGGATTGTTGATGGGAGACCTCCGGATCAGGCAAGCACTGTCGTTCACGGTGTTCGCCTTAGAACACTGCTTGTGGCTTCAAAGAGCGCACTTCATACCTCTACTAAAAACTCCCCGCATAGCATTATCGGTGCTATTTGTACAGACTTACTTTCCGTGTTGTGTTCATTTTTTGGCTGGCGAGGACTTGGTGTACAACGTCGCAATGTGCCGAACGTGATCGAGCCGCCACTGAGCGTGAGTGTGTGATGCGTGACAGGTGACGGCGCGTGAGACGAAAAACGCGTGACCGCGTTCGTTGATATAATCCCACCGCGTCTGCCTCCACTGCTGGCCTCGCCAATCACCACGCGCATATTCTCTGCGTCTGCACACGAAATTACATAAATCTAGCTCACTCACATTCTTCGCCTTATCGGCTCGTCCTCACGGCTCTTTCTACCACTCCCCCTTTACTCCCAGATGGTGAAACGAGCGCGAGACCTCTTCGACTCAGGCTGCGACTCGCCCACACCCCCCTCACCTCCCAAACGCCAGATCCCGTTTATCATATTCCTCTCCGATCCGACCTCGAGCCTCGTCACATTCTACACCTTTTGCATACACGATCCGAACACCACTATCTGTACCTCAGGACTCGCCTACAAACCATTTGGACTCAAACGTACAGCGGACCTTGGCGGCCCTCGAACTTCCGCGCCCAACCACCATTTGGAAAACACATATGTCTTCGCTTTCAACTCGTGGACACGCGGCTAGGCCGCACATTGGGCCGCGAAGAGACGCGACGCAGAGGGTGGAATACACAGGGTGGTCCAAGTTCCGCTCAACTACACCTTTAGGCACCTCCACAAGCTCGTTCTCTTCCTGTTCGCCTCTGACATCAGCGGACGCTCATGCTAAAGCTGCCATCAGCTCGCCGCACGTCACTCCGAGGCACGTCCGTGAGCCGTTAGCCCAGAAAAAGGCAAGGCTCGAGCGGGGCCCAAACCAGTCTCGTCACAGTGGGGCGGCCATTTCTTCGAGGTACTCAAGCCTGCCTCTGTGCACCCCAACTCGACCAAGCCTGGTGTCATCAAAGCTGGAGGAGTAGTCCGAACGAAGCTATCTAGCCATGTGCGCGAAGCATGCAGACTTTTTGGGGACCTCCTAGACCCCTGAGAATGCCGCTAGTTCCTCGTCAGACCTTCCTAAAACGCTGGAGGATGAAGATGTGGAGAAGGGAGACTGGACATGGGAGGCACGAGGATGACTTTACTTTGGGTAAGGTCTGGCGCAGAGGGTCCATCGAATGATAGGGGCATCATTTACGTAAGTCCAGCAATGTTCTGAGCCTCAGGACCTCATTAACCTTTTTTCAACCGTTGCTAGCATCATCAGCCTGATATCTCTATTCATAATCACTGCAAACACCCTTCCGGTACCCCGCACGCAAAGGCAGTGGGAATGCTCCCCACGTCTTTCACGCGCGTGGCAACACGGTGTGAACTCGTTCGAATCGCTCACGTCGTGCCCACCCAAGATGGCGGCGAAGCCGTGTTCCCACTCCCCAGCTCGGACCTCGAGCATCTTCTACACCCCCTCACACAAACTCACATCGACCGATGGAATAGGGAAGGTGCATTCCCCAGATTTCTGCAGCGCGAAGCTGAACGGGAGCGTGCACTCCAACGCGCGCCCGCCCTCACCGCATAGCGCGTCATTGGTCAGCGTCCGTTCTCACCAAAAGCGCGCGCGTACCATTGCCCGACCGAGGGACCCTTCAGAAACTCCCACAACGGTTCCTTCGTCAGATCCCATGTTCCCATCAAGTGAACCTGAGAGTGACGCGAGCGATCTGTCATTGTGTTCTGCGTATTCCGACGGCGCCATCTTCCCATTCGCATTGAGCGCCATAACACCCTATCCTGCACATCCGCATACATAGGAAACGTATGCAGCGTGCCGAAAGGCGTATGGCGCGTTTAACAAAGAGCGGATTGGTTGACATGGTCAGCAGTGACGAAGACGACGCGAAGAAGAAGGGGAAGGGGAAAGACGCGGGTAAGGACAAAGGCAAGGAGAAGGGAACGGAAAGTGTCAATGATGAGGATGCAGACGGCGAGGTTTTGAGGAGCATGACGAAGATATCAAGGAGAACGTCAAGGAACCAGTGATGGTGAACCCCTTCACCAAGCGGGTGCCGAGAGCTCAACAGACGAGGAGATCGCGAGGGTCTATCTGCGCGCAGAAACCTCTCCCCGTAATGGATGTGATCGAATGGACTCCTGCACCTGATGACGAAGACGACCAGTACACGAGAGAGTGGGGATCAGTCGAAGTTTAAAGCTCCCGACAACTCCAGAAGTCTATTCTGTGTTACTTCCGACTCCTACCTAGTACTCACGCGAAGGCTCGCCGGAAAAACGTACGACCAGTATCATACTGTACTGTATTGTTGATAACTTCATACTATATTACTTACCCCTAGTCAGGTCATTTCGTTGAGTGACCACCATTACAAGTCGTTGGAGTGCAAGAGGCCCAAAGTTGTAGTACTACAACACCCGCGCCAGATGAGTCCACGTCAGGGGGCCAGCACCAGCGCGAGCGCGCATATCACCTTGTGTGAAGCGCCCCGTCTGTGCGTCTGGGACGCCGAAAAGCACCCTGTCGTTTGTGGAGCATGAATAGTCCCGTTTGCTCCATTATACAGCGGATAACTAGCCTTTCAGCAAGGTTCTTCTTAGATACAGCCGAAGTAGCGCCTTACACCCACAGCAGTAGACATGAACACATCGCGGTCCTCAAGCTGGGCGCCTACATAGGCTGGGTATGGGCCAGACAGCCAACGTTGCTTTCGGGCAATGACCGCAGTTATATCGCACATATGTCAATGGGATAATGTTTTTTGTCGCGTTTTCAACCTTACATCCGAGTATTCATGTAGCAGCTGCTTGAAGCAGGGAGGGGAACTGCTCGGTAGTGCTCGAGGTCCTAGTCACGTGGGGTCGCTACCCCCCTCGCATAAGGTGATATGGGCGCTCGCATTAGTGCAGGCCCCCTGGTCCACGTGGCCGCCACGAAGCCTTCGGCTCGATATGGAGATCTAGCGCTAGCCGCAGCGTGTAGATCGGTGTGCATGTAACGGGTCCATGTGGAACCATGACATCAAAACATCGACATATAAACTTTGCGGACTTGGCCATTCACCTCGTCTCTAAAGCTCTGGGGACACAGTTTTCTCACAGTTCACTTCTACCTTCCCCCGGAACGAACGATGACTCCAGTCAAGCGCCCTTCGGCCGAGTCATTAGAACTTCAGTAAGACTCGCGCCTAAAATGTCAAGCCTCACACACACTCTGTCCCGACCTCTTCCTTCCTCCCTCAAAATGGCAGATGCACGCCTGCAGCGCGTTGTGTCGCGCCTACAAAATCTTCCCGAGGATCTCCCTACCGGACGGACTACCCACGGCAGCTAGGCGGGCACAGACTTGTCGAAGCTGCGTTAGCCGCGGACCTCTCCGAACAGACTTGCCTGAGTCTACTAAAGCTCGCGTTATACAACGAGAATGAGGGAGAAGATGACGATGAGTCCTACGGGCAGCAACACTCCTTCTGCCTTCCAACATCGTTCGTCGTTCTCCTCTAGCGCGCCGTTCTCCGTTCTCTTGCATCGATACACCGGCGAAAAAACCGATCTGCTCATTGGTTCATCATCGGCCTCAGCACAGGACCCACTCGTGTTACGCCTCTCCGTAGACCCAAACGATCCCCATTCTGGGCGTTGTGCGCAAGGTGCAGCTGGTCGAAAAAAGAGGCAGAGGCGGATGCAGTACCCTACGAGTCAGTCGATTCGTACAAGCACTGGGCAAAGATAAGTCCGATGGTCTCGACGGTTTCACTCGCCCACTCTTCCGCGTACGTTTCTTCGATGAGACAGATGCACCGATGGAGAACTTCATGCGGACAACAAGCCTTACCTCGGACCTTACTGTGTTCATCACGCGACAACAAGAGACCCACTCGTGCTGCACTGACCCCGCATATATCCCTTCGTATCATCTATATCTACAATTCGCTCCTGTTCTCCCAAGCACGCATCAACTTCATCGTTGATCAAACTCTCCATTCTCCTACGCAAGGTTGCTTCCAACCCTCTTTCTCCCGTCGGCTCAGTCCCTCTCCTCACTCCTGCCCAGCGCGCTTTGCTCCCAAACCCTACAGCCGACCTTAACTGGTGCGACTTCAAGGGTGCTATTCCAGACATTTTCTCCCGGAACGCAGAGCAATTCCCCGACAGACCCTGCGTCATCCAGTGTCTTCCCAGTCCCGACCTTGACACACCACAGGAGAAGATTACGTTCACGTATGGAGCGATTCTTCGTGCATCCAACATTCTTGCACATCACCTGATACAAGGAGGAGTGCAGAGAGAGGAAGTGGTCATGGTGTATGCGTACAGGAGTGTAGAGCTCGTGGTCGCGGTCATGGCTATTCTGAAGGCTGGGCGCAACATTCTCCGTCATAGGTGTGTTCCCTCATCTCAGATGGAAGCGTTTTATCGAATACTGAAATTGCTCATAGACCCCGCGTATCCGCCAACTAGACAGACAATCTACCTTCAGGTTGCCCAGCCTCGGGCACTTGTCGTGCTCAAGGGCGCTGGACGAATTGGGCCTTCTGTACGAGAATTCATCTCGAACGAAGTCAAAATCCGCGTCGAGGTTCCTGCGCTGGAACTTCTCCCCGATGGTAACCATTATGGGCGGAAGTCCAGAGGGTGCTGAGGGACGTCCTTGCACCTCAACGATCTTTGTCAGGCACGAACCCGGACATCCCTCTGGGACCTGACAGCGTTGGCACGCTTTCGTTCACGAGTGGTAGTACAGGTATCCCTAAGGGTGTACGCGGACGCCATTACAGTTTGACCCATTTCTTCCCATGGATGGGGCAACGTTTTGGACTTGATGAGACGTCCAAGTTCACCATGCTAAGCGGTATTGCCCATGACCCTATCCAGCGTGACAGTAAAGTATCCACGAACGTTCGTATATTGCACACGTACTCATCCGCTTCTAGTGTTCACCCCGCTATTCTTTGGAGCAACTCTCTACGTACCCACGGCCGATGACATCGGCAACTCCTGGACGGCTAGCCGAATGGATGGCCGACAATGAGGTTACCGTCACTCATTTAACACCCGCCATGGGTCAGCTGCTCTCAGCGCAAGCAACACGTCAAATTCCCTCTCTTCAGAATGCCTTCTTCGTTGGCGATATCCTCACCAAACGTGACTGTCTCCGTCTTCAATCGCTTGCTGCGAACGTCCGCATCATCAACATGTACGGCACGACTGAAACCCAGCGTGCAGTCTCCTACTTCCTCATTCCCAGTGTCAACGAGGACCAGACCTTCCTCGCTACCCAGAAAGACGTCATGCCAGCTGGCGAGGGTATGATCGACGTACAACTGCTCGTCGTGAACAGGAACGACAAGAACGTTCCTTGTGCAGTCGGCGAAGTCGGTGAGATCTACGTCCGCTCTGGCGGTCTCGCCGAGGGGTATTTGGACGCCGACGCCACGGCAGAGAAGTTCGTCAGCAACTGGTTCTCCGCCAACGCACCCCCCTCGCCAAGACACCATCCTTGAGCCGGCCAGCGGTACGCCAGGACCAGAGGCGCAACACTGGAAGGGTATTCGAGACCGCATGTATCGATCTGGTGATCTCGGGCGGTACTTGCCTAACGGCATCGTCGAGTGCACAGGCCGCGCAGACGACCAAGTCAAGATTCGTGGGTTCCGTATCGAGCTAGGAGAGATTGACACACATCTCAGCCAGCATAAACTCATTCGGGGAGAATGTCACCCTCGTGCGGAGAGACAAGGACGAGGAGAAGATTCTCGTCAGCTATTTCGTACCCGTAGTGGTCCCGATTTGGACTCGTACGCGAGCGACATTGGTGATGAAGAAGACGGCGGTCTTGTTGGAGGCATGAAGAAGTACAGACGCCTCATCAAGGATATCAGGGAGTACCTCAAGACGAAGCTTCCCGAGACACAGTATTCCATCTCGTACGTAGTGTTGCCCATTCATTTGACCTGATGTTGACATCACAATCAGTGTTCGTTCCATTGAATGCGGATGCCATTGAACCCCCAACGGCAAGATTGATAAGCCCGCCCTTCCGTTTCCCGACACTGCCCAGCTGGCGCCCACCCAAGACTCGCGTGTCGTCGGTGAAGGGCCCTCAGCGGACCAATCAACTGAAGAAGCGATGCGTACCATCTGGTCTCGCATATTGCCCAACGCCTCCTCTCCGATTCCTCTGGATGAGAGCCTTCTTCGATCTCGGCGGTCACTCCATCCTCGCTACCCGACTCATCTTCGAGATCCGCAAGTCGTTCGTCATCGACGCCCCACTAGGCTTGATCTTCGATAAGCCTACCATCAAGGAATTGTCATCCGCGGTGGACAGCTTGCGGAACGCAGACCTTGGGTTCGAATCCTCCAAGGCGCAAGACTCCTCTGCTGAAGCGTCGACTTCGGCGGCTTCTAACAAGATTGAATATGGCCAGGACTACGACGCTCTTGTCTCACAGTTGAAGCCGTCCTACCCCAGCGTGCCTGCAGATTACTGGGATCGCCCGCTTACCGTTTTCCTCACTGGTGCCACTGGCTTCCTTGGCGCGTTCATCCTCCGTGACCTCCTACAGGATGAGGCTCGTGTGAAAAAGGTCATCTGCTTGGTTCGTGCTAAATCGTCAGAGGCGGCGCTCGCGCGCCTTCAGGATGCCGCTGGCGGCAGAGGTGTGTGTGGAACGAGAAGTGGGTAGAGTCGGGTCGGCTGGAGGTCGTCAAGGGCGACCTTGATGTCCCACACTTCGGCTTGGACGATACCACCTGGACGCGGGTGGCGGCTGAAGCAGACTTCGATCATCCACAATGGTGCCCTGGTACGTTGACCAGTAGAGAGGCAATATCATCGCTAATCATGAGTGCGTTGTAGGTTCACTGGGTATACCCATACGAAAAACTGCGCAATGCGAACGTGTTGGGTACGTTGACTGCCATTGACTTGGCAGCAATGGACAAGCCCAAGTTGTTTGTGTTCATTTCGTCTACATCTGCCATCGACACGGACTACTATGTCCAACTATCCGATAAAGTGTCTAGAGACCCCAACGGCCTTGGCGGTGTACCGGAAAGCGATGACCTTGAGGGAGCTAGAGGTACTTTGAAAACGGGATATGGTCAGAGCAAGTGGGTGTCGGAGAAGCTCCTGTTCGAGGCTGGCAAGAGGGGTCTCAGTGGACATATCCTCCGGCCTGGATATGTTGTTGGAGACTCTGAGACAGCAGGTAAGTACCCTGAGAAGTTTTGCGCATAACATGCTTACGCCTCTCTAAGTCACGAACACGGACGACTTCATCTGGCGCATGGTGAAAGGATGTATCCAGTTGGGCCTTGTACCGGACTATCAACAACACCGTCAACATGGTGCCCGTCGACCACGTGTCCCGTTCGACTGCTCTTGCCGCACTTCATCCCCTCCCCGGCGCCTCAAGATCACCTCAGTGTCTTGCATATGGCCGCTTTCCCCAGACCTACCTTCAATGATTTCCTTTCGTCTCTGTCCCTCTATGGCTACGACACCAAGCGCTGCGAATACATCGAATGGCGTCGTCAACCACTCGAGCGACACGTCATGGAAGTCCAAGACAACGCGCTCTTCCCACTCTTGCACTTTGTCCTGGACGACCTGCCGACAAGTACGAAGGCGCCCGAAACTGAGCGATGTTAACATGCGGGCGCTGTTAGCACCTCACTTGCAGGAAACAACCCGCACGGTCGACGACGACCTGATGGGCAAGTACATCGCGTGGCTTGTTGAGGTCGATTTCCTTCCCGCCCCCAACGCGAATTCGACGCGCAGGGCTCTCCCAGAGCTCCCCAAAAACACTGCCACCAGAGCCGTTTGGCCGGAGTGGAGCGTAGATCGATGGTCGGTGACGGAATAAAATGTACTCATAATATTTTGTAACACTCACTAATCGCCTTTTGTACCATACATTTTTTTTCACGCATCTTGGCAAGGCATTCGTGCATGCGACGCGTCGAATCTCCTAGGACGAGTCAACGCGTGCGGACGCGCTGAGGCTTGATCGAGATCGCATCGGGATATAGCCGCTCATTGGACGAAAGGCGGGAAATTTGAGAGCAGAGGCTCTTACTCGAAAGAGTCACTGCATTGAGCAGTTTATCCTTTCTCCCTGCCATTTTGCCCCGTTTCGCCTGTGAATATGAAGTATATTCTTGTTTCTGGAGGCGTTGTGAGTGGGATCGGGAAGGGGGTTATCGGTGCGCCTCAATTTCGAGGATTTGAACGCTAGGGGCTAATGTGAACACTGCAGCGTCTTCGACTGGTTTGCTCTTGAAGACGACCGGTCTGAAGGTTACGGCAATAAAGATTGATCCTTACATGAACATTGATGCTGGCACAATGAGGCCGCAAGAACATGGTGGAGAAGTGCGAGACATGGTCTAGGAAATCACGCGACTCACGCGATATCTGTAGGTGAAGTATACGTCTTAAATGACGGTGGAGAGGTCGATCTCGACCTTGGAAATTACGAACGCTATCTTAATGTCACCCTTTCCCGGGATAACAACATCACGACCGGAAAGATCTATAGTGAGGTTATTGAGAAGGAGGTAAGAACCACCCCTGTATCCCCGTTCAAACGCGCGTTGTGACCAACCCACGCCATGACAGAGACGTGGAGATTACCTGGGGAAAACGGTTCAGGTGGGTTACTCCGCGGACAAGCAGAGAAGCCAGGATCTCATTTAGATACACAGATCGTCCCCCATGTCACGAACGCTATCCAAGACTGGATAGAACGCGTCGCGAAAATCCCCGTAGACAACACCGGCGAGGAGCCCGATGTCTGTATTGTTGAGCTGGGAGGCACACTGTCGGTGACATCGAATCCGCCCCATTCGTTGAAGCAATGCGCCAATTCCAGTTCCCGCGTCGGATATGAGAACTTCGCCCTCATCCACGTCTCCCTCGTCCCAGACATGCATGGTGAGCAGAAGACGAAGCCGACACAAACCACCGTTCACGCGCTCCGTGGTCTGGGTCTGTTGCCCGACTTGGTACGTCACCCATGGTATTTGAGCCATCTCGACCTATTCACATCCCGTACAGATTGCATGTCGTCCTGATTGTTAAGAAGCCCCTGGAGCCGGCTACCAAGTCTAAAATCTCCATGTTCTGTCACGTCTCGTCTGAGCAGGTCATCGTGTGTACACGACGTGTTTCCTCGGTCTACCACGTTCCTTTGCTCTTGCAGTCTCAGGGCATCGTTCAATATTTGCAAAAAAGCGTTTGAAATTGGGAGGCCTGACGTTGACACGCGAAGAGTCCATTGACCGAGGCTTGGACCTGAGAGCGGCCGCTGGAGAGAACTCACCGGACTGGAGTGAGTGCCTCTTATACTAATGCAGATTGTATCCATACTTGACTGATAAACGGTCAGCCAAGAGCGTCTCCTCGATTGAGGTCACTATCGCATTGGTGGGCAAGTACACACGACCTTCAGGACTCGTATATGTCCGTTACAAAACGCTCTCTAGAGCACTCGGCATTCAGATGCCAACGTAAACTGAACCTCAAGGTCAGTCTTAAGCTACAAAATCCTCCTCGTGCCCGAGCTGACTTTTCATTACAGTGGGTTAACTCGTCCGATTCTCGAGCCTGACACCCAAGTCACAAACCCTGCGAGGTACCGTGACGACGCTTGGAAGGGCTGTCGTTTTTCCGCGGGGTAGTGTCGCCATCCTTCGTTACACTCCACGCTTCTCGCTAAGTCACCTCGGTTCTCTAGCGGAATCCTTGTTCCTTCCGGCGGCTTTGGCATGCGCGGAACAGAGGGTATGATGCTCGCTATCAAGTGGGCCCGAGAGAAGAAAGTACCCTTTCCTCGGTATTTGTGTCTTGGATTCCAACTCGCCGTCGTCGAGTGGGCACGGAACGTCTGCGGTATATCACCGGTAAGGTCATATGGGGCGCTTTACATTTCTCAAATATACGAATGACGGCATACAGAGGAGGCGATTTCTGGCGAGTTTGACGAAAAGTCCGAAATACCTACCCCCTCATCGTCTTCATGCCCGAGATCTCGCGGACACCATATGGGCGGCACTATGCGTCTTGGCCGTACGCCCCACCAGTATTCCAGACTGGTACTGAGAAACTGGTCCAAGATACGTAAACTGTACGGTGGTGCAGAGAAGATCCTGGGAAGAAAGGCAATCGTCATCGGTACGAGGTCAACCCAGAATGACATTGACAAGTTGTCTACGAGCGGGATGGCGTTCGTTGGCAAGGACGAGAAGGGCGAGCGTATGCAGATCCTGGAAACTGCCGGGTACGTATACGTCAGCTGTTGGACAATCTTATCTCATATTTTATCCGTAGACCACCCCTACTTCGTCGGTCTCCAAGCTCACCCAGAGTTCTGCACTCGTCCCCTGAATCCATCACCTCCTTTCCTCGGCTTCGTCGCAGCCGCCTCTGGCCAAAAGGTCATCGAAGAGCAAATCGACATCCAACTCAAATCCTTCCGCCCACCTCACCCCGTGCACGCTATGGTCAGCGAGGCCAAGCTGCGCAACACTGAAGAGGAGCCCACGCCGCTCGGAAAGGAGGTTGTAATGTCTGCCGAGCAGTGAATCTAATTCCACAGAGCAGAGAGACATAGTGTATTAGCCCAACGCATATAACTGTATAGATGCTCTAATGACGTGTGCAATATTGCGCGAAATGTATATGACCCTGGAAACGAGGCGAAGCAAGGATAAGACGACGAATAATTACAGATGCTAAGCACGGAGTGACTAGGGTACAGCTATGATACAAGGGTGAAGGGGGGTGATGGTGGGGTGTCAGACAGACTTTTAGTCGTCCTCATCCCGAGACTCGCGCCGACCGAATGATCTCCTCTCGGAAGACTGCTCGCGGCTGCCGTAGCTGCGAGGACGATCTTCGCGGTCATAGCTCCGAGGGCGGTCCTCACGGTTGTAGCTACGAGGGCGGTCTTCACGATTGAAGCCGCGGGGGGGGGCGGTCTTCGCGGTCACCGTAGCTGCGACCACGATCCGGGCGGTCTCTCCGCGGTCGAAGCTGCGAGGGCGGTCGGTCACGGCCCTCGAAGGACGAGTCGTCGCGGTTGCGGCCGACATGGCCGCGCTGCGTCCAAGCAGGACCCGAGAAGTTGCGCGGCGGCGGCTTTCCCTGTCCGCTGGACCTCCCGAAGTTCTTGGTGCGTCCGTCGTTGAATCCAAGTTTCTCGAGGAAACCCTGCGAAATGTATGGCGGCTGAGGGAGGCCGCACGCCTCCCAAGTCACAGTCCAGTTCTTCAGACCTTCGGACAATAACGCTCTTCTGCACACGAAGCTCGCCGCTCTTGCTGATGTAATATCCGAGCTCGCGAGGCTGAGGGTCTCCTTGACCGCGTCGGGTCAAGCTTGGCGGTGAAGTCCTTGACTTCCTGCTCGATCTTTTCTATACGCTCGACGTATCCATTCGAATTGTTTTGTTGTGTCGCAAGCTCCTTGACCTGCGACGTGAGCTCGTTGATGGATAGCGGCTTCAGAGGAATCTCGCCGAGTTTCGCCATGTAATGAAACCGGATCTCCCAAGGGAGAAGGACAAGATCCAGCGCGGCCAGTCGTATCACGTCCACGTCCCGTACGGCCGACGCGGTGAACGTATTGATCAGAGGAGCTGGGATGCCGACCTGAATGGACGCGCGCGTGGACCACCAGGGTAGTCAACACCTACGAGCAGAGACATCAGAGGAGATGAGGACACAGTCACGCTTGTCATTCCTGAAGCGGTTCGAAGTGTTTGAACGGGATTCCATGGTGCGCTTTGAGTGAATCTCATAGATGGACATACGCTTGGCCGGGAGACAGCTTTCAGCAAGCTCGGCGAATGAACGTCGAGAACAACTGCGTAAGCTTCGTCGTAGGTAAAAAGATGATGGTCTTGGAGTTGCCTGGGTTAGTCAGTTGATCGTGTGCGAGGAGACGGAGGACGTGTGGTAGCTGGTCGGCAGCCGAAGGAACGACGGTGTGGTATTGCGGTACATGCGCATGAACAGGCGATGAGTCGGCAGGGACACAGTCGATGAACATGTGCTTGGGATCCAACGTGGCACTGAGCAACCTGGCGAATTTCACAGAGACACGGTAGCCGAGAAGAGGAATGTCTGCCGCTTGGGACTCTTGGGTAGATATGAGGTGATGGCGTCAATGTCCTCACGGAAACCCATCTCCAAGAGAGTATCGGCTTCGTCGAGAATGAGCTACATACAGCAGGTGAGCACGATGTGTGGAATTGACAGACTCAGGACGTACGAATGGGGTGTTCTCAAATCCCTTTGCGAAGTCCGGCTCGTTTTCCAAAAGGTCTCTCATAGACGTCCAGGAGTAGCAACCACGATATCCCTACGACCACGCATCCAGTCGCGCAGCATCTGCATACGCTTGCTGGCAAACCAGTGCCGACGAAAAGCCTGACTTCAAACCCTTCTTGACGTGATGGGGTTAACCGGAGAGCTTCGTTGGCGATTTGCGGTGGCCCAGCTCGCGGGTAGGACGTAATGATAAGAGCACCAGCTTCATTCCTTGACATGTGCACGGATTGCACCGCATCGACAAATGACGATCCGACTCGAGACCTGCGTCCTCGAAACAGCTTCTGTCCAGCGTCTTGGAGTGCTTTCACGCTGCGCCTCGACAGCAGGAATGAGAAACGCCAGGGTTTTGCCTGTAACGGTTTTCGCCTTCACGAGCAAGTCGCGCGGGTTATTGCTCTCTGGGAACTCGTGAGGCTCCGGCGAGCGCGGGAAGAAGAGGAAGAACAGCAGCCTGTACGGGACTCATGTGTGATATTTTGAGAACCGACTTCAAACTCGCCAAGGTTCCGTTTGAAACCTTGCCTTGCCAGGATGTCGAATGAGGGCTGGTCATTTCCAAACGTTTGCTGGCTGGATTCAGGCCTTTCGACCGTATTTGATGGTTGGGCAGCCTCAAGCACAGGCTGCGCCGCGGTTGTCGCGAACCTCCACGATGTCCAATGGAGCTATGGGAGGATTAGCACGACATCCAAACGGTGAACAACACGAGTGACGAACCGCGCTTGGAGAGAATGTGACCAGACCTGCTGGCTCTAAGCAGGACTGACGGGGGGGCGAGGACGCCAATGCGGCCCCTCATCCAAGAGGTCGCCATGGCTGTGAGCTACGATGAGCAGAGGAGTGTCGGCAACGTCGAGGTTGGCGGACACACGACGGTTGGAGAGCTGCCGAGGTTGCAAAAATTCGGGGAAGGTCTATCAATCCGCCAGACGCCCTAGAAAATGCGGCCAAATCCCCGGCACGGCAACTCCCGCCCCGCGATCAACGTTCAGGCGCCCCTGCCCTTCTGCAGTCGCCGAAAACTTGCTCCTGCCACCATCCACGACCTCGTCAGCGTTCGATACCATGTCTTCAAAGCGTAAATGGGACCAGGCCGCTCCTGCGGACGGCGACACACCTACAAAAGCGGTCAAGACTGAGGAAGGAAAGACTGCATCGGAGGCTGCTGCCGCTGCTGCAGCGATTGCTGCAAAAAATCGCCGCCCAGTTTGCCAACCCCCAGTAGCTCTGGAACCTCTCTGGGGCCCAGGGGACCCCCATGATGGCGACTTCACCCACGATATCGATATTAACGACATACGAAACAGATACCTGCTGACCAAGGGCTCTACTCAGACTCAGGTATGTCTGTGTGGCCGGACCTGTTGCGAGCAATGACTTAACGTTGCTGGTTGTAGATTCATGAAGACACAGGTGCTTCTGTCAGCACCAAGGGTACTTGGTATCCAGACCGTTCCAAGGCTACCGAGAAAGACCCCCCTCTTTACCTTCATATTTCCGCTATCTTCCCAAGAAATGCTGGATAAGGCTATCGACAAAGTTCAGGAGTTGATATCAATGGACCTTGGATCTCTTGTCGAGGATAAGAAAGACCGTCTCCGAGAGAAGGTTCGCAGTATACACATGCAACTTGTACGCGAAGCTGACCCCTGGTCGTAGCGAAAATGGCCCGAAGAGAAGATTCCCGTAGGCTTGGAGACCATCCGTAACTTCAACGTTCGTGCGAAGGTTGTCGGACCATCGGTGAGTCATATCTACCCTCAGCTGAATCTCTGTCTGACTTCTAGTACAGGGTATGTTCGTAAAGTACATCCAACAAGAGACAGGTACTCGTGTGCAGATCAAGGGCCTTGGATCGGGTTTCGTCGACCAAGAAACCGGCCAAGAACATGATGAGCCTATGTTCATCCATGTTACGTACGTTTTTTACCACATCGACACGAACGTCCCAACAATTGGCGCGCACTGAGTGTCCATGTAGGGGGTCCTGATGAAGGTCAGGTTTCAACGCGCCAAGGTTCTCGCTGAGGACCTTCTCGAGGTCGTCCGTCAGGAACACGGCAAGGTCAAGGCTATCGTACAACAGCAACAAATGGAGCTTCATCAAGCACAAGTCCAGTACGCGGCCGCCTACAGTGCTTACGCCGTATGTATACTCCACTCATGCTCATCCTCCTTCCGCGTCCTTGCGCACATGACAGTCGCAATTGCAACTCGATCTTGGTCTGTATCTCATTACGTGTGACCGCTAACTTGTACCCTTGCTTTTTTTGCCCGTGTGACAATATAGGGATATGCACCTCCACAGCCCGGCGCCGCCCCTCCGCCCCCGCCACCTGGCGAGCAGCCTCCTCCGCCTCCCGATGGCAGCGCTCCGCCACCGCCTTCCGACCCGAACGGCGCCGCCCCTTCCGCCAGCGACGCGGATGCTTACGCTCAATACTGGTTCGTCTATGTTGATCTCCTACTGTTGGTGGAGCTGACGTGTCTGCTACAGGGCTGCCTATGGATACGACGTCAACTCTCCCGAGTTCAAGGCATGGCAAGCCCAGCAGCAACAGCAGTACGCTCAATACTATGCTCAGCAAGGCTACATACGGCGCACCAGGACAGGTACGGAGCTGCTGCTCCGCCACCGAGCGACCCTGCTCCTCCTCCGCCTCCTCCCGCTTAGTATAACTGTGTCGTGGTGCAGATCTTGGCGTAGTAGTCTCTGTGCTTTCTATGGTCTCATGAATTGACTTGTTTTAACCCCCGCTCTGATATCGCCGGCGAGATCCCCGACGTGTGACTTTTTGCCTTTGGTCGCGTTCCCTTGGTCGCGAGAAATCTCTACGCTCGTGTGGTGACCAAGGTTGCTTCTTGCGTTAAGACTACCATGTCCGAAGACGAGCCTCCCTTCCTCCAAACGCTGTTCTCTGCACATAACGTCCTTCTCGCTTTCTTGACACTGCCTTTCTTATTTATTCTGTATGGTCTACTTCAACGACGCGAAAGATTGACAAGCTTCCCGGAAGATGCAGCGCGTATTTCTCCCAGACGCTGGACAGATGAGGAAATCAAGGCGTGTTTACGAGAGTATGAAGGACGGCCCATCATCATCTTTGGTAGACGGAAAGCTCCCACCCACGGACAGGCGAGGAGGTATGTTTGTCGTCGGCGGGGTGAGTACAGCTTGGCGTAGTGTTATTTCGTGTTTATGGTGCGTGTATGCGGGTCTGACACGGTGAGAAATCCAGGCGGGGTTTTTTTAGGTGGATGGGTCTCGTCGCCTCACCTGCCCCTGCAAAACGCGGTGAATCCCCCCGCCTTCCCCCCCCAGACCCGCGATCGCATTATCGCGTGCTCGATATACACCCCCGCCTTCCCTGTGCGCGCGACGATCTGAAAGCAGAGGCAAGGCCACCTCAGCCGTTCTCTGCCGTGTCTTCCTTGAAAATAAAATATGCCTCGACTTAATTTTGTCGACTTCATCGAGCTCGACATCCACGAATCCAGCGACAAAGTGTTTGCGGCGTTTCCGGAAGCCATGGCCCGGTACGACGCCTTGGGCATCGCGAATGTATGCGCGCCCCGAGCTTAACTAGTCTTCCACACTGCCGCGACTATCCGATTCTACGAGCGACATTCCGAAGCTGCTGTACGTTGTCCGAGGCCGTCAATGTACATGGCACCCAGAACATCATGCTTGTGACGCAAGCTCGCAGCGGTTGGTGCCACAGCACTATGATCTACACGTCCTCTGGCTCTGTTGGTGTACGTATCACGGTCGACGTCGCGGTTCTGGCTGCTACATGGGCAGAAGGAGCCCAAGTACTTCACCCAAGTGCTAAATGATGGACGATGAAAACTTGCCCGAAACGCCACGAGCACTTCTTTTCCAACTACGCTGTCTCGAAGCTCACCGCAGAACGTCGTGTACGTGCCGCAGATTCGCTCTCCATCTGGCGACTCTGTCCTACGAACTGGCTGTATCCGTCCCGGCAATGGAGTATTCGGCCCTGGCGGAGACCTTCTGGCGAGTGTATACATGATCAAGCAGAAGAACAATCCGACCTGGATCGAAAAACATCATGCATTCCTTCGTCTATGTCGAAAGCTGCTCTCTTGCCCATCTGCTGTATGAGCAAAGGCTTATCGAACTGCAGCACGGCAGCAAGAACCCGGATATTGGGAGGCAATGCATTCTTGTGTAGCTGATTCAGGACCTCCGCCTACCTACGGCGACATCCACCACGCTCTGCATGTGCTCATAGCGACAAAGAAGTCACCTTCATTACATGTGTCGCCGACGGCCATGCTCAGCATCGCCTACCTGGTCGGGATGGTACTATCTGGCTCGCCGATTCCTCGCAAAGTCGGCCTATGGTTTCCTGACTTACGTGATGCCGCAAGTTCTCGGTGACGTGGTATTCTTACAACCCTCGATGTTCGCCCTCACAAACGTGCATCTCTACTTTGACGACTCTCGGGCACGCTTGTCCCCGAAAAGGGTGGTCTTGGATATGCGAAACACATGCACGAGCCTCCGCAAGGCGTATGTCAAGTGGTGATTGATTACTACAGGAACGACGGGAAGGCCACCGCGAGGACAGTTGTGGGGCACATCCAGGCGGAACAGTCGCCTCTGGTTGACGAGCAGAGCTTGCCGTAGGAACTGCGATGGAGAAGATTGGCGAGGGGCTGACGCGACGAAGGCCCTGAATTAATGTCTTCAACGTATAACCAGCTCAATCGTCATCGGTACGTGTATCTGATTCTCGTATTGCTAAGCGTAAGACTGACATCCGACACGCAGTTCTAGCAGAGTCTTGTGTCGTCACGTTACTTTATTTCGTATTGTTATGCCCACATACCGACATCGACCACGTCCGAATGGTACCCCTGTATTTTTCTCTTCTCCCATTGGGTATATGTCTGGGCCTGGGCACGTCCAAGTCGCTTCTAAGGTACTTGCCTGCGCGTGGATGGGACCTCGGGCGGATCGGACCGCAATGTGGGTCATTTCGCTAGAGCCGTTGTCGATAAGAGTGCACAAGACTCACGGAACTTGGTCCGCACATCGTATATAACCAGGCCTAAGGGACTGCCATGACTCACCAAACTTATCCTCTCAATCCACCATGCAAGCGCTCTACTACCATGAAGTAAGTGAATGTAGTCTGCCGCAATCGCCACCTTATTCTGACCTCTCATTGTAGCCCAAGAACTTCGAGGTGCGCGAAGTCCCCGTCCCAGTTCCTGGGGACGACGAGGTGCTGTTCAAAGGTGAGCACAAGTCAATTACGTTGCCGACCGTTAAATGCTGATGGCCGTCTTGTCAGTCGTATGCTGCGGTACGGTGACCCGGATGTCCGCGGGTATTAGATTTTAAACCGTTACACCCAGGTCTTTGCGGCACTGACGGACACGTCCACGAGGGCGAATTCATTACAAAATTTCCCGTATGTCATATTCGTGGTTATCGGAGGTTGATGTAACCTGAACATATGTTTGCAGCTCATTCCAGGACATGAAGTCGTTGGTGTAGTCGCCGACGTTGGCAAAAAAACGTCACCGGGTTTGCGAAGGGCGACCGATGCGTGGCGGATCCTGGAATTACGGTGCGTACCCTGCCGTACAAGCAAGTCAGCTGGGAAGTTCACTAAGCCACGGCATTTATAGTGCGGTTCTTGCTTCTATTGCCGCAGGGGACGCTCTCTGCTCTGTGAGAACTTTGTCGGCCCGTGGAGTCAGCTGTGAGGGAGGCTTCGCCGAGTACTGCGTCTTTGTACGCCTATCCTTCAACTCTCTGGCACTCTACCTTGGTCTTACCTGCTAGACTCTACATTTAGCTCGGCTAGCAAGGTCTACAAGATCAACAACCTCTCCGATGAAGAAGCTACCCTCGTCGAGCCTGCCGCTTGTGCAATTCACGGTCTCGACCAGCTCAACCCGCCCGTAGGTGTCGAGGCACTGATCATCGGTGCGGGCCCCACGGGCCTCATCCTCGCGCAGCTGCTGAAGCTGAACGGCGCGGCGCGAGTCGTCATCGCTGCGAATAAGGGCGTCAAGACGGAATTGGCGAAGCAGCTGGATGCCGGCGATGAGTACGTCGAGCTCGACAGGCAAAAACCCCGAGGCACAGTGGGAGAAGATCAAGGCGGAGAACCCGTACGGGTTCGACGTGGTGGTACGTGGACTGGGGGGCTTCTACGGATACACAACGGACTGAGTAACTCTCAATCAGGTCGAAGCTACGGGCTCGGAGAAAATTGCCAACGAGGCGATCAACTATGTCCGTCGCGGCGGTACTCTCATGGTCTACGGCGTATACGACAACGCAGCCCGCGTGCACTGGCCTCCGTCCAAGATCTTCGTGGATGAGATTCGGGTGCGCCTCGTTCTTTTCCCGCTCTCACGCGCCCTTCGAAGAAGCTAACGTCGGTGTGCCCAGATCATCGGCTCATTCGCGCAGACGCATTGCTTCCCCAGTGCGGTAGCTTACCTCGACAGCGGCAAGATCAAGGTGAAGGGCATGGTGAGTCTTCCGCTTCATGGTGTCGCGTGACAGTTGAATGGACGAACTACGATAGGTCACGGACGTGTTCAAGATCTCCGAGTATCAGCAGGCTCTCGATAAGATGTATAGCCGTGGGGCGGTCAAAATCGCGGTGAAGCCGTAGTAGATAAAGAGAACATTAACGAGACAATAGACTGATACTTGCAACTTTACTCTGCAATGGGATTTTCGTCCATTTCGACGTCTGCTTGCTGTTCCTCGGCCTGCTCAACGGTGATATGGCCAGCTGGCCGCCAGACATTTCCGACGGTGGCTTTCCAAAGTCGAACACGACCGTCATTGCCCGCGGAAGACAGGATGGTTCTGAGTTACGTGGTCAGATGCCCTTCAACTTCGTCTAGGCGTAAATCGCGTACCCTGTGATATTTCCATTCTACCCGACCAATGGCGGATTTGTGGTCATCGAAATCCCCAACAATGGACCTGTGGTCAATTTGAGCAACAGTATATAACCAGCAGAGCTTGAGGACCTACGCTGACCAAGAGTCTTCTTTCTGACTCTCCATCCTCGTGATCGCCTTCTTCGGCAGGGGTAGGTGGTTTGACGCGCCATATTCTGACATGACCATCTCTGCTACCGGTTGCTATCAAGTGATATGACCGACCGCACGAAGGTGCCCAAGCAACAGAAGTGACCGAGTATGGCACTGGTGACTCTCCTTCGGCTTGATTCGAGGCTTTCGGTACGTCTGGACCCGTTGTTCTTGTTGGAGAGGGGTCGAGTGCGAGCAGTGTCGCTGGGACGGCGGGATGGGGATAATTGGATAACCTATAGCAGGGTTTAGCGCATAGATTATAGCTAAATGGTAGATAGCTCACCTTAACAACACCATTCACGCCACACCCAACTGCGAGAACCTCTCCCCAATAACGGTCCTTACACCAACTCAAGCACCACCCGCCATCAGCCTAGAAGGCATACATTCTCAGGCATTCCACATGTTCTTAAACAGAAACGCGTACCTCGCGATTGCCCAGCCCTGGTCTGCTCGTTGTCTGGCTCTGTTGTTGTTGTTGGGCCAAAGCATGAGCGGCGAGTGAAACGGATGCTCCGTCTAAGGTAGAACTCGTCTGAGTGGGTGTGGCAAGGGTAACAGTCTGAGGCATAGATCCCCCTACTGGATTTTTCGAAGGAAGCGATTGTACGTCGACCTCTTCGGACAGCTGCCATGTTGTCACAGAGGGGAGCTCAAAGCATTCGTACACACGGAGATGATTGTCTGAAGATATTGTGGCCTAGCACGCGTAGGAAGTAACGTTAGTGGGCTTGAGTATAAGATATGATCATGATACGCACCATTTTCAGACCAAACTGGTGAGGGGGCAAACTCCCACGGCGCGAACAGTTCCCTTCGCGTCCACCAGTACGGCGCGTTCAACCCAACGCGACGCCGCCGACGAACCAGACGCATTGTTCATCTGAGCATCGGGATATGTGTACGAAGTCTGCTCCCATACTTTGACTGTACGGTCGAATGATGCTGAAACCAATATGGTGCCGAACTCAGGGTGAGCCCAGGAGACCTTGGTTATTGCTGCATCGTGCGCCTTTGAATCCAATGTTGAAGCAACATGAGTAGCTAAACAGGTAGTATACACACCTTCCAGTCTTCCTCAGCTGCCCAAGTCCCTTGCTTTCGTCTAGCTGCCATACTTTAATTCTATTTACTCAAAGTCATTGATAAATGGCCACAAACGCGCTCAGGAAACACGTACCTCTGGTCTAGACTACATGTCGCCAACCGGAGTCCATAGAAGTCATAGGAGGCATCAGTGACCAAGTCGTTGTGCGCGTTCTCGATGAGACCTGTCTGTGGCATGATTGTGGATATGGTCGGGCCAAGTCCTGCTAGACGTTCAGCTCGACGCTCGTGCCCAGGAAGGCGTCTACGTCAATAGGCGCCTAACCGACGCGCGATCGAAAGGTCACGTGAGTGTGTACCCTCCCCGGAGTAGACGCCGTAGCCTGTGAGACGTCGACCTTCTTGTCTACACTCATCACTCGCAATCGAAAACTTTGTAATACTCACGTCGCTTGACCAGGAAATCAAAGGGCGAGCTTCGCTGTGATCTGGAAAGTCAGCGTCGGGTCTTTTCGATGTCGTGCCCGACGTTGAGGCGAATATGAGCCGCCTATCCTCGGAAAATCATGATAACTTTCACCTTCGAGACCACCACATGACTTTTCAGACAGCTTGAGCCGAATTTCTTGAGGGGTGAAAGAAATACGGTATGTTATCGTTTGGTGGCCTGATGTGTGCGGCATAAAAGCTCATCGGTGCGACGTCGGCATACAGGGAAGTCCATAGCTTCTTCGAAGCAAGCGAGTTTAGAGAACGCCGACGCGCTGTACACTTAGCTCTCATGTGGTATCACAGCACTAAAATAGCACTCGAAACCTGAGCTCCATTTACCCTCGTATATAAAGACAAGTCTCGACATCGTTCAACATATCCCTCGAAGCAAAACCGGTTGGTAACCACCATGTTCAGTGCAAAGAACTTGTACGCATTCACTCTCCTCTCCATTTGGGTCGCCTCCGCGCGTGGTCAGAGCCCAGGAATGGCAACAATGTAAGTCTGAGCCTCAGGGAACCCACTACAGCTCTGATATTTATTCGAATTCAGGTGGCGGCGCGTTGTATGTTTGACTTGATACACCATATTATGATAGGATCCTAATTCCGGTTCATTAGGGCTTCACCGGATCGACCACATGCGTGTCTGGCTCCGTTTGTAGCGAGATCAATGACTGTAAGCCAGCCCCAGCACCTGCAATCGTCGAATCCCGCTCATATATATCCCCCAAGACTACTCACAATGCGTTCCCGGTGTCGCCTCCTCTGTGCCTGCCAGTGCAAGCGCTTCTGCTACGAGCTCTGCAGCGGCACCCAGCGGCACAGCCTCCTCTGGCTCAGGCTCGGGTAGCCTCAGATTTTTGCGGGTGTCAACATCTCCGGCTTCGATTTCGGATGTAACACAGACGGTAGCTGCACGGCTAGTGGTGCTTGGCCTCCACTGTTAAAAATACTAACGGCCACGACGGCCAAGGCCAAATGCAGCATTTCGTTCAACGATGATGGCTTCAACGTCTTCCGTCTCCCAGTCGGTTGGCAGTTCCTCACCAACGATGCCATGAGCGGCGACATCGATGAGGCCAACTTCGCGGAATACGATGACCTTGTTCAAGCGTGCTTGGCGACTGGGGCGAGCTGCATCGTCCGATGTCCACAAACTACGTCACGCTCGCTTCAATGGGGAGGTGTGTTCTAGTTTTTTTTATCACATTAAAAACGATTCTACGACGTACATCAACAGATTATTGGCCAGGGAGGTCCCACCAATGACGTCTTTGCCTCGCTTTGGAGCAACATCGCGGCCAAATACGCTGGTAACCCGACAAGATTATTTTCGGCGGCGTGTGAGTAATTCGTCGATTTTTTTTCAATCGACGAATTAGTCTTGCTCACTTCGTTCCCAGAATGAACGAGCCCCATGATATTCCCGATATCGTCGCATGGGCCGCATCCGTCCAAGCCGCCGTCACCACGCTATCCGCCAAGCTGGGTATGCCGCCAGTTTGAGGAGCTATTTCATTTCTAACATCCCTCTCACAGTGCTACTTCCCAGCTCGTCCTTCTTCCAGGCAACAACTGGACGTCTGCTGAAACTTTCGTCTCTAATGGTTCTGCCGATGCCCTGAGCAAAGTGACGAACCCTGATGGAAGCATTACCAACCTGATCTTCGATGTCCACAAGTACCTCGACTCTGACAACTCGTGGGTCGCATTGACGTCTTATGCTTTTCTCCTTGCTAATGAATGTGGATAGTGGCACACACGCCGACTGTGTGACTAACAATATTGACAATGCGTTCAGTCCCACTCGCGGACTACCTCCGCGCCAATGGCCGCCAAGCGTTTCAACACTGAAAACCGGCGGTGGAAACACGGACTCCTGCGCTCAATTCCTTGCGAGCAAATCGCCTTCATGAAGCAAAACTCGGTACGGTCAGTTATCTCCATCGCCGCCTCAGAGTACAAGTCACTGACATTGTGTATATGATAGTATTCCTTGGATATGTCGGCTGGGCTGCCCGGCAACTTCGACCCTAGCTATGTCCTCAGCGAGGTTCCTACCGATACCAACGGCGCCTGGGCTGATACTTCGCTGGTCACGGCGTGCTTGGCTCCCAAGTAAATGCCCTGTGAACCGGATTAGACTGTACCAGACGGGCCAAAAAATTGAACTGTGCACCTGGTTCGATATGTAGACTACGACTATACCCTACACAATCCCAGCCTTCGAAATATAGAGCAAACAGGACGAGTCTCATGTGATTCCATCTTCCGTTACACATGGTCACGGCGGTACGGCTCTCAGTTTTCTCGCAGCTTCTGAGATCAACATCAGGTGTCGTTGTCGAATTGCCTACTCAAATTCTCTCACATCGTAAGTCTTTATGCAATCCAATGCGTGTCGACCGATGTTTTAATGCGATTAAAAACCGCTCTCCGCCGAGCAGGTCACGTTGCTCAGTGAATTACTGGTGACCGCTATATCTGACACTGATGTCAGCTGACTCAATCTCCTTCATGGGTCACCACCGTGTACGGTGAAAAAGGACCACAGCGCTATCTCCAGCGGTGAACCTTGCGGACGCAACATCGGACAGGATGGGCTCGACAATGTCGATGTGCCAAGCCTGGAACCCGCGCGCAAATTGCGCTCTGTATAAAACCATCCTTTCGCATCACTGAGGCTCACGCGCACTACCATTTTCCTCTCCGACAGTCTGCATATGAAGTCAATCCTTGCGTTGACGTCTCTAGCTATTTGGCTGGTCTCTTCGAATGCACAGGCCGCGACCTATCAACAATGTAAGGTATTTTGGTACTTGAGCACAAACATTCTAACGCTATTTCTACCCAGGCGGTGGCACTGTGAGACAAACGTGCCCAGAGTTCAAAATCGTAATACTTGCTCATGCTATTACCTCTTCGTGCTAGGGCTGGACGGGTACCACAGCTTGCGTAGCAGGAAGCGTCTGTGTACCAAACTTAATGACTGTGAGTCGATTCATGGCATCACCAAGAATTTATGTAGACTCCTCAATAGACTATTCGCAATGTCTACCGGGATCAAGCACCGTCGCCAGCATGTCACAAACACCATCTTCGTCATCGAGCTCGACTTCTAGTATTTCTAGCTCCAGCACAAGCTCGCATTCAAGCTCAGTATCCACCGCTTCCGGAACCACGCCCTCTGGTACATCGACAGCTCCATCCAGCCCCTCGGGTACCTGTGCGCCCAACTCGCCTCCGGCCAGTGCTGGTAAGCTCCAGTTTGCGGGACGGATATTTCTATCGTCCCCAGCTCCCTGAACATCGCAGGCTTCGACTTTGGCTGCAACTCGGATGGCAATTGTCAGGCTTCCGCTGCCTTGGCCGCCATTGACGAAGTACTACGGCATGGACGGCGCCGGCCAGATGCAGCATTTCGTCTCCCGACGACGGGTTCAACGTCTTCCGTCTACCCGTCGGATGGCAATTCTTGCTCAACGATGTGCAAGGAGGGCCTGTAAACGACGCGAACCTACAAAAGTATGATGATCGCGTCGTGCAGGCGTGCTTGGCCACTGGCGCGTCGTGTATCATTGATCTCCATAATTACGCGCGATGGGGCGGCAAGGTGAGTGCCTGGGAATTTCGAATACTCAGTGACTTACGCGTCCACTAGATTATTGGTCAAGGAGGTCCGACGGATGACGAGCTCGCTGCGACCTGGGGCACGATTGCTGCTAAGTATGCCAATAACAACAAGATTATCTTTGGAGTGTATGTACGCTGCCACACTCAACTGTTATAGAGGACTCACGCTTGTATTTTTGCGCTTAATAGCATGAACGAACCCCATGATATTCCGGATATCGTTTCGCTGGGCACAGAGTGTTCAGGCCGACCGTGACAGCTATCCGTAACGCGGGGTAAGGCGCGGAGTCTTTCTAATTGAGGTTATGGCCTGACTTTGGCTTCTCAGAGCGACTAAACAACTTATTCTCCTGCCGGGGAACAACTGGACATCAGCTGAGACATTTGTGTCGAATGGATCTGCTGACGCCCTCAGCAAAGTGACCAACCCTGACGGTAGTATTACCGGTCTCGTATTTGATGTCCACAAGTACCTTGACACCGACAATTCGTAAGTTTGTTTCGCAAAAATCGCAAACATGTTCTTACTGGCTAAACGCATCCAATCAGGGGCACCGCTGCGGAATGTGTCAGAAACAACATCGACAATGCATGGGCGCCTCTGGCGCAGTGGTTGCGGTGCCATGGCCGACAAGCATTTAACACCGAGACGGGAGGAGGAAATACCGCGTCGTGCGCTACGTACCTCTGTCAACAGATCGCCTACCAGAAGGCCAATTCAGATGGTGCGTTCCATCGATAAATCAATGGCAAGCAAATTCTAATCCGTCCACAGTGTTTTTGGGTTACGTTGGATGGGCAGCTGGCAATTTTGCCACTGGTTATGTCCTGGGGGAGACCCCGACACAGGCCTCCAACGGGTGTCTGGACAGATACCTCCCTGGTGAAGGCCTGCTTGGCTCCCAACTCTCAGTCTTAATATCACACATAGATTCCCACATGCGATAATCACATCATAAAGTCTTGTTTTCACACATCGACCAAATGAATTGAATAAAAATGAGGGTGAATTTCTAAAGCTGACAACGCGCGAGATGTTCTTTTCATTACGGGATACACACATACTGTATGTTTCTACGATATTCAGGCTCGTACTTCTATGCAACGTTGGTGAGTTGGCTCCCTCCAGTAGAATTAGTAGGCCCGACGACTATCTGTTTAACCTGACTGATGCGAGAAATCATCTCATCATCGAGGTTCAGGGTCTCCTTGACCATTTCGGGAGGAATCAGCGCGAGCCACTGGATAGTAAATAGATAAATTTATGTTCAAGCGTCGGGTAAGGAAGGATGGCAAACCTGAGCGAGGCTGACATCTTGGAATGTGTCGGTCTTTGGTGCAAACACTTCCAGGAAGCGCAGAGTGGGTTGCCAGTATTCTCGACGTAATGACCCGTTAGCGGCAGGAACGTATCCTTCACAAAATAGAACGTGAGTATCCGTTTTAGAGCCAATCATCAAATCGGCCACATACCAACATCGCCGCCTTGGAAATCAAACGTTTGCGCATTGGACCTGAGCAGCGAAGATGGTTCACCCGAGCGTTGCCCTCACTACGTTTGTGAAGTCAGCTATCCTGCAGAAAAGAGCTGTCGCAGTAGCTTTTCGACTCACATGAAGTACGTCCACTCATCCTCAGTAGGGTGCCAATGAAGTTCGCGCATGGCACCTGGGCTCGACAGTAACCTCAGCCACAGCTGTGTAGTAGTCGAGATATTGAAAACGTGTGAGTCCACTATCTTGACGCTTGGCCAGCCAGAAAGCTGAAAAAACTCACAGGCCATTTGTGACCTGGGGAATGTGTATGGTTCAGGCACTGTGCCGTATGGCTAATGGGATGGTTGGAGTCGGGGCCAGGAGCAGCTGATTCGCGGGTCAATATTGATGAGTAACTCGGTTTTACTCTAGGACTTACGCGCGGGGCAAGATATACAGCTCCTCGCCGGGAAGTCTGTTGAATGCTGAAATGCTGGTCTGGAAGTTCTTGGCGAGAACTTCCTTGGGTACGTGAGATAAGCCAGTCCGTGATCAAGAATGTGCCATCCTCGTCGAAGTCACCAGTATCCATCACCTAGTGTATAGGCCCATTTATAGATGCAATCCACATGGCTTATATGTACGCCAAAACCTACCAGTTGAGGAATTCGGAGCCATAAATCAGTTGCGTTCGTCGCTTGCAATGAATGCGAAATGGCATGGAATGCCTGGAGGGAAGAACCACAGATCGATCCTGCGTTCCTGTACAGACTGAGATCAACACACAGGGAAGTCTGGCAAGTGTCTCAGCTTACTGCAGTGCCTACAAAATTTCTGCCTTGAGCTGGTCCACGGCGGTGACTTGCATCGAGCCCTTGAGCACATATGCCCACTAACAAAATGACATATTAGCCTACCGGGAATAAATACACTTATCGACAAACATACCTCCGACGCGGTGTTCGATGTGCCAGTGCAGCTCTCTAGAGCAGCACAGTGATTTATAGTAGATTTATGTAGCTGAGCGGGAAATTTAACTATGTACCGAATTGCACCAGCTTTCGAGGCGCATGTTTACGCCTGCCATTTTCCTTGGCCAGCGGCAAGACATCAACTAACAGAGAAACGCGTTAGGTATGATTATTACAATCCTCGCGCAAAGGGGGACGCGTAAGCATGCCCTACCATTTGCTGACGAGCCCAACCACCGGTCTGGAGGCGGTGGGGGCTGAGGCTGAAAGGCCACTTGGCGTTCCCACTGAAAGTATTTTCTTTCGTGAGCGAAGAAAAAAACTAACACAAAAGGATGAAGACATACACTGATCCATGGTCCGTAGTTGGACTCGGTGCCAGGAGAGAAGGGTTTTGAAGCTCCAAGGGCACATTCTGTGGTCCGAGTATATTGGACCCGAGAGAGTTGTGGATGGGCTCAGGCGTGCCCAGCGTAGCCATGACCCGACATGCAACACATAGTTCGGAGCATCGGATGCAGGTGCAAACGGTTTCATATACGCGGCGGCGCGAGCGAGGTCGAGGACGTGCCGTTTGACGTGGGATCCGCGTGTGCGCCTGAGCTTGCTGCTGAAAAAATACCCTGTGGACAGTGTTTTGCTGGTCGTTGAGGTCTCATTGCCTGGAAGACCCCAGACTAGTAGGAGCACTAGTAACATAAGACGCCAGGGCAACAGCACTGACGACTGAGACGAGGAGTTTGCTGAGAGCCATGCTGGGGCCGCCGCTACGTGAGGATGAGAGATGAGAGGTAGACGGGGAAGACGAGGCTGTTGTAGTTGTCGATGCTGTAACCATCTTTCTGCCTTTTATGCTCTTCGTAAATAGCCTTAAACCAGCTGCCCGCGGGTCATACCTCGCGAGCGTCGCTGTTTTCTCCCGGCCAGTATGTGAACTTCGTTTAGCGCGTTCTGTTCGAGTCGGATTTGGACGGAAAGAAGGCGACGGACTCGGATGCCGCCACACGCAGCAAGGGATGAAGCATAGTATGGAGTCAGCTCGCGAAATCTTATTCGGAGGTTCTCTCTAGTCGAGGCCCGGCGGTAAACCTTGGTTGCGAGAAGGCGCGGTCTCCGGATTTCCTTGAACTCGGCAGAGCTGCGCACAGCTCGGCAAGGTGATTATATCTGGTGCGAAACACGGCCTCAGCTAAGTACCTTCTCATATGAAAGAAGGAAGAGATAAAGAATGACGTACTGTGCGATGGGCCATGCGTACGAGACATCGTCGTTTTTGAATGGAAGGGACGCGCCTGTAGAAGATTGAGCGCTATGGTCATTCAAGGGTGCTCTTTCACTAATTCTAGAGAAAGCACACTGACCTTTTAGCTATACGGCTACGCAGCATCTACACCATTGGACGTCCCCCACATTAGTCATGTTATGCTCGAAGCCAAGGCCGCGAGAATAGGATCGTCTGAACATGCAGCACACCGTTGTATTCATCCCCGTGAGACCGAGCATCTGACTGACGCTGGCGAGTCAGAAATCCAGGGTCTCTGCGAAGATCAGGATTCTCAGAGGGCCGCATGTGGCGTGTGATGGCCGAGATATACCGCGGGGTTCAAAAAACGACCGGGATCCCACAATATCTATTCTCGATGCGAGGATGTCTTGTTCTAAGTATAAGCATCTGTGAATAGCCAACCATCATGCCTGAATACGTATTGAGCCGGATTTTAAGAGGATAGAGACTTCAAGACGAACCTCTGCATTTATCTCTCTTCCGAGTAGCTGAATCTCATAATCGACATAAATCGTAAGCTTTTTCGGAATGGCCGATCAGATGTAACAAAATCTACGTGGTATTAGCCTCGCGCTCGAATGCGAACACATGCCGGACACGCAACGATGCGCAAATTTCCGCTTGCTGCACGGTTACAGAGACGCGCCTCGACTAGGTTTACACATAACAAAAGACCAGAATGTTCCTGTATGATCCATGTGTATGATACCCCAATGAATGCCAAGAGACTAGAGACCCTGTGCGTTTTTCCGTCCCCACCCTGCTTCATCTGGAGGTTTCTGGACCACGTAATGACAAGACATGACCTGCCGTTTCCAAGATGAGAGAACATATATAAGGGAGACGAGGATAGTCAGAGACAGACTTGAAGGGGATCAATACTGGCAGCGAGGATCCGGCATGACCATTGTGGTGTCTGGTCAAGAGTGTGGACTTGGCGTCTTCAAAATCCGCGGCTCGGAATCCTCGGATCAGCCATCAGCGCCACGAAGCAATGTGACTAATTTGGAAGCTAGTGGCGATGACGTAATCGCTCTCATCCACGGTTTCAAGCTTCGCTTGTCGCACAAACCCTCGGAGACAGCGAGAAGCCCGTGCATTCACGAATTACAGACGCAGTTAAATCATGAAGGGTGGGATTTCAAGTAGTCGATTGATCACACTTGGATCACACTGGCAGAAGGTCGGTTCATGAATGATTCACCTTCTGGGCGAGCCGGCGAGCCTATAATACAGGAACGATCCAAACCACCTGCAAAAAATAGATTGTAGCTCAAGCTCATACTTACTACATTGCAAATCTTCGATCTTGATATCTTCTAGTAGCTAAAGTACTGAATGATGAGCTCAAGTTCGAGATCACGAGTTCAAGTAAGTCTACATTCTACATTTCGATAAATAGAAAACAGGAGCTAGAGATAGAGAAGATAATGCTATTCGTGACGCTCTAGTAGTGTTTACAAGTCATATAAGATGAGAGGTGTACGATGTGTAGAATGAAGCGATGAATACGACATGATATAATGAGGGGAAGGTAGGATGAGAGCGAAAAATTAAGGGAGAAAATATTGACAATCTTCGAGAGTCATGTCAGAAGGGACATTCGTGTAGCGACGAGAGCACTCACAACAAGAGCTCCCGCCATATCAGCGATGAGCAATGCCACGGACGCCTCAAAAGGACAACATGGGGCACCCCCAAGTGGTCGCGAGACACTCCGACCCGAAACTAGGACCGTTCCAAAAAGACGAACGGGTAAGCGTTCAATCCTCATGGCATGATTTCAGCGAAAGTGCTCACCGATGATGTTCTGGAGCCGTCAAGGCACGACACTCGTTGATATGATAATTGCACCGACCAGACAAAGATGTGTGATAGTAGAGGTAGTGTGTGTATGCGCCGAAGCTATGATTTTACTGGTTTATCGTTGGAAACTCCGGAAGGGCTACAAGCGAAGTGACTGTGATAGACTGTCGATCCTTGAGTCCGCGAGCTGACGGATTGAACAAACAGGCCACGTACCATACAACAAGACACACGCCTCCGAGAAGTGACAGACCGTGTCTCGACGCAAACGACGCCGCCCTCCGCCGGATCGATCGCAAGGGGATACGAGTCAGCAAAAATGGCTCGTGCGTCAAAATACAGGGAAATCGGTACGAGGGCATTAGCCAACCTGGTCAGCAGATGCAAGACCAGCGGCAGACAGGCGTTTAGTCGAGCCGCCCTAGAGGGAGGGAGTTGCGGCGCGTCCAAGGTGGCCATGAAGACCACGAGGGATCATGACGCTCACGACGCAACGAGAGGTGGGACCAGAAGAGCTTTGAGTGACGGTCGTAGTGGGAGTAATAGTGGTAACAGTAGTGGGGGTGGCATTAGTAGCGACAGGGATGGTAGGATGAGATGTAGTCTGGGGTGTGATGGTCTGGAGCTGGAACGGGTACAACGCTGCTGGATGAAGCGTCACATGTGCCGTCTTGGGGAACGAGTGTCGATGGGTCAGTTGGGAAACAGGGAACAAGCCACGTCTTCGGAAACAGAAGAAGGGGCTGTTTGATCGACAGGAGAAGGGCGGGCATAGGAGAAAGGTCGGGCCATGACCAGTAGCCATAAAACGCTGCGTTCACGAACAGGAAATAAGAGTTTCTTTGCCCGCCTAGGAGGGTTATAGTCGAGAGGACCATCGTTGCCAAAACTGAACAGGAATGTAGTGTGGAGAGAGTGCTGCCTTAGCTGCTTTGTTGACACTGACTGCGAGCGACCCTCTGGATCCCCTTGGTTGAGAACAGATCACGATCGACATAGAAGGCGCCTTCTTCCCTTTCCTCCACCTCTGCTAGCTTGAGGGGGTCGTCCAAGACGCGGCTATAGCTATGAGTTAAAGCGACTCCCAAGGGGTAGGTGACGGTAGGCGCTTTGAGGAACTCCTCCAGCTCGGTGCCCACGAGGGGCCGTGCGACGAACCCGATGGTAAGAAGCTCCGAGCCCGGGCGGACAGGCCGATGACACGGAAGAGGAGTGCTGAGCGAGGGAAGTGGGAACTCTGCTCCAACGTATGCCGGATAAACGGGCAGAGAATGTCTCTGGAGTAGTCGTGGGTATACGCCAAGGGCCCGACTCCACGATCGTGACGTTTGCCAGGAATGTCTGCGTAGGAAGCAAGGTAGGCTCGGGAGGCTTCGTGATCGGCGGCGCGTTGAACTGCTTGCTCTGCCCTCGACTCTGCCGTCTCCTCTGCGTCGTCGAGCAGAGCGCACTGAGTGGGTACCACGCTTGCACTTTTTCTTCGTAGCTGGGAGTCCTCTCCAGATGGCTCGCTGATGGCCGTGGTCTTGCGCTTCATCGATGTGCGCAACTTGATTCGAGAGATCAACGAGGGAAATAGGTGATATAGGCTGCATGTCGAGATTGTACTCATCGACCGAGCCGTCAAACGTCTACATCGAGAGGCGTTCCGGCTGCCTCCTGCTCCGCTGCTTCTCTGAGAGCCCTCGCGGCGCGACGCTGACGAGCCTTGACACCGGCGCGCCTGTTCTTCTTCTTCGGAACGTCTGCGCCATCTGGTACCGACGATGGCATCTTGAGGGTCTGCCTTGGTGGCTACATCTTGGGAGGTGTCAACTGAGGCGACGTCCCGAGAAACGTTAATATCATCGACCATATGAACAACCCAACCATGGGGAATAGGCCCATGCCGCCATTTTGTAGTGCGGAGAACCATGCGTCCGTCTGGGGCGGAAATACGAGGTGAACCACGAGGTTTGTGTTCTCGACGAGCGACCACGATCCAGACTGCGGACTCATCGACTTGGGAAGGGGGAGGCTGGTCTCCGGTGGTATCGGCAACAGACGGACGCGGCGGAGACTGGGTGCCCCCAACGGCCGGTGAAGCTGGGTACAGCGCATGCGAGTAACAAGTGTCAGGACAGGAGAGAAAGACAGTTTTGCATCCAAACAACAGGGTGTTGCTCTGAGCGTCAGAAAGGTCAGTCTGAGTGAAAATGTAAGCAACAACCACTGTGTAGAGAAAGGCGCCCCTCACCTGTGTCGACGGCAGCGAGATACTACTCAGAGTCTGCAGTCCTATGTCTTCAATGTCCTCCTCAAGGATGACGAGGAGGTCTGGAGAAACAGCGCATCCCTTTGCAAGTAGCTTTGCCTGATGTCGAAGGCGGCGCGGCTCAAGAATTTCGGTTGATTCTCTCGGTAGCTGCGGAGCCAAGCTTTTGTTCGTGGCTTGGGTCGGCTAAGACGCGATGCCTGTAGATACGACGTCAGAGGGCGCGATGTGAACAGCTAGATCAACTGGCCTCGGTTGATTCGAAGGGCTCTTCATTCTCCCACTCATCAGCGTCCTCATCAGAGCCAGCCTGTCGCGCGACGTATTGTTAGTACTGGGAAGAACCTGCGCGGTGTGGGTCGGAAAAGGCGTACTCTGTACAGAATACCCCAGGAAAGAGAGGGTCGAAGGGTAAAAACTCCAGCCCAGACCAGAAGGAAAAGAAAGATGTGAAATAGGGCCTGGTACATCGTAAAGAGACGTCGAGACGGTGAGACAACTTAGTGTGCGGGTGTCGTAGGCGTGACGGTGGTGCGTGAGGGCTGTCGGCGATGGCGGTATCGCTGTCGGGGAGCTGTGGGGGTGCTGGTTCAAGAGAGGACGGAGAGGCATTTCGGAGTAGGTTGATCTGTGCCCCGAAGCACCTTAACATTCGGCACATGCCGGCGCTTCCAATCCAGGAAACTTGCCTCTTCTGGACGCTTGTGTCTGGCCCTCGTGTGCCCTCTTGTCATGAAAGCCCTGAGTGGCCTGAATAATGGTGTGTATTTTTCATCTGCCAAAATATAATCAGTACACCAATGATACTGCGCGACCTGGAATCTGAATCGTTTGGCAGAAGCTCAGTGCCCTCACCTGTTTCATGTTTTCGCTGTCTAGCCCCTTACTTACTCGACGCTGGAAACATTTGATCTTGGACGCGGATAGAAGTTGGAGTATTATGCTGCTTTTCAGCTTGCGCCACAATGGAATGCATTCAACTATCCACTGCAGCTGCGGTGGCTGGAAAGGGTCGAAGTCGCAGTTGCCAGTCAGAGTGTCAGGAGCCAATCAGCGAAAGGTAGCCAGGTTGCTTTGTCATGCGGCGCCAAATATCGCCAAACACGATTGCAAGGGGTGGACTCGATTTGAATGAACAGTATGCAAAATTTCGCCTTACAACGTATCGAGAGTATTCGATTAGAAGATAATCGAAGCAGTCGAAATAGTTGCATTCGAAGCAAAGCAAAAATTATAAGGCAGTCGTATGAAAACGCGCGCTCACGTCAGAACACTGTAAGTAAGCAAGGAAGGATACGATTACAGACAACTCGGCAGCGGGAGACTACATCTTAGCACAGAAATCGGACAACTAAGCATACAGATAGCATCAAATATCTTACACTACTCCATAAAGCAAGACGATAGGGTCCAAGTTTCAAAGGGACATATTAGAGTACTCAGATTTTGGAACCCTGTCTACGCAGTGGCTGTATCGTTGATTGATGACGGGGCGACCACAATCGGCTTGGCCTTGTTCATGTGCGAAATGGTGTCATCATCGAGGTTGAGAGTTGCCTTAACCATCTCCGGTGGAGTGAGGGCCAGCCACTGCATGTAGCAAAAATCAGTGGCGTATTTTGTATCACGGAGAACAACAACGCACCTGACTGAGACTGACGTCCCCTGGAAAGTATCGGTCTTGAAGATTTCCAGATAGTGGAGGGTCGTGTTGCCGATGTTCTCGACGTAATGACCGTATGACCCAGGGATGTAACCTTTCGTATACAGGATGCGGTTAGAGCGCGATCGAGCGTGAATAGAGTTGAGTTTACATACCAACATCTCCTGCTTGATAGTTGAACGTTCTGGCCGACCCCTGAGACGCGAACAAGGTTACACGCGCGTTGCCCGACCTGTGATCAATGGTCAGGGGTATCAAATATGGAGTTTTACGAGACTCTCTCACAAGAAATAGCTCCATTCATCCTGGGTAGGGTGCCAGTGGAGCTCACGCATAGCACCTGGTTCGACTGTGACTTCAGCGGCCGCAGTAGTCGTTGAAATCTTGAAAATATTGGAGTCTACAATCTTGACCGTGCCTCCCGGCAATTTGGTAGCTTCCATCTCGGACATCTTGAAGATGAAGGGGCTAGGCACCGTTCCCTGAGGGCTCTTAGGCGCAGAGGAATCAGGTCCAGGGTTAGCTGTAGACAAAATAAATATCAATGGAGCGTGAGAACACGGTTTGTGCGAACCTGCAGGGAAGATGTACAGCTCCGAACCAGGGATATTGTTGAACGCGGATACGTCAGTCTGGAAGTTTTTCGCGAGAACATCCTTGGGGATGTGAGCGAGCCAGTCAGTCAGAAGGAAAGTCGAGTCCTCGCTGAAGTTTCCATCGTCGAACACCTGAAGAAATATTAGCACAGGATCATCGGCCTTGATATTGGGTGGGTTTACCAGGAGAAATTCGGCGCCAGACGGGTCAGCGTTTGTGGCCTGAAGAGAGTGGGGAATCCCAGCAGGGAAATACCACAGATCTCCCGCGTTCTGTGAATTGAATGACCGATCAATCCTTTGGCTGGCCCGCTATTCCGATCATACTCACGACGGTGCCAACAAAGTTCTGGCCGTTTTGATTGACGGAAGTTACTTGTACGGAACCCTGTGAATTGAATGCCGATTGAGCCACAATCGCAAAGGGTCCACACATGAACACTGGGGCTGACCTTGAGCACGTAAGCCCACTACAAAGAAAGTTCGTGAGTTACTACATAAGGTAATTTAACCGAGATGGTGCCTACCTCAGAGGTCTTGTGCCAGTGCAACTCGCTAGAGGCATGGGACATCAGCACGTTTTTACGCCTCCAACAACCACATTGTCTTACCGTACGGCGCCCGCGTCCAGACGCATGTCCACAGCGGCCATTTCTGTCGCCATTGGCATTACGGCAACTGTGACACATCTATGAATATCTTGACTACCGCAGCAGGAAACAAAGTTCCTCACCGTTCTGCTGCCGTGCCCAGCCGCCAGTCTGTAGGCGGTTGTGGCTCAGACTGAAAGGCCATTTGGCATTGCCCCTGCGGCAAATTTTAATAACCCTGAGAGAGCGATATCCATCATACGTACACAGTACCCGCGTCGGTGCTGGGTGGGGCCAATATGTCTGGGTTTTGTAAATCCATGGGTACGTTCTGGGGTCCCATGATATTGGAGCCAAGGCTGCCGCGACTCGGTTCAGGTTGTCCATTCCAGCCAGGCCCCCACAGAACGGGATTGGGGTTCTCTGAGGCGTAGGGAACTGTCTCGGTAGCAGCGGCGGCGGATGAGGAAGAGGACGCAGTTGCAACCGAGGAAGAATGAGGGGCTGAGCGAAGGGTAGAAGGCGACACCGCAGGCGAGAGCGACGCGCTGGCGGTGGACAAAATGCTGCTTTCCGCAGAGGCGGTGGAAGACGGCACAATGAGGCTGCTGACTGGGAGTCAGGAAAGTGGGCGCAGCGCTTGATTCAGCGACAGGCGAAGAGCCAGCGGGTGCCGCCAAAGAGTCAGAGGCGAGGAAAATTGCGCAGAGTACTGCAGTAGCGAGCTTGATGAGGGCCATGGCGTGCCTTGAATGCAGGGGTGAAGCTAGAGGTGTTCGCTGCTGGCTACAACTTCTCGTGGCCTTCGTCTTTATACGAAAGTTGCTATCATGGGACTTTCGACCCTTGCGTGCGCCCCGTCCAAACTTCGAGCACCTTGGCAGAAGATGGGTGATGTCCATGCGTCGCGTGAGCGGAAAGAGTCGGGAGACGTCTGTTGTAGAGAGGACCCATCCGTACGGTAAGCGAGTGCGTTGGGCGCATTAGGATCAGACCTCTCGTCAGGAGACCTTCCACAAAAAGCGAGCTGCAGGAACTGGACGGATGCCATACTGCGAGGAACCTCGTCAAAGCGCGCTGTAGTTGGGGTGCGCATGAGGTAAATGAGATCCCATCGGAGGAATGAATCGAAGCGTAATTGACCTAGTATGCGTGACCGCGGGATAATACTGGGGAACGGGGGTTCACGGTACCACCAACACCCATTTCTGCTTAGGGGGCTGAATTCGAAGGAGCGGGCGCGAGGGGGAGGCCGTTGGTGTCGAAGGAAAGGGTCCGCTGTTTTCGTGTCCCTGCTGTTTATAAAAGTTCTCAATCATGGCGCTCCTAGCAAGTGTGAGAGGTCCGCCCAACATGAGACTGCACCAGGAATAGATTCTGACTGCCCAGGTCGATTTCCAAAAACCTAGCTATGCCTGGGAGGTCGGCAGTTGTAGGAAAGGGATCCTCGACCGATCCCTGCACCAATCAGCGGTGCCGTATTGTTCCCTACAGGAAGGCTTTGGCCGCCACACGCATCAGCGCATCGGGTCGTGGCGGGTGTTGTTACAGCATTGACGTTGCCGCAGCGTATGGGTCGCCTCTCGGGAGCTAACTGCCGTGTCCAAAAGATTGGAAACGGGGGAACCGTCTTGGGATGGAAAACGATGGCAGCCTCACGAGTCGCGGGAGCAAATGTCGGCTGGCGGACGCGGACGTCGTGGCCATCATGTGTAGCGTACGGGAAGGAGGCGTATCTCGACGAAGGCGTCGTCCACGCGAACGTCGGTCTACCTAGCTAAAAATATAAAATCGATGATCTGTGCGGGGAAGACTGGGAGGTTCTCCTAAATTTGGATCAGGTACAGACGATTGTTAGAAGGTTCAAGGCTGCCGTATCTCACCTGTGTACCTCTCACGACTCGTGGGGTCGGTCTGCGCGAACGATCGCACCAGGAGATGACGTGTAGCGGGAGAAGTTGAGGAGAAATGTCTAGCAATCACCTTGCGTAGCGGTACAACTGACCACTGACAAAAGTCATTACTAGGACCGAGCCGTTATTACGGCCAGTTGGATGCCGATTGGACATCTACAGAGAGACAACATCCAAGGCATTGTCGCGGAACACGATGGCACGCCCAATACCTGTGTCCGAGGAGCAGCCATGGGTAGCCCTAAGATGATCGGACCTGATTGGGAGAGCGGCACGTTAGCACGTCTCCTCCCTGAGCTGTGAGAAAAGGACACACTCCGGCTCCGCGGCCCTCGCATTCACACCGTGATACAAGCAGCTCGGCAGGACCTCAAGATCTCAAACAGTCTCACAGCGTCGGGAACCCTCTGGCGGGGAAGCGGGAACAGCTTCGGGAGCATGTGGCCCCGGTATTCGGGAACCTCACTCTGAAGGTTCGTGCGCAGCGCTTCTTTCCCTCGTCTTAATTTTAGACCCACTGCCGCGTTTACCACGAGTCGCTGCCCCGACAACAACAGTTGAGCCCAAAGATGAAGGCAAGATGACCACCGAGTGACGCACTATATTATGCGCGTGACCTCTCCGGGAAGTACACGGAAGTACTCTAGACAAACTTTCAGCGACGTGGCGGCGTGAACATGAGCGAGAACACGTCCTACAAGTCGGACGCGTCTCGTCATCCGCGTACCATCCAGCTCCATCGGCATTCCACTCTAACTCATTTACCCCATTTACCAGTCACCGAGCATTCGCCTTCCCAATCAACTGGTGTCAGCTCCTTCACCCGCTCTCTGAAGGATTTGAGTGTGCAAAACTCGGGGTGTCCGGGCAGGTGCTTTCCCTCTTCGGCGCAGAGGGGTAAAGGAAGAGACCGGTTCTGGTAGCGCATCCTGACATCTATGATGATCTTTAGAATGGGAGGGAGACGATGACAAAGATAACGCACAGTATTGGTCGCTCGCACTTGCCTTCCGGAACGGTGAGAGAATCGTTTGCCACGAGAGCATGCTTTTGGCATAGGGACTACCATCCTGAGACTCTGTCGCCGTTGTCTTGTGAAACAGCTCAAAAGTGATACTGGACGTAAAAGCCGGCCATCTAGATGGGAAAATTCATAGTCAATGCGATGAGTAGAAACCACACACAGGTCATCCCGAAGAGGAGATCGCCATTGAGGGGCAAAGGTTCAGACAAAAATAGACTCACTTCTCGTCAAAGACTTCTAGTGTCTTGCAGATGCCGGCGAGGACTAGTATCATGTGTGCTGTGTACAAGGAGCTTCAACTTGTTTCGTTCTCCTTCAACGGTTTTGGTGTGCATTTTCTCGGAGACGTCGGAGAGGAGTCGGCCCATTCCTAGCCTACGCACTTCCTCTGTGTCGTCTGTAAGGAGACCACGGAAATTAATCAAAACCTTTGAGCATCGACGAGACCCGTGAACTTACATCCCCCGAACCACTCGTGCACAATGGCCTTTTCCTACGGGAGAACTCTCAATTTCGACACAAGGAACAACTCGTAACGCTGCTCACAATTACGTCCATAACGCCTTTTTCGCAGAACTCTTTAGGAACAGGTACGCCATTTGCAACCGCTGACCGAATCTGGTCGGTACGCCGAAATATTCTGAGTACGATCACGCCTCAATATTGCTGTGTGAGACTGAGTACGTACGGTGTCGAAGATGCCTGATGCCCGAGGCCGACCGTCGACCCGTACAGGATGTCCGCCAATGTATTTTTTGATATCTTTTTATCAAGAGGCTCGAGTGCAGGATTCCAGGCTGCCGCCGCCGCTATGAAAGACCAGTGGAATTAGCACAAATATCTCTATCCCCGTGAGGTTCATCAGTGGGCTTACCCTTAGCGAAGCCCAGCTCCAATGCTTCCAGCCGCTTACAAGCACCAGTATTTCCAAACAAATTCTCACTCTTTCCCATTACTGCCGCGTTATATAATTTCAGTTCACGGACATTGCACCAGTATTGCAAACAGAGGGCCCAGATGATGCGCTCACCGTATTCTAAGCTGATGTACGTAACCATCTAGGCATTTGTCCGGGGGGTATAATCCAAATACAATCTCGTGCAGAGATTCAAAGGTACGGGGAACATTAGTTGAGCGGAAATAAACTTCTTCGGGCTCGTCGGCTAAGGTACGGGCATCTGAAAGTGAGTCTGCCGGGTGTAATGTATCTGGTAGGAAACCAAGTCTGATGATATTTGGCATCAGCACATACTGCGAACAACGGGGAGGACACTCATACCTATCGACATATAGTTTCCTCAAAGAGCGTCCAAAATTGTACGTGTTCTAATAGTCAGGTTAAATCTCCAGTAAGCATGGGCGGAGTTTAATGAAACGCTCATGCAGACGCACTTGTCGCCCGAGGTCGGTCAGTTCCCTAGCAAGCTGTACATTTGACGTAATTAGGATCCTTGTATCATGTGAGGTTTGTAGAAGTATCTACCATTCCGCAGGGAATGTCCAGATGAGCTTCGGAAATGCTTACCATTTCTCCATGCTCGACGTCTCCTTGCGCGCCCTCAACGACTTTGCGCACAGTAACCTCCTCCACGACGTGACTCGCGTTTCATATTGCTTGTCACCGCAGCACGAAAACGGCGTGCTGTCTTGCACAAGTTCCACCGTTCTGGTATCGCGCGGCTGGAGAGTCGGCCATTCGTACGCGCACTGGTGTACGCTCGCCTATGCCCAACGACCATGAGTTACTTGACCTGGGACAAAAGCAGAAGCAAGCGCACCATGTCTCACATACACATGAACCTGTTCCAAACTGAGGCCCTCGGGAGGCGCAGGGTATCCGTCCACGTCGAGCGGGACCGTTGCTCCCGGGAGACCTTGAATCTTTCGCGCCAGCCCGTTCACCCAGCGGAGGTCGTGGGTTCTCCGCCAGATGCCATGCTAATTCCAGAAGACGATACTTGAAAACTGGCAGGCGGGAGACAAAGAGACAAGTGATGAAGAGAGAGACGATTAAGAGTGGTCGCGAGAGTGGTCGAGGTTGTCTAGGCATGCGCGTCCGAGTTTATAGTGATGTAACCGGGGTGATACCAAGAGTCAATACTTGGCTGTTATGATCAGGCTGAGTTCCTTCCGCTGTCAAGAAATTAAACGAATACAGGCGTAACGTAGGCTGAGCGCAAGACTACGTCGAAGTGGTATGTCGCGATAACGGTCAGCGTCAGACGCGGTCAATTGCAAGCGGCAAGACCTCCACATCAAACTGTGCCATGACTTATACCCAAGTGGTGTACCAGCTTCAGATGAAGTTGACCGACGATGATGTTCATGTCTCACTCGAGGTATTCACGAGGAGTGGACAAAGCCGTAGCTTGTAATTATTCAAGTATACCATATTCCTCCGGAGTACAACATGACCAGCTTTATGGCGGTGGTGACCAGTCTATGTTAAACACGGGTGACAAAGAGATAATGGGGACCTAAACGGGCAGAATAGTGTTTGAACACGTAATCCCAGACCTTGCTCGTGACACCAAAACCAAGATCGAAGTTCTTGTAGTGGTGTTGCGAGATGGTATTTCTTCATCTCCCTGAGATAGGTGGGCAGGCGAGTGTGATGCATGCTGAAGATAAATTAGCGTCGAGTATCACATGAGAAGAATCGACTTACGCATAGTGCATGCAATCGTACAACACATCTTAAACAAATCCAATCAGTACCGCACATGGAAAGGTGAATCAATAATATACTCACAAAATGTGAATGCACCCGCAATGATGCCGTTTGCCATGGACGCAGGGAACAGATAATGTGCAAGCCGTGTAAATGGCCATTCGAGCGCACCAAACAACACAGGGGGCATCACCAGCCTTAGCCTGAACACTCGCGTAAGACATCGACGTCTAACGAGTTTTCAATGTTGGACTGACCTATCCATAGGAAGATAGTGGTGGACACCATGCAAGAGGAAGTGGAGGGTGAGGAACGCATAGTGGTCAGGCAGGTAGTAGTCCAGATGGAAGAGGAAACGTTCCAAAGTGGAGGGTATACTCGAGGAAACGTCCAGACCAGGTTTGCCGAACAGGAAACATACGCTGTCTTGGCGAACGTCGATGCAGGGACCCCCGTCTTGAGCAAAAGGCGAAGAGGAGCGACAGGGTCGACGTAGAATGGCGGTAGTACATTGTTTCCGAGAGTGAACTGTGCGGCGGAACGCAATCCAAATTAGGCGGCAATGGGAAGCCAAATTATGGGGGATGATATGCCATGATGTCTTTGTAAAAACCTGAGGGACAATCACAGTAAGCAGCGCACTCCATGCAGGAAAAACGGTAACGTACGTCGAGGAAAGGATGTCCGAACATGGGCGCAGACTCCACAAGGGTTGCCGCGGTTGGTGAACTTGGATGAGATAATACGACTTGCTCCAGTTTGCTTGCCAGACCTGCTTGAGCAAGGGCTGGCGGAGATCAAGAAACTGATTCTTTTCGAGTCCCTCGTGGTGTCCGTTTCCTCTGGGTGGAAGTCGTCGGTCGCTTCCCAATCGTCGCTGACAACAGCCTCTCCCGTCCCCACTCTGCCAATGACAAACTCTTCAAGCATGTCGTAGGCAGATTCAGAGTGTTCGTGCTCTTCCGGGTCCTTCATGATCGCGCCAACGTCCTTGCCCGCGAAACTAAGGATGTAGTCGTCGCCTCCTATATCGGGGTGGTCCTTGAGGAAAGTCGTAAACATCGTAAACCTTGCCGTTGTGTGAAATCCAGCAACTCTCGGGGTCGGTGCTGTGAGCAGCAAGGTCCTCCTCAGTGTGTAGATGCGGATACGCTTGGACATGGCGGAACGTGAAGGAGTGTGCCAAGGCAAGGAGAGAGGTCGGCCCACATTCCATATATTGCATTTTCGCATGTTCTCACGGTCAGAACCTACCCCAGACACGGTCTCCGCGGGACTCGACCGCATCTCGTACGCTGACAACGACCTCCGCAGACCTCCACTCGCACACTTCTTTTCCTCCAATCTTTGCTTCAGACGCGTTTTGCTCGGAATACACTCAGACAATTTACGACATAGGCCACGCAGGACGGCGCCTTTACCCGGAACACGCGCGTGAATAGGAGCACCCAAATATCTTACATGAACCGAAATGACCAAGCTCAACTTTGACGTCGACGATGGCGACCTTCTCAAGGCATACAAACTCTCGAGTCCTAACCCGAGGTAGATACGCGCAGAGCTATTGTGGGGGAAATTATGCTCAAGTTCCGGTAGGCAGTGGGAGGAAGTCGGAGACGATTTGGACGAATCGGTCCTCATGAGCCCCTCTGCCTCTGGGAACGAGTATGATAATGATCCTCTAGGCCTAGGGGCGACTGTAGAGTACGTCGAGGTACTCGTGTAATATACTGTATGTTGATCGCCTCCCAGTTTGCGCAACATGGATAACGAAACCAGTTAGTAGAACAAATACCTGTGGTTTAGTGACAAGCCTAACGCTGAGGCATAGAGACGTCGATACTCGTTTCATCTAAGTCTTTCAAACCGAAGACTTTTTTTTGTCGGTCGTACATCCAAACGCGACGTATCAAGATCTGTCCTCAGGCATAGCTCACCTTAAAGCTGGCCTTGACTCACGCTCGGAAGCTATCCGGGTTCTCGTAGAGGAAAACTTCGACAGATTTGTGGCCGTCAAAGCTTCTACAGATGGTAGCTGTATCCAATACTCTTGCTTGACCGCCATTGTTAACTCATTTGTGTAGCGCTGTAATGCCGAGATGCGCGAGGGCCTCCTTTCTGAAGATAGCGATTACGGCACGAGGCAGATTCGTGAACATCTCAAATGTAAGTCCATGTACATACTCAATACTGCTCGTCTCATTGTTTGCCATAGCGGGCGCGCAAAAGGCCGACCAAGTCTTCTTGCCTGTGCTTGAGAATTCGCTCAAGGCGCAGAAGTTACGAACAACGCTCGGCGTATTCGACCGCTCTCGGTTCTTCTTTAACTTGCCGAGCTCTCTGATGGAGTCCATTGAAGCAGTACGGGGATCCATATGCACATCCGGGATGAATTGCTCACGCGCGTCATTCAAGGGCCGGTACGAGGCAGCCTTGAGAGACTACAAGAAGGGCAAATTCATGATGGAATCGCGTCCTGGTCAGCTCCTGCCTATCGGGGTCGACGAAGGATGGTCAGGCGTCGCTCGCAGCGCAGTGCAACAGCAACAGAAACGAATCCTCGATAGGGTGTGGTCGGCGGTAGAGCGGGTCATGGGCGAAATGCGTGGTCAGCTCCAGGCCAAACTACAGGAGCCGTCCCGGAGTGTCGAAGAACAAGAGAAGACTCTCGAGTGAGTTTCCGAATGCTTGGCTCATCTCTACACTTCCAGGGACTGACGAACAGCCAATCTGTAGGATCCTTATGGAGCTCAGTCCGAATGAAGAACCCGTCTGGACCTATTTTGACGCCCAACACAAATATATTTTGGATCAAATGCAGGAGGTTTTCACCACGAACCGTGGGTGTAGTCAAAGGTGCCCAGATTTGCAGTGCATCCATCCAAATGTTGACCATCTTTCCAATAGCGACCTACGAAAGGTCTAATGCAGAAACCCTCACCCAAATGGACGCGCGTTGACGCAGACTTTGGCGTCCCCAGTTGAAGGCATGCGTTCTCGCTCTTGAGACGAAGCAGGCCGACACTGTCATTGGTAAGTCGCTGTCTACGATTTTTATTAATATGACACCAATGGAATATCTATAGCCCAAGCGGGTGGGCACGATGTCTGGCAAGCAGTGTTGTTAATGGTCAAGAGCGTATCAGAAGTGATGCTTACAATCTTTACCCAATTTCTTTGGAAGATATCTCTCGCCTTCATGGACGGAACAGGAAAATACCGAAAGGTAAATGAAATGCCCTCGTCTGCATTAGTTCTTGCTAAACAGTCATGAGAACAGAACGTCACACAACCACCAGGCGAAGTCCAAACTCAATGTCGAACCATGGCTCTTGAAGTAGTGAAGCGATATATTTCCTACCTGACTTTCCGAAGTTCTTTATGTTCTCAGATGCCGCCATTCTTACCTCGCCGAGCTTTGGGTAGTAGCCCCACACCGCCTATGTTTCCGAAGGACTCGAACCTCTCTTACCAACCCTTCATCACCTTACAACTATCCTCAGGTGAAATTCAAGACTGTGTCCAACGAAGTTAACGGTGCATGGAGGTGTCATCCGAGGCCACCGCTTAGCTTGAAGGGTCTGTTGGAGAGTGCGAGATGAAGTTGATGACATTTTAGTTTCATGCCTGGCTTCGAGGGTTCGTATCGATTTTCAGCTTTTGCATGTCCAGCAAGCTTAATTCAACTCCTGTAGATGCGAACCTTTTCTACCATCTCGAAAGCTGGCGTGGTTCTGTTTCCGAACCTCACAACCACGGGTATACCTGTCTCAAAATCCGCCTCTTCCAACGCCAGATCACTACTGGAGCTTTCAAGATTGCCGGCGTCGTATCGACATCACGAAATGTAATCTCAAACTTCCCGTCTAATAAAGCAAAACCCCGTACCGGCGACGTTCATGAGTCGGATCGCCAAAGCATTTCTCGATGCGTTGTATGCGTTTTTGGATGGATTAGTGCACCTTGCATCGGATGAATCGCCCAAGATGACAAACAAGGTGATGGACCGGATATGAAATGTATCAAATGAACCAAATCCGCTCGAGCTGATTGACATCGAGAATCCGGTATGTCCAGTCAACGCAGCGTTATTTGCCGCTAACATTCTAGATAGGACACGCGCTTGTTGTTAGTCGTCTCGAACTTCGGTCATTTGTCGCGCACGATCATACCGAATATGATCAGTGTGAGCTGGAAACCGCTTTTGGTATCTCTGTTCAGGATGAGCGTCCAGGTATGACATTTTCCTGTGGGGGCGCAAGCACGACAATGACCCACGATCGTCCTCTATAGACCTTGTCCGCTGTTGTTCAGGAATTGGACAAGACATTGTTCGAGAGCTACGTTCGACGTCCGAAAAAAAATGCTGGTGCGCTCATGAGACGTCGTCCGAAGTGGCATCCTTGATCCTCAATGGACTGGTTTTTAATGAGACTCCTCAGCCCGAAAGGTCTGCTCATGCGACTATTGACTTGTTGCTAAGCCTTTAGTCTTATTACGTCTATTTAATTGATTACGCCAGAAATACGGCCATACGTCTTCGAAATACTCATGTACCTTGTGGGGGTACACGCACAAGTCAGCGACTGGCTGCGCCCTACTCGGTAAAATGCAGCCCCTCTGGCAGCTGGAACGCACATTTTGCACGCGCTGGTCGACGATTGTGGCCGAGGAAGCACTACGCTGCTTCCGTCAGGTCCAAGAAATTTGGCATGGCGGAATGCTGCGGGTCCACTCTGGAGATTGAATTCATCGCACCCGAAAACTCTCTCCCGCTATGTCACTCCCTCTGCGGCCCAGACCCTTGCTGAGGCTCTATATAGCAAGATATAGCGCAAGCATACACCCGGAAACCTGGTGATGAAGAATCTGCAGACCCATCTCGACGGTGTAAAGAAGACTCTTGCGGATACACGGCGCGCTACGGGCATCGAGTTCCTGTGCTTCAGGCAGACAAAATAGAACGAAGGATAAGACTAAGGGTACCGGCTCGTCTACTCCAAGGACCAAAGGAGAGAGATCGTGGGAGAGGAAGAGGTCGGGAGGATGGTAGCATTTCTTTAAGACCCAACCTACCAAAGTCAACCTTGGGATATCGCTCAAAGCCACGTAATAGTATCCCTTCGATGTGTTAGGGAGATCAGATACCACAGCGATGAATATATTGGAACACCACAATATGTGCTTGAGGTACGAAATCGGGGCATAGCTGACTGTCCTCCATAACAGTAGGCTCTATCAGCTAAGTGAGTATCATTCGTTGCTGTCGATAGGTCCGACGACAACCTGCTTAACTTTGCTGAATTAGTGGGAGACCGTTTTGGCGTCAAAGATTCAAGGTTTCGCCTGTACCATCGCGGGCGGTATCAAGGCGAAGCGACCACTGATGTACGGAGGGTGAGGCTGACCTCCAGAAGGAGTCAGAGATGTATTGACGAAACGTTCTGTAGGCAAGTGGTTCTGACATCTTGGAAAGTGTCTGTTCTTGAAGATCTCTACAAGGAATCGAAGAGTGGTGTTGCCAACTTTCTCGACGTAATGGCCATACGCCGCAGGACTATATCCTAAGAGAATTGAGTTAGAACATGTCAACTGTTAGCGTTTTAACCCGCAGGCACTCGCTACGTGACCGTGATGTCCCGGCCAATCCTTGGGAAGTCAAAAAGTGTTCCGCGTGTTGTCATACTCGATCTTGCGGCGGCAAATATGGGTTACGACGGGGCGTATCCCCCTCTCTTGTTGTACACCTCCAGTCAGAATGTTGATCGGCGGGAGGTGACTAGGACCATGAGAATATCCTGCACGATAAAGGTAGTGGTCCATCTCTCGTCCTGTGTTCGATGTAGTGGGTGAACGCCAATGGTGACAAGTTGCTTCTTCGCCTCCGATTTGTGTGTTCGTTCCCAGTTATCTCAACTGTGTAACCGTCAGCTACAGCCGTGGTGTCCGTGCGGTGAAAATATTAGACGGATGTATTCGAGTCGCACAGACTTTTCAACTACTTCCAGCGGTTGGAGGTAAAGCTCGGGCGTCGTTCAGCCGGCGGCATTGGTGTGGAGTAACAGATGAGGTCTCGAATGTATATACGGGCCGGGTGGTACGTGTTGCGTACCCGATATATACGGTGCGGCTGTTGAGGTACATGTAGGTAACCTGAGGGAAATCAGTGCCCGGAGTAGCTGGACTAAGCCCTTAATTTATGGCTGCTATCTGGATGGTCTGGCGCGGAAGACTGATTTCGCGCTTCACGTTGCTGGTGAATATTGTATCGCTCTTCTTCTCTGCGAATCCTCATCGACTAGCGGAGATGTTAGTGGTACCCATTAAGGGTAATTTCTATCTGGCGATGACTTTCCTTTGGTATTGTGGGGGGGGACAACCAGTCCTGTTCAGCAGTGAACGTTCCCCCATCCTCAGGTGGAGTCAATAGCGCTCCCGTGTTGTCATAATGACCTGGCGCATAGTATAATTTTAGCTCTTGCCATTTAGGGCAATAGTTGTTTGTTAAATATGAACGCAAAACAAACCATTATGAAGTGAATATCGGCCCCGTAGTCGGTCGCATTAGTGGCTTTGTAGGGAGTGAGGGATTCCAGCAGGGAAGAACCATAAGTCTCCCGGCGTTCTTCGTCATATAATCAGTAAGTTAGTGACCAGATGATCTCGGGCGGACTACAGAGGTTTTCAACACACCGCCGTTCCTACAACGTTTCCTGCCGTAAGCTGATCAACGCCCCGTAACCTGCAGCCGACCCTTTGGAGCAACAGTATGCCCCACTGTTCTACGACGCTCAGTAGTTAGTAGTGTATCTCCCAGTACCCGTATAGATGTAGCATGTACCGATCGGATGCGGTATGCCAGTGAAGCTCCCTGCGAATACATGAGTACAAACAAACGCGCGGCAAATTCTGGGCACATACCTTATAGCTCCGACTTCAAGACGCATATCAACCACCGGGGCGAGCTCCTTGGCTAGCGGCAGAACGGGTGCGGCTAAGAACTATTCAGAAAACTACCATCGCCGCGCGGAGGTGTGGATTGAACTTACAATCTGGACTGAAGCTGAGCTCGCCGCCGTAAATAGGGCCGCGTTTGCTGGGCCACCGGTTTTAGTACCAGGAGGCGGTTGTGGATGCTGAGCTGAACGGCCACATTCGCAGCATTTCCACTGAAGCGTCTGTGGGTCAGCGGAATAGGATGTGTTTTAGTATACAAACGACACGTACACAGTTGGCCATGGGTCAGTGGTCGGATGTGCGACAAGAAGATCGGGAATTCTGGAGGTCTAAGGGCCACGATTCTGAGGGAGCCGATCACGTTAGAACCGAGAGTGCCCGCGCATGGGTTCGGTATTATCCAGTATATTCGGTTCCGAGGCGTCAAGCCACGTAATTGGGGTCATCTGAAGCAAGGTGGATCTGTGGCGTAGACCGGAGGAGCTTGACGAGGTAGACAGTGTACGGACTACCCGTAGAATTCGAGGAGTTGACCGCGCTCGAAAACGGTCCCTTCGCTGTTCAAGAGCTTCTTAGTAAACTGGAAGATAAGCCTGCAGGAGCAACCAACGCCAAAGCACTGTGAGAAGCTGAGAGGCGGCATGATTCCTAGAAACATAAGATACTTGCTGTGACTAACCAGTGGTCTGGACATAGAGGTTTGAATGTGATAGATAAGTTGAGAACCACGTGAAAGTGAGGTATATCTTTCCTACGTGCGGTCCTCTGTAGATTTTTCATACGGTACTAGAGGGTCTGTACTTGTGTGCGTGTCATGCATCAGTAGGTCGTCATGGCATCACTTCCTGTTTCAGAGATTCGTTGTTAGTCACCAAAAAGAATGTGCACGGTGTTCGGAGCGCGTGTAGAATGAATAAGCGTGGGGAAGACGGGTACGGTATCCGTGGCGGCGTATCGTGCATTGTGTTATGCGCAGGACTCTGCATTCCGAGGGGTGAGACCGTATATATTCGGAATTGTGGTCCACCTTTCGCTGGGACGCTACGATTACCTGTCCCAAAATATCCCACCTGGAAGCAGCATGGGTGGGGAGGGTCTTGCGCCTAGAGTATGTGTTTAATGAGTGATATATTAAGGATTATATTCGTAGTTACAAGGTCCACGTACGAGAAACTATGTATCCGGCGCGCGGTGATATGTTCTATCCAAACAAAAACAGAGCGTTATTAGACATCTCTAAGAGTATCGCAGAGTAGCGGAGAAGGCTGTAATGAAGGTGAGCGCGTGGTGGTCGTGGATGAGGTTGACCGGACGATTGGCGAGATTATCTCGAATCTCAACGAGTGGGAGTTACTCTTCTCGTTTTACCACCCAAAGCATGGTACTTGTTGCTAGTGCAATGGAGCAAGACCTATACTGCAATTTACAGTAAAGCCGTCAGTTGCAAGGTTTCATGGTCCCAAAATCTGCGAATTCGGACGTTAACGCAGATGTAGGGGTCACTGCGTAAGCCTTCGAGGTGCTTCGCATCCCTATTTCTGTCACTATTTAATAACACTCAGCGCAAGAATGGAGTAATGAGCACTCTGTTAGGGACGAGAATAACTTCTTCTGCGCTGGGCGATCAAAGTAGGTGCTGACAGTAGGGGATTTTGGCAGCCTTGGGAGCGGAAACACAACATGGTGTTGGGAGGATTCAGCTCGGGACATCAGGCGGTCAAGGACCCAAACCTTCGTGCACCGTCCGTACGGTGATGTGCGGTCCCTAACCACTTGACGACCGATGGCTTCGCGTGCAAATATGCTTGTGGACTGCTAGTGTTACATTCAAGGGGCTGTGTTGCAGTTGTTTAGCAATAGTGTTCCGCGGCTCCTACAGAAGAAGAATCAGGATTCCTTCGACGACTTTCCTAACCGATCCGATCGAAACCGTTGTGCGTTAGCTAATGGCGCACGTCCGTCGTCGTTAAGTTCGGTGAACGCTCTTTGCTTCAGGTTCCTGAGCTAGCTATCTTGAGGCCTGTGTTGGTGCAGAGAAAGCGTCCATGCGTGAAAACGCCATATAGGGCGCGATCGTAATGATAGCCGGACGCACGAAACAACCGCGAGAGAACACAGTGGATTACCCGCTTGCCCGGTGAAAATCCCAAAAATTAGCTGTCGATGGTACCAACTTCTCATCAATTCAGAAGTGTATCCGGAATGCGCGTTGATCTCGCTAGCGCATGAGCTTCGTGTGGAATATAAGGCCACGTTGTCCCCACAGACCCTCGAGTCTCGACGTCGTCGTTGCGAATCCAAAACGGCACATGTACAAGCGGCGGACCGCGATCCCATGTCGCGGAGCACGTGGCAACTTACATCAGCAGCCCTCCTTCCACGATATGGAGTAAGCTTCGTAGGCGTTTGATCCCTCACGAAAACTCCGCCGGCAATTTTCCGGCCGGCGGGCCTAGGGCACGAGACCCGAATCGGCATGAAGTCCCGCAAACCACTACCACCGGGGGACAGCGACGTGAGCCGAACAACGGAAGTGGCGTAATATGAGCGGCGAGCGAGTATGTAAGACAAAGATAGTGAATAGACAAATCTTTGTTTTTCATTTTTGCGCTCGCGAAGCCCCTCTGGATGTGGGTAAGGTATAGAGCCGGTGCTTGTGTCGTAGCCGGTCTCGGGTAACGTATCAGCACAACAATATCCGTACTCCGTCGGGAGCAGAGAAACTGCTGTCCCGTGGTTGTTCCGTTGTGTACCATCTTGTCAGGAACCGGTTTTGCGTATAGTCGTCCGATGACATTCGACGCCACTTGGTACGGCACCTTGTGTCGCTTCACGCTGCGCATAATGGAACTGAAGAGATGAGCCCGATACTTAGTACTGGTACTTCTCGTTAAGGCGCTGTTACTGCCCGAGTCGCTACTGTATGGAGCTTTACGGGACGACTTTCTCGAAGGGGGTTGTCCCACAATCTTGCTTATGAGAGACGGTACAGGGCGCTAACCCACGTAGATGGAACTCGCAAAGAAGGGATTAACGTCAACGGGGAGTCGAGTCTGATCACTCATGAATAGGTTCTGTATTGTTAGGTCCTGTAGCAGTGAGACGAGACTGCGAATAAACTACACATCAGGGTGAAGTGATCCAATTTTTTGCAAACAAAAAAAAGTCTTTGTCTCAACTTCTTCCAGAGCGGCAATGAAGCTTGCAACCAAGACCCGGATATGTGCAGTCATCATATTATATTCTGCTCTAAGTCTCATCGGCGCACGCGAGTGTGGTACCCGAAACCATCGATGATTCGGCACCCACCAGCGGCCTCGCCGCAGATACGGCCACATCCGTGACGTAATGTATGTGTAGTACTCGTATGATTTGATCGCAGTAAAGCACACACGATGTGGAAAGCTCGTCTTGATAACCTGAAACCAAAAAAAATAAGAGAAGTGTCGCGCTTTGACGTTGGGATGATTTCATAATTCTCGTAAATTCATTGAGGAAAGAAGTTCTGTCATGTCGTCAGCAGATCGCGCATAGTCCATTGTAGTCTCCTTTATGAGATTCACGCTACAACTTTCTCCTATCTCACCGATCTTTTCACTATAGACAACCTTTCTTGCGACAGTGGCCCAGATATGTCATTTCGTGGTCGGCCTATCGAGGTCGAGATCGATCGTCAACTGATTTCGGAGACACGGTGTACGTCCAGGACCATTGGTACGAAATGTTCTGCAAGTAATGTCATTGGTAGTCGTGAGTGTACCTGTGGGGGGGGGGGATTGCGGAGGGGGTTCCGCACAAGCTTCGTAGGGAAATACCTGCCGTATAGTTTTTTTACACGATACAGCTCGTAGAGTGACTTTCCTCGTAGCAACATTGATCAAGTAGTACATTGCAATTGCGTACCTGTTATAAACGCGCCAATCGCAAAGCCAAAAGACAGCGCAGACAACAAATCTTTTTCGTCCAGGTGGCCATGTGGGAATTGCAAAATGCGCCAGGAAATTGCTTAGAGGAGAGATGAGATCTAAGACATGCATTTCCTTGGTATGTAGAGAGCCTAGCATAGAGATATGTCCTGTGGTAGATTTGGCTCAATATCTTAACACGTCGAACCAGAGCTACGTGCCGCGCGCCGCCACCTCATGTAGGACTTTTGCAATAGATCTGTGAACAACCCAGAGCTCGACGTTCAGTGAGAAGCTACAAAAAAAATCTCTCAAGCAGACAATGAAGGGGGTAAAAACACGTATTAAGGGTACAAGAAGCTAAGAGCCGCGATTTTTTTTGCGACACTATAAGTGACGAGGTGCACATTGAATGTCGAGGATCAAGAAGCGGGCGCATTGTATCGCTTACCTTGACGCGACCGACGCGCACCGACCCGGATTCGTCAGGGACAAACGACCGCCACAGAACCGTCATGGGACCTCTGCGCCTCCGCCTTCAAAAGGTGGGGAGCTGCTGATTCCCGTGATTTCCATTCCCACTTCGTGATTTGCATCGCTCCCGTCTCCTCGCCCGCCGTCTCTCAACTACCTCCATTCCTCTCGCCCGCTCGTCACTCGAGGGACCCAAGGACCCACCTCTATCCTACCTTACCTCTCTGGCTACTACACGCGAGGAACATTGCTTGGGGCAAACATGCTGAGCGTCCAGGCTCATCTGTTCGTGCTGAACGACCTCGAGCTCATGGTGGTCCAACGCGGAATGACAGTAACATGGGTGTGAAGACTCACCGTCGCGTGGACGTTCGCAGAGATGGACGAACATGTCATGGCTCTCGCAAGAGGGGTGCTCAATCGCGAATGGGCGTCACCAAGGGTGCACAGAGTCGGTGTCAGATTATGGGGAACACCAGGTGGTCGCATATAGTGCGCGTTCATGTCATCACCGCTGCACGCTCAATAGAGTCATGTAGCGCGTACGCGATGTTACAATGGGCGTGCGCGCGTATAGGTGCCATCCTCGTAACGCTCAACCCCCCGCCTATCGAGGAGCGGAAATCTGTGATATACCCTTTGAACGCTTCAGCCCACAGGGTCTCAGCATCTCTTCCTGGTGCTCAGGGCACATCTCGGTCCTCCCTTGGTGACCGGTCCAGATTCTCGTCATCGTTGCTCTTTCCCCCTAGTCTCGTCTTGCGATCACTGTTCCCCCGCGGCCAGAGACTTTCAGCTTTGAGAGAGTTACCGGATACTGCAGAGTATCCCTGTACTCTGATGAATCTTGTCGGAGCCAACCGAGAGTTACGAGGAGCATAATTAGATAAGGTGATGAGCCCTGCTGTCGACTTCAGGAGAAAATCTTGGGTTCTGGCGGGAAGATTGGCCACGGAACAACGACGAAGTGACAGGCTTGAGGAGAGCTTAAGCGAGCACGAGGTGATAACATGCAATTTACAAGTACGTGATTCACTACTCGAACGATCTTCATTATACATGAGCCTGATTAAGTGGAACAACGGGCTTACGAAAGCGGTTTCTGTGCGTGTATGGCCATTATCTTCTACCTTCTTGACTAAAATGGCTAGTCAACCACCACAACTTCTCACCAACGGCATTCAATCCCGGGCGCAGTCCACATTTTTTGGCGATCGGACCTACGGACGTGCTCTCGTAACGTGCCTCACTGTTCCATGCTTCGGTACTCGTGCTGGCAACCTCGCCGCATGGGACGCATGGTGCTGCATCGTCTCTACCCATCTGCGATTTCCCATCCCCCAGAGAAATCTTCAGCGTCCTGGTCGAAGACGATGTTCAGCGCTACATGGCGTGCGACGCATTTCATCGGGCTGAATCAGTGAAAATTGTGAGAAGCGCGAGCAGGAGACTGGAGACAGGCTGAAGTTCGAAGACTCAGGTGATAGCCTCGCCCTCGCAGTGGTGGGCGGGCTATCTACACGTCCGTTTCTAGGACAGGGAATTGCGGCGGGGCTCGTCGATACCAATTCCGTTGATGAAGGACGCTGGTGGAGAAGCTAAACCTGACCGAATTGACGATCGCATATGCATGAGTACGCTGAGAGATATCTGCGCCTGTTTGACTTTTCTGACCGGGTTCCTTCCACGCGTAGCCGCGACGAGTTGGGGCTGGTACATATATTTCTACTCGTTCTTTCCTAATCGCATCAACTTACCAAAGTCGTTGTATGCAGTACAGTGACTTTCCAAAACAACTCCCAGAAGACCCTGTGTTGAACCAAAACGTGTCCCCCCCCCCCCCCCCCCCCTGAGACTGTCGGCAAGATACACCCCCACGTCAAGGCAACAGATCATCTCTACTGATAACGGAGTATTGTAGCGTAACACCCATCAGCACTCATTGAAAAACTAAGCATCCATTGGTTTAGAGGAAGCACGCTGTATACGAAACACCATCGAATCGGAGGACGAAGAGGAAGACCGTTCCAGTGGGAACACCCGGCGAGCTGTGTGTAGCAGGATATATGATTCAAGCCGGGTATGCCACTTTCCCTTTCGTCCGCATGTAATGCATACGCTGAACTACTACGACAGCTACAAAAACTGGCGCGACCCTGAACACAAACTGCACAAATAACACGACGCGACAAGAATGGCACCCTGCCTGGGTACACACGGGCGACGAGTCTGGCAATAATGGACAACGAAGTTATCTACGCAGTACGTCTCCATGTATGCTACTTCATAAACTCTACGATGCTCACTATCTATGGCAGTTCAGTCGTCGGGCGAATCAAAGATATCGTCAGACATCCCGCGGCGGCGAGAACCTCTTCGCACGGTGTACAGATCGAGAAGAATGTACACTTTTGCGCACATCCAGGCATTGAGGATAGCAGCAGTAATCGCCGTTTCCCGACGCGCGATACGGCCCGAGGTCGTCGGCGCATGAGATCGTCCGCGGGCGTAGGTCGCGGCGCTAACGCCAGAAGAGGTGCGCGCCTGTGTTGCCCGCGGCATGAATCCGCAGAATAGCGCTCACTGCGTATGTGTCGGTTCGTCGCACCGGAGGTGCCGGCCGTGAGCATACACACCGAGAGGCTGGAGAACGACGGAGGGCGGGGTGCGCAAGTTCATGGGATTGCCGAAAGACGGCTAGTCGGGAAGGTGATGAAGCATGTGTTGAGGCGTTGGAGTCGCAAGCTTGCGGAGAAAGACATCGGCAAGGTTGGATAGCTCGTCTTCGAGCGATAGCACATGGTGAGTTGGTATCCTTTTGCTTCTTGACCAGGAATGCTGATCTGACAAGGTTCCGATTTTGCGAATCTGTAGGATTTTGGAATACACTTCGTTGTTCGCTTACCCCCCCCCGCCCGTGTACGGCGCGCCCCGTCGAGATTTATTATTGGTCCGATCTTACCAACCAGAACTACTCGCCGTATATACTGAGCAATCTCACTGAGTAATCACTATGCAATTGCAAAGATACGCTATCCAATCAACTTCGAGAACAGGGGTTCTTTAGAGCCGCAACAACCAAATGCCCACGTATAGCGGCTAGCCGCCAATACGCTGCCACATCGTACGTGCTGTGATGCTACGACAGGACGCATTCTAACGCTTGATATTCCCCAAGAAATCCAAGAAAGCCTGTTTCATTGGAACAACTCGATCGTAATAATGGAGATGTAATAATTGACGTGCAGATGCGAATGAAAAACCCCGGGGAACGCCACGCCTCAGTACCCGCCCCTCTTATCTTCTGGTTTTCAACTCGATATGACATACACCGTGACATGCGCCGCGCAGGCATAGAAAAACTGTAAAAAAAAATGCCATTAATAAATATGCGCCTAGTATATACTATGAAGTAAACAAACCTCTACAGCGCTGTACCGTTGCCCTATACTTCTTCTCTCGCTTCAAAGACAACTGAAAACCGCGTAGGTAGGCGGTTGGCCGCTACACCCCTGCGATCGTTTTCCAGTGGCCCAACGAAAGCCTCGTTCTCTTTGCATACGATTATCTGTCCCAATGGGCCGGAGAACCGACATCTGAAGCGAACTCGTCTAGCGGCAGTTCGTCTCTCCATATGACGTACTCTTCAGGGGCCGTGGGGGATGTGACCTACAGCATCTTGTAATGAGTTTCCTGGGTGAGGAAGTGAAAAAATGTTCTGGAATATCTCACCCAAGAGTCCCCCTCCAACAAGCTATTGATGAAGTCGCGGATAGCTTTCCAGTGGCCTTCAGGAACTTCACGCTCTGAATCATCTAGCAGGAGGGCGCTCAAGGTGAGCCATCTCAGTTTGATCACTGTTGGAAGCCATGCACGAAGGTCTTTAAGGAACTGCCGAGCACGCACAAGGTCGGATATAACCCAGGAGAGTGAAAGGTGCATGCCGAAGATTGAGTCGGCGGCCTGAGCGTGTTCGATTGAGTCGGCGGCCTGAGCGTGTTCGATTGAGTCGGCGGCCTGAGCGTGTTCGATTGAGTCGGCGGCCTGAGCGTGTTCGCGATTGTGTGGGGTACCGCTGGGTCAGCGAATAGATCCAGATACGTGGCCATATTTCCCCAGGGCAGGACGGTCCTCAGCATATTACTCCCTGCACACAAGGTTGCGTCATTGATAGTAAGTAAATGACTTCAATATTCATCCGCCATACTACGCACCGCACGATAATCGGCACAGTCCAAGCGAAGTAAAAGATACGTCCCACGGTCGCGGTAGTAAGCGCAATTTGAGCATGATCTAGGTATTGGGACAACGTCAGATTCGAACACACTGTGGAAAGCAAGCATTCGTACCAGAGTAAGAAATCTCGGTACTCTTCACCAGCTCCGCAAGCGCTTCTAGCCCCGACAGGGCTGAAGGATAAGAGGGAATATTGGTGTAATTCAAGGGAAGGTAGCCAGTTAAAAGAGCAGCCATGATGATTGATGACATGCGATGCAGAGTCCAGAGTGAATATTGAACTTCAAAGATTGTAACTTCTCGTAGCTAGTCGTTTTTGTATTGAGGATGGTTTGTATTGGTAGCTGTAGATTTGGTATTTGCCATGCGCTCCACAAGCTCAGGGTTGGGAACTCGAGGTCTATCAGTCCAGTCCTTGATGCAAAGCTCTTGAAGAGTGGGGAGGTTTTGTATCAAGCGAAGTAACGCGGCCCCGGAAGGTGATATCTCCAGGGATAGGACCAGACGTCGTGAATACGCAGTCGCACTAGGTGTATCGTATGCCTAGATAGTGATTGTCGAAGCTGGAGAAGGGTTTCCCGCGTCTTGATTGGGAAGCGAATCACTAGTTGCTGGAGGGAGCTAAGCGCACGTAACAGGAGGGATATTTCCTTAGGGGAGGTATCGTAGTCAACCTCTACCGCTTTGACGGCAGTGCGCAGCCATCCAGACAATCTAGAGTAGCAGATCGAGCGCAGGTAAACGGGAATCTTCGACGCTTCTCAGAGACAAACGCTCAAAGCGTCGCTCCCGACTGGCTCTAGATAGCCCCTTGGCGTGCTTGAGTTCATTAGCAATGAGGGATACAACTTCCAGAGGAAGCCCACTTCGTCTGATTGGACGCAGGTACGATATGCTGGTGGGGATTAACATTTCCAGAGTGATGAGGGCGGTACGCATGGCAGAAGGGATTTCAGATTTGCAGGTCGGACGTGGGACCAGTATCGTCAGGGTGTCCACGGTGTAGCTTGCATGAGCGACAGGGGAGGAGCTCTTGGAGCTGTCGCTCAATAGTCGCGAGCTGCTTTCGTATCTGTTCTAACGATGTTTGTAAAGGGGGGGATCGCAATGCCACAGGCTGGCTGCCCCACGCCCATCCATCCTTTGATCTGATCTACAGTTCGCTGCTCCTCGGGTGATCTCTCTATCTGAGCTCACAGTTGTGCGGCGTTCGCGAGTGCAGGCCAGTTGCAGTTTGCGATCAAGATCTCGCGGACGCGCGCAAACTCGGGGCGATCTGAGAGTTGAGCAATGTGTGCGCCAGTCAAGGGGGAACACAGGGCGTGCGGCGCTGGGATGTTGAGGTTCAGGAAGTAAGAGCGTGAACATTGTGGAGATTTCGAGTCCGGAGCGGGTGGGATTTGAGTGCTGAGGCTTGAGTGCGAGGCGAGTGACTGGGCAGCGGAGAGAGAGAGTCGCAGTGGTATTTGACTATGCGACGCCGGAGCCGCATGTTTTGGGTGAGGCATCCATATACTACAATCTGAGTAGTAGGGTTTCATCACCTCATCTCGGGATGAGCAGCGCGCTCGTCGGTGGAAATGGGGCCACAGCCATCTGTCAGGCGTTTAAATCTCCGTAGGGATCGAGTTCCCTAACGACATCTTGCTGTCTCTGAAAAATTTCTGAAATATGTGAGCGAGCTTCGCCAAAACCACATGTGTAAATGTCGAGTCTAGTCGTAGACCGTGTAAGTTATGCGCATCAAATAATTGGTCGAGGCAAAAACCTTGCCTACACTGTAAAAATCAGGGCTGTCGATCCATGCTGGAGGGGCTGTCCGTGAGGAATCTGGATTCCAAAGCCAACAAGCTGTGAACCGCGCGTTCCACGACTACATCATAGTAGTAGATGCGTACACAGCTGCAGAGCACCCGGACCTGACGTGACTGGCCGAAGCCTGCCCAAGCGTGCTATCCTATCCGACCCGCGCGTCCGCGTTTGGCGCTCCAAACAGCGCCTGTGATGCGCGCGTTTTTAGAGTTGGTTTGGTGCAGCACCACGACAGCGAGCCAGACGAGGCTGCTCATATTAGCCCATGTTCATCGGCCATTGAGCGATCTCGATACCTCGTGCTCTCCTCAAATCTTCCAGAACTAAGATAGAGGTCCCCGGGAACGGGCGGCTTATGTAATCGGATCACGTGATGCTGAGCGCTCCACGGCCAAATCTGAGGTGCTCGCTGTGCCCGCAGAATATTTTTAGCCGAAAGAAAATGACTTCCTGGCTCGCTATACTGAGCTTTAGTAGTACTGTAAGGGTACTTGGATGTACTGAGACACTACTGTGGACCGTCAGTACTTCCTGAGCTGCTTCAGACAGCATCCACCACTAGACCTGCAGGAGATCAAGCGCCCACTCTACCATATCAGGAGAGCAGGCGCATCAGGCGCAGCGCAGCAGGCCACCCACGTGGCAGGTCACGTGGAGTAAACGCCCGGCCAAATCCTCTGTCTCGAAAATCCAAAATTGCTCCAGAGAGGTCGGGAAATGCCGAAAAAAAACACTATTTCTAACATAATATGTTTTTGGCATATGACTCGAGCTAGGAAGGCAAATTACAAGATCTGCTCAATAGGAATCCAAGCCAAAGGGTAATACTATCCATCCTATTGAACAGAATTGCGAAAAGTGATGTGTGCCCGACGCTATTGTGATCAACGTCGAGAGACGGCGGGCGGGCTGCTTACATAAGAGGTCGCCCGTTCCTGGTGACCTCTATCTTACGTACAATCATGAAGCTTTTTGACCAAGTCTTTTATCCACCAGAATCCGTCTCGGCTAGTGATAAGCTCGATGCCATTTCGAAATGGTATTCGAGCTCATGGAAGATTCGACTTTAGGGAATACGCGTAGGCGACATGGCTGCTTAGGAGAACAGTGATGCGTTATCAAAAGGTACGGCGACTAGGTGAGTCTCGCGTTGCTCATGTATTTCCAAGCTGATTTTGTATACCAATCCAAGTCTCCAGTCAAAGATTTGTAGCCTTGCCTAGTACATAACCTGTCCCCTGGTGAATTCTGCCAATTTAGCTTTGTGGCCGCTACCGTGCACGCGCGGGTGGCCCTTTTCTGCGGTATGTGTTCAATCGCTACCGGGAAGCCATCGAATTCACAGAAGAATACGCTGTCAGAAGGAGCCATCACGAATATCGCGACAAATTTCCATACACTTGGTCGGTCAACTACTCTTTCAACACGCGGCTCAGCGCTCTGACCGGTGTGTTTCAAGGCTTGTCTATAATGTGATTTGAGCTAAACGCAATTTTAGAGAGAGAGGATACCGGGAATCCTTGTCAAAACGGGGAACTCTCGACTCGGACCTCCTATGGCGTCGTGTGTGAGGCGCTGCTAGCTTAATAAAAAGCAAATAAGACCACTCGAGTGTCCTTCGGCGAGGCATTAGCCGTCAACGGAACCTGTTGCGTACAGGGAATTCCTGGCGAGCGATAATTTCACTAGTGTGCACAAACTAAGCATTTCGTGGAGTGTATGAGGGGTGTACACGGCCAACAGTGCAAGTGCAAAATACGCGTGCTTGCTATGGTACGTTGGACAAATCGATCACACGCGCGAAAAGCTTTCACTGATTACATTTCAGACCACCAATCCCTCTTTTTGCATGGCTGGTTAAGCCGACGGCGGCATAGCTACGACACAGGAGATAGACTGCGCGCGGGAAATCGGATAGGACAAAGTCAACCATCCAATTTGGATAAAATGGAGCGTACGATTGTAACACCGAAAACCGTTCTCTTGGCTGCCGATCCACAGAGAAATCCGGAGGAACGCTGCTCTCCGCGTTCACGCGCCGGACCTCGAGCTCAGGATTGTTCAGCGGCCAGTACCTTGGTGAGTATTGCTCGTGCCATATGCATTCGTGTGTACGGAGCGGCTCTGACTCTCCACAGGATCGTCAGCCCTATCGTTCGATTGGCGATGCGACGACTGCACATTCAGTCGGGTCGCCCTGAGAGCACGTTTTGACTCCTTTGGGATCGGAATTCGGCGGGTACCATTGCCGGCGGCAGAGGAAGGCTTTGCACTGGAATTGTGCCGTTGCCTCGGGCGAAACGCAGGGTCGATGCGGTTGCTTGCTGAGCTCAATGGCAAGCTGTTATCGAGGTTACGACAACTTCGTGAGTAGTGCGTCGGTCGTCCGTCTCTAAACCAGCGATAGCACATAGTAAGTCAATGTCTCGCCGGCTTGTTGCTTCTCCCAATTGACGAATCTATAGGATCTTGGAATATATATCATTGCTTGCTGCAGCCCGCCATCGAGATTTGTGATTGTCTGATGGTGCCGTCCAAGGCTACTCGCCGTACATAAGCAATTCCACTGCGTATTCACTGATCGTTTGCAAAGATGCGTTGTTCAATCGACTTTGAGAACAGCGCTTTTTGGGGCCGCAACATTCAAGTGCCCGAGAGTCGTATGCCGGAAACCCCGCTGTCGCATCACACTAACAGCACCTCGGTGCACAGTCTATTGTCGGTGCGAAGCTGCACATCCAAACTCGAGCAGATGTTGCTTTACTACATATACCTCTAATAAACAGCAAAACTGCACAGGCTATCGATTTACGAAGAGAGGTCGCACATACCGTGGTGAGGGGTCTCCAAGTCCTGGCCCTGGCTCTGCTCTTGGGTCTAGGATTGGGATCAGACTTCCGGTTTGGTAGGCTTTCCTTCACGATTAGACGCCTCGCGTTGGTCCTCTAAGCATCACTTCGCGGGTTTAGGGCCAGTGCAGCCGTGAGCGTCGCTCAGGCTGGGAAGACTCTTGGAATATCCGAATTGTGGCCAAAAGGAATCCATGGTCCCTACGCGAAAGAGCGCAACGCTTACCGTGCAGCGCAGGGCGAAGCCCCAAGACGAGCCACATCCGAACGATACGCTCAATCGATTTCAAGAAACAGTCCGTTTCATCGGAAAGACTTGAGTCGGAACGGAGATGTAACAGTTATTGTGTGCGTGCGATCAGCGATACGCGGACGTATACCACACTTTAGGGGTCTCTCTCTCGTCTTCTAGTGCCCAAGTCGATGTGAAGTACATCATGTGCCCACCACACTTGCTATCCTGATACGAGTAGACTGCGAGAAAAATGAAGTAGTCATTATCAAATACACATGTATAAATCGTATGAAAGAGGGGACGAATGAACTGCTGTATTTCGATGTAGACAGCTAGTTTATATACATGTTGTGCAAGACCTCTAATACCGCTGTAAGGGACCTCTGGTACACTACTCTGGTTAGTCTTGCTAATACGGACAGGGGTACATATTTCATAATGGAGGCAGTGTGCTACATGTGCTACAGTGTCTCAGTCCATGCGAGGCTGCGTGTTATCTACTCCTGCCTCTGCATTCCATACAAGTCCCACCTTCCAGCGTATGCTCCACCATGTACCGCAACGTCGCTGCCATGAGCGCAGGCAGCCTCACGCGCACTGGCCGCGCATCCAGCCGATGCGAGTCCAAACGACCCATACCAAGCCCGTTTATGCATCACGGACCAAGGCTACCTGAACCTCAACGTGTCAGCCCGAAAGTCACACGGTGTACAGCAACACTCTGCAGGGAGTGTGAGTCAACCCCAGGCAAGGTGTGTAAAAAATCCGTGTGTACTGCTTGCTTACAAGGATGGGGCCTGAGCCCATGCTGGGCCATGTGGTCAAATTACGTATGGGCCTTACATTACGGCGGCGGCGGTTACCGAAGCGGATACGCGTGCCGTTTCTCCACGCTCGCACCGGGCTGATAGGGAGCATTTGAGCTCCCTATGGTGGCGGTCACTCATCATGTACGAAGCTTTCAAACTCATGCAGCGGCGGGGTCCCACAGGGGCCCAGGGGGTGACTCGAGCCCACGCAGCGGTCTAGGTTGCACCTTGGTGGCGCTGATAGGCGCCCTCGGCACGTCTAGGCGTTACCGTTCTGACACTCCCACTCGTCTAGTCGTTGCCTAAACTAATTCCAAGCCTAGTACGGTGATACTCAAACTTCGTGCGACCGAGAGGTGTTGTCTTCGTAAGGATATCGGCCGTCATGTCGTCAGTGCTAATGTAGACTATGTCGACTTGTTTCGATTCCACGTACTCCCGAATAAAGTGATAGCGGATGTCGACGTGTTTGAGTCTTCTGTCGTGAGCAGGGTTGATTGCCAGAAATATTCCTCCTTGATTGTCGGACACAAGGGGAGTGGGACTAGTTTGCGTATAACCAATCTCACGTTGTAGTGACGTCAGCCAAGCGATTTCTGAGCAGGCCTCGGAGAGAGCCATGTACTCGGCTTCAGTCGATGATCTTGCCACAGTCTTCTGCATACGCGAAGTCCATGTGACAGCTCCATCAGCCATGAGGAAGACAAAAGCCGGTCGTTGTCGAGCGCCGGTTGTCCCGATTCTCGCCCCAGTCAGCATCTGAGTATCCGATCAAGCCTGACTGTCCAGTCCCTTGGTAGAGGATCTTGGAGTCGGTTGTGTGTCGGAGGTACCGGAAGATGTGTTTTGGCGGACTCTACGTGTTCGTCCGTGGGCTCTTGCATGTACTGGGACAGGCGTGAAACAACCCATGCGATGTCGGGTCGTGTTCCGATCATGAGATAGATGAGACTACCAATCATTTGCTGATAGTACATCCGCTTGGAGGCATCGGACTTGTAACCGTCCTTGCCTTTCTCGAGATGTATGCCCTCCGGTAGCGGTGTCCGGCGTGGCTTCGAGTTGTGCATTTGGAATCGAGAGAGAATTCCCTCGGTGTACGCTTGTTGGTCAATCGTAAGTTGCTTCTTTGATCGATCGCGTGTGATCCGCATCCCTAGGAATGTAGACGCAGGACCAAGATCTCGCATCTGGAACTTGTCAGCGAGCATCTTCTTCAACCTCTTGATCTCCGATAAACTCGGACCCATATGCAGAAGGTCGTCAACATAGACGATGAGGATTACCTCTGCTTGGTCGTGTGAATAAACATAGACGCCAGCGTCTGAGCGCGTGCGTGCGTTTGAAGCCTTGTTCGAGCAGCGTAATGTGTAGCTTTTCGTTCCAGGTGCGTGAGGCTTGTTTCAGACCGTAGATGGCTTTCTTCAAGCGGCACACTAGATTCTCCTGCCCTCTCTTCACAAATCCTTCTGGTTGTTCTATATATATCTCCTCGTCGAGCTCGCCATACAGGAAGGGGCCGTTTTGATATCCATTGCCTCGAGTTCCCAATCCTCGAGAGCGGCATGTGCGAGTAAGAAGCGTATAGCCTCATATCTAGCGACGGGAGAGAAGGTTTCCTGGAAGTCGATTCCCTCTATTTGTGTAAAACCTTTTGCCACCAGGCGCGCCTTGTAGCGGCCGTCAGGCTTGATGACATAAACCCATTTACACTTAACAATCCGGCGATTGTTTGGTCTACTGACTAAGACCCAAGTTCCATTCTCCGACTGAGATTTAATCTCCTCTTGCATTGCAAGCTCCCACTGCTTCGCATCAGGTCGAGACATTGCTTCGCGATACGTGAGAGGCTCCGAGACAGAAGCGTGCTGAATGTGTTGCTTGATCCAACTCGTGGTAGAATCCACTAAGTCATAGGGATCATCCTTGTCCTCCGGTTCCTCGTCAATGATCTGAGGTTCCGGTGCTGGAGTCGGAGTAGTAGCACGTGGTGTTGTTCTCGAGCGTGTGTCTCTACGAATCTGTTCGTTCTGTCTTCGCCATGCTTGTGAAGGTGGGACATCTCCATAGGTGACGCCGTTGTCCACAAAATACATCAGTTAACGCAACTTATAGATATATCGTTCAGTAGACCCAATCACTCTCAGTCAGATCAATCACATCCTCGATAGTCGCCATCTTTGCTTTCCCTTATCGGGTGTGGCCCCGGGTAGACCCGCTCAACACATATCTCACGGGTGTGGCACTGGGCAGATAGTGTGGCCATTTCAGAGTGGTCGCAACGCCTAATCATCCCATCGAGTTAGCCCCAGCCCAGGGTCTTCGAGATTGAAGGGCTCACCAATCAACTTGTCGACTCCGGGAAGCACCTGAACACCAAACTTAGCGCATACTAGCGTACGCGTGCAGCCATGCTGCAAAAGTCGACTGGAGTTCATTTCGGCCACGGTGACGCTCTTCCATATGCGCGAGACAACGTCCCAATATGCGATGCGATCACATCTCTTGATTTCGAGGGTTTCAAACATGTTCACGATTTTGTCGTCGCTGGATAAGTCAGCGTCCATGTCCACTGCCTCAGAGCCGTCCTGATAATGAATAATAAGCGAAAAGTTCTGGCGCGACACGAGATGGCCACTATTACTCGCCTCCAAATAAACATGAACAACGACGGTGCTCAGCTTGAAGTGCGGATACGTGGGTAATAGTGCGTGCGTCCTGTTCGACTAGGCATGAAACTGACTCAGATGCAGCAGCGTACTGGAGAGAGTGGTTAGTATTATGCTCATATTCACGAGCGAGTTCTTCTCCGGCCTCAAAGTTTGCGTGCGCAACCTTCTTGGGGGCCCGTTTCGGCACTTTGTAAGGACTACCAGTCGTTTGGCGTTTGTTACGGCGCCCGACGTTCTTCTTAGGCCCGACGAAGGCCCTTGGCTGGCAACCAGTGCATCATTTGCGGCCTCCGATCCATCTTCTAGAGCATGAAGTCGTTCTTCGCAAATCTCTTGCAATGCGAGAAACTCGCGGAACTCAGTAAGACGCTGCATCTTCGCTGTATCCAGCTGTTCGGTTACCCAGAGAAACTTCCCTTTAAGACCGCGAGGACCCATGGGGCACGTCTTGCACTATAGCGAAGACGTAAATAATAGTATTCTGCGAGGTAGCTCAGACAGCTTACAATGCGATAGTGTCTGCCGTTGTTCTTTGCTCCCTCCGTGTCCGCCTTCTTGAACTGCACTAGAACTCCAGTAAGCTCGTGGTTCCTGCAGGTGGCGGGGACTTCTATAGTCGAGGATTCTGAAGCAATGTCGTAGGCAAATGTCTTCAGGACGATCAAGAGATTTGCGCGACGTGGGAAGAAGAAATTCCCCCTTCGGGAGACGATGGGTTATCGACATTTGTCTTGGTATAACACCTGCGGTGCAGCCTTGCGGGGGCGGTCGTCGATGCAAGAAAGGGCGATGATGAAATGAGAGGTGGCTGCTGCCTGCAGGTGATATGCGTAGAAATGAGTTGATTAAATAGCTTCACCTTAGGATCACAGACTAGTAGGGGCCACAACTAGGCACTCATGGCCACAGCGGTAATGTGATTGTGATTGTGCTGGCTGGCCAATGCGTGCTTCATACGGCATTGGTCAGTGGCCCGAGCTGTTGACACGTCCAGGGTCACAGTCACGTTGCCTAGCTATCGTTGACTTCGGTCAGCTCATGGCAGGCCAACTATGGCCTGTTACCAACGTTGTTTCATTGACAGGGCCAATTCTTTTGCCATGATCAGTCGGTCAACGTCTTATGCAGTGGGTGTCGATCATTGTCTTCACCAATGCCTGCAAGGGCCCAAAGCGCTCTGACCAGACCCTAACCCTAATCCCACTTGACTTCGTCATACTTACTCGATACTTACCAGGTAACAGCGACCACACGACACATCCGGAGCGTACCGTTTTGAATCCCTCAGATGCTACTCCATCAGCAAAGGGCTGTCCTTGCTATCATTAAGCTTCTGGTACGGTCGTCATTAATATTAAAAGCTTCTTGTGCGGGGCATTTGGCATTAGGGCGCTCCATTACTATCCGTGGGAAGCACGGCTATAACTAATACTAGGGTAATCCCCGTTCAATCCAATCTAGTCTATACAGTACAGTAGTACTAGCTACCTATACATGTCACCAATCACTAGCCCTGTCAAACCTGTGCGCAATGTGCGCCGTGCTTTAGCTTGGGGCTTCGAACATACCACGGCATCAATGCGTGCGTCAGCTGCTTTCCGCCGACTGCGAGTTTGAATGTTTTGAGCTGCTTCTGCGGCCACAGCAGCTTGTGCCTTGACGAGCTCGCTTTCCGCCCCGCCGGGCACGAGTCTTCTTGGGCTGGTTGAGACTTCAAGGTCCAAAGCAGGATCTCGACGCCCTGGAGATATAGTGAGCCTACAGACGTTTACTCTACCCCAAGTTCACTCACGTTTCTTTCCTACCAGATTGGTAGCCTCTAATCCCCCTTCGGCAGGCGTAGGCTCGCATACCAGCCTGGTCTCACTGGCGACAGCGCCTTGCAGCACCGGCCCAGGTAACATGGGGTCTGGACATGTGCTGGCGATGTCCGGGTGTGGGGTTGTAGAGGGGAGAGAGGCCAGCGGTGACAATGGAGGTGACAATGGAGGTGACAATGGAGGTGACGTTGGAGGTGACGTTGGAGAGAAAGGTGTAAGAGGGTTGAGCCCAGTGAGGGGCGCGGCGGCCTCGGCCTCAGCTACCACCGCTAAATCAACGTTAGCCAGGTGTCCAGAGGGCAGCGTTTGGCTCACGGCCACCGTGCATATGGTGAGATTGGTCTCATTTGTGACGGCAGATGCTAACGATTCAGGGGAAGCACCGGAGGCCACATCATCCTTGGATGGCACGTTGGAAAGGGCGGATGGCGCGTTGGAATGCGTTACGGAGATAGTCGAGCATGGAGCCCTAACGATGGGGGTGTCACCATTGGCCAGGCGCTGTGTTGCGTCTTCATTAGATGTAAACGGGGCCACGGACGATGCCATTGTGGTAGGAGTGGTTACATGGGGCGTAGAATCTTGGACCCTGGCCACAGCGGTGTGGTGGGTGGGTGGCTGGTCCGTTGCCCGTTCGGGTGAACTGACATGCGACAACGCCTGTCAAAGGAGTGGCTTGAGACTCCAGCGTGATATTGCGCAGAGCTGAATCAACACTAGACTCCATGACTGGAGAAGGTGTCATGGGCGCTGGCGGTGTACCAAGAGTGAGCGGATCAGGGGCTGTGGCCAAAGCATCACTGTCACCGTCACTGCCTTCAAGGTTTGATTCGCTGCTGTGTTGGTCTAGATCAGGTGTTGTGGCCAGAGTGTCATCGTCACTGGCTCCGAGGCCTGAGTCGCCGCCATCGCCGCCACCTTGGTCTGGATGTGTATGCTCGGCAAAGGTGGTCTCCAAATGCTCGTCAAACGCGGTCAGTACACCGAAGCCGGCATGGGAGGGATCTGATAGCTCGTTCGCAAAGTCTCCCGGCTGACCGTGACGATTGGAGATTCTATGCTTCGATTAGTGGCAGCCCGTGCCTATGATTAAACCATAACGTAGTACGTACACCCCATTTCATCAGTTGCCCTGTGGCATTGCGACCTCCGAACATGATAAAGATTTCGGTCTGCGTCTCCTCAGCAAACTTGGCCGCTAACTTCATAAGCGTAAACTGAAGATCCGTAAGAGTTCTATGTAACGGTGAGACTTGGTATCAAATTATCACCGTACTGTGGTACTTACTTGACGCGCTGGGCTGGGGTTTCATCAGCCAACACCGTCTCAGCTCGTTGATCTTGTATGGCTTCGCGTTGAGCTCTCTTAGCATCCTTGTCGACACGTGAACGCTCGACATAGGTGTTGAACTCCGGATCGGTCTTCATTGCTTCGGTGTACGCTGCGTTAACACGTGAGCAAACCGTGGCCCGATCCGTAATGCCATCCCGGGTGCATGCGTCCTCGACGGCTTGGCGAATTTCGGGGTGGTCATGTCGGTAGAGATCACGAGGGCTTTTGGCACGCCCAAGGACAGCTGCCTCAGCCTTGTATTCATCAATCTTGAGATACTGAGGTTCAACTGGGCCCAGCGAGTGGGATGCGATGACTGTGTTCCGATGGTTCTGGATCCAAGTGATACATTTCTATGACCCAAGTCACAGCATGTCACGTAATTTATAGATATAACGTTTACGCACCTTGGGCCGAGTTCGGAGTCGCTCCTGCACTTGGTCCGGGGTCTCTAATCCTATCGTCTTGCCATTCTTAGTGACTGGAAGTGGCGCCGTCGATCCAGGGTACTGTTTAATGAATCGAGGCATGACATCGTTCTGTGCGTAGCCTTTGAGGCTACGGAGGGATTTCTGTTTGTCGGCCCGGAGCCATTCGATAAGCGTTGACTTTTCTTCCGCTGACTCGAAGAACTCTTTGGCTGGCATACGGAAGTTGGAGATGGTGTTGAGGCTGGAATTCGGAGTGTAAAACATACATGTATCATGCAATTTATATATTTCGTACCTACACATATGTGGCCGTGGTTGTTTAGACAGACTTAGGTCAATCTGGTCTACGGCCTTGTGTGTACGTCTACAGAGCTGTGATCGGAGGTGGCCCCCCACATGCAAAGGCACCGTGGCTCACCGTATGTTGGTTTGTGTGCGGCCGAGCGGTTTGACAGCGCCATGAGACCACGACGTTTGTCTAAATTGTGGCCCACGTTCCGTTGTAGAATGTTGACCACTGGGTTCATGGCAAGGGTGGAGCGACAATTGCGTTAGTAAATGTGGTGTGAAACGGGTGTATTGATGGTCAAGACTGGCCCGTGTATTGTCAAAAGCGTAGATTGAGAGTTAGCATTGGTGGGTCGTCAATTCAAGTGCCACACAGGCACCGCCGTGCCACGACAAGAACGAGTCGAGATGCTGACTAAGCACCTCTTTGGGCCTAAGCCACGTGTTTGCCATACGATGTCACCAGACGCTTGTGCTTACAGCTACCGCTACGGCTTTCCTGACTGTGTGCAAGTAGGTAGAAGTAGCAGCAGCCAATGTTGCCTCACTGGCAAATTATTGTATGGTGGTGTCCAGTGTTATCAGCGTGAAGGTGCACGATAGCTCACAAGTCAAAAGGTTTGAGACGCAACATCCACCCCTGCTGTTTGTGCAAGGTCGAGGCGCAGGTTACGGTGCGACTCATTGTGGTCCCCAAGGATTGGTAGTAAAGTCCAAGCGTCGACACTTGAAGATATAAAATGCGTGTTGAGCTGTGCAAGTTTCGCCGTGTGTCCCCCTTCTTGCGATATTCTGCGGTCCTGCAGGCGTGTTCGCCCTGACTACGTGCGTCTTGTTCCTCACGATATGGGCAAGCGTATTGCGTCGAGGTTCCAGCCCTCAGACGGCATCCCAGCCATTGGACATGGTATTGCTACTGGTTTTGTCGGTCTTGGTGGCCAGCAGACCGTCAAGTATCTCTCCCCCAGGAAGAAGAAGCCTACAACCAGGCCTGGCACAGAATGCAACTGTCTTGCCTAGTCTGCTGGACATGGTTCAGGCGGGCTGCTGCTAGCAGCAAACCAAGGTCAAGGGCCCCCCAGACTCGGAAAGAGAGTAAAGGTTGCAGACGAAAGCTCTTACTAGGTGCGTTCTGTATGATGTGCTAGCATTGTATTGAGGCTAAATTATTGATCTATACAGTTACGAAGATGCACCCGAAGCCTCTTCATTGCTTACCGCAAACAAGGCCCAAAGGTCAATAACACTAAGGGGAGTAACTGAATCTCGCTCTTAGCATGATAAATCATGTGCTAAGGCGTTCTAGCCGCCACATTGCACGACGACCAACTTCCTTGCCAAGTGGGCCCAACTAGTGCACTCTTCTCAATATGATGTAGCGAGTACGTGCGGGGAGCATGATTCCCGGTTGGGGTCATGCTGTTCACAGTGCGGAATTGAAGAGCAAGACCACCGGAGCCCCCTATACACGATGTACCGAATGCTTCCAACCACCACTGCTATGCAAAACGCCATGCTTCGTGGTCAGCAACCATCTCAACGTTCCCTTGCACGTCATTTGTGTTTGGAATGGTAATCCACTTCGAGAGAGTCACACACTTAGCGAGCTAGGACTTCGTCATGTAGTAGGGGCACGAGGGGAAACCGGAATGTCCAAACAATTTCACGAGCCCGGCAGGTGACCGAATCCGGAATCTAAGACAATCGTTCATACGACAGGTTTACAGTCAATTCCGTCTCCAATATTTGTGAATGTCCAGACCAGGCACACGGGCTCAGTTCATCCCAGGACCACGGCCTATACAGTTGTGGTCTCGCGGGATTGTGGCCGGCTACATATGATCGAATTTCAACCGTATTTACTTATGAGTCGTTACGGCACTTTCATCAACTCACCATGCAGTCGAAGATCTCTGCATACGACTACATGAACACTCTTCGCCGGCCTCAGCCCACACCTTGCTTGCCAACAGAAGTGAAAGTGTGTATTCGCATTAAAGCCTGGGATTATACATCAATGCTAGATAGTCTCGCAGGATCGCTATCGGGAATTTATGACGGCAAATCGCGAACTGACCGTTTTTCTCCGAAAGCTGAGGTGGTTTGGGTCACCGCTGTGGACAAGCTCAAGGACACGTGTTTGGCGATCCTATGTCCGGCGTGTCCTCAGCCAAATATCAAACATGGATCCTGATTGGGGAACAGAGACCGCCGGAGGATGGTGCGGATTTGTTCGCTTTTGTTGACGTTCGCTAACAAAATGATCTATCAGGTACATTGATGCGTTGCAGTATGCTAAGGACGGGAATTTTAACCTCAATCAGCATGCGAAGAAAATGGATCCTAACGACTTCCCGCTCACCCGATGGGGTTGAATACTACGGCCGCCCTGAAACCATACGAAGAATTTGTCGAAGCGTCTCAAAATCTACCGGAAATAGCTGAGCCGGTGCGTATGTGACACTGCGGTATATCTCTATATTTATGTTGACTCATGGCATTCATCGTCACATCAGACGTCATCTTGTAGTGACTTTGTTGCGGGTGCGGATATAGATATAGCGGTAAGCGCCGCTCTGGTCAGGTGGGCCTGAACTGGCAGCCGGCATGGATTTTGCTGTGCTTGGTCGCGGGACCGTGGACTTGAATGAAAGGTGAACGGTATGTGGCCTAGTGCTAAGGACGCATCACCCTGACCTAAGGAATTTGTGGGATACAGATATCGGCAACGTTGACTACGCTACCGTGTCCGCGCTCCGACCGTGGATGAAGCTGAAGCTGATCATCGAATCTTACGATATCAGCTGCAAGTACGGTATCAATTGGTGGCCACGCTTGCAGTCGATGGCAAAGATTGTAGCAGATGGCTTCGTCGCCTCTATTTGGCCCCAGATTCGTCGCTGTGTACCGAAGTTCCACCTTCCCGCCCATAAAGGAGTCTGCCGTTGGCTTAACTCATTTTGGTTTATGCCAGGAGTCGGTATAGACAGATGGCGAGTCATCATCGTCCTCGAGCGACGGTGGTCAGTTCTCCATATGCTGGGCCGGATTTTTATTCGAGAGATGGGTATCGGACACCGGATTGATACGCCTCAACGCGCACAATGGGGATTACAACATGCAGAAGGTTCTGGGAATAGGTACGTCTATGGTATGACTGATCGAGGTTCACAACTAATAACGGGTGACTACATAGTAAATCACACCTCAAAGAAGTACATCCAGGCAGTTCCGGGGTTTCTGGTCGCAAGCCCGGCAAGAAGAGTTGATCAGCCTTGAGCAATCGTTACGTGAAAAGGGTTTGCCTCTTGACGAGTGGAAGAGCAGAGCGAAAGCGAATACCTCATCAATACTACACTCCCTGATGCTCGCCGCAAGGTGCTTCGAAGCCCATATGAGCCAGTTGAGGACACCGGTATGCATGGCTTTATTCTAAGCTGATTTGAGTACCGCACTAAATATGATGTCCGCATCGTGATTCGTTAGCCCCGACACCCAAAGAAGTCTTGCATGAGCTGACATGCGAAGACTCAGGGCATCGAAAGAAACGGTCTCATGATGTTATGAGCGCGCACGATAGCTCATCTGACCGTCTTATGCCTGGGCGGGCTCTTGTACTAAAGCAAGCGTTAGATCTGGAAGACGAACAGTAAGCCGCTTACCTGTTTATTATGATTGTTCTTGGTCATTCACATCATGCATCCGTAGGGCAGAACTTTGCCTCAGGGTCAAAGCATACCAGGAGAGTGGCTTGTCGGACGGAGATACCGATCCCGACGCAGGCGACGAAATTAGAAGGTGCCAGGCAGAAGCTTTTGCAGAAACTGGACGCCTGGCACATCAGTCATATGTGCGTTATAGGCCAAGTAGTCGGCCTCCTGAAGGAGGAGTTTCCGAACCTTGCGTGGCCGGATCGAAACGAAGATGAGCCGGAGAGGGAATGTCTCCCAGTTTCCTTCAAAATCTCCCGTTACAAATTCGGCAACATCCCGACCTGGCGCAAATGACTTCAGCCGAGCTTCGTCTACGGAAGGGGAGGGCTAACGAGCTCCCTGAGCGAGCTCCGCAACAAGCTCGGCCTCACTTCGTTTCCTGTGGAAGAAGACGGCAGGTGGAATTCGGACAGGCTGCCAAGACCAGAAGTGGGAAGGCTATTGATTCCGTACACAAACGGATCAAGGAGATCCGTGAAGAGTACAACACTCTGCGACGAGTGTTGATTACACTTGGGGAGCCGGAAACTAGCCGTAACTATCCTCCTCTTACTGATCGAGACTGCCAGCCGCTCGTCATTGAGCACGCGCAGGAAAGACCAGGAGAGACGAAGAAAGAAGGCCCAGGTCTTGTCATGGGTGTGGGAAGGATGGCGCCTATGTAGAAGACATGAACAAGTGGCAGATAGAAGGTGAGTGTGTCCGGACTGTATCAGTGTAATATGGTATTTGACTGATCTTACGCTATCTGTAGCCTCGCTGTATTGCGTGGTTCAGAGCAAGCGCACTGGCGACACGCTGGCGGGAAGAAGTACGCATCACTGAAGAGGAAATGCGTCGTATACAGCGACACTTGGATACTTGACATCGGAAGTGTCCGGTTGTGTAGGTGCGGGTGGTTGATCTCCATCGTCTTCATCATCATCATCATCCTGCCGAGGTTCGTCTTTCCTCGGTGGAGGAGGGCGTGGATCAGATGGATCATCGGGTGGAGGGTCGTTTCCAGGGAAGAGATCATCCGGAAGTTCATCCGGATTCGGCTCGGGTTGAGCAGGTGGGTAGGCTTCGACGGGTTCGGGTACACGAGTCCCTGTTTCCCGTCTGGGAAAGGAATTCTCATCGAATGTCACGTCGCGTGCAACAACGAGAGAGCGGGTAGTTGGATCCCAAAATCGGTAACCCTTAGTACCGAGTTCATACCCTACAAAGATCATAACTTTGGCCTTAGCCTCTAGTTTGTTGACCCTTGCATCCTTGTGTGTGTGGACATAGGCTTTGCAGCCAAAAACTCGAAAGTACGACACGTCCGGTATCGTACCATCCCAAACTGTGATTGGAGGTTTCCATTGGTGACGACGAAGTGGCTGTCTATTATAGATGTGTACAGCAGTTTCTACAGCGAGTTTCCAGAAGCCTGGAGAAAGCCCTGCGTGATGACGCATAGCCTCGGCTTTGGTCTGTATAGTCTGTTGCCAGCGCTCCGCCCTTCCATTCTGCTGAGGCGTTCGTGCTACTGAAAGCTGACGTTCGATTCCGCGTTCCGCCAGGAAATCATCGAATTCGCGACCCAAAAAACTCCCCCCCTCGATCCGAACGTATAGCCTTGATCTTACGGTTGGATTGATTCTCCGCCCCAAGCGACGTAATGCTTGAAAGCAGCAAAAGCGTCAGACTTGTGCTTGAGGAACCAAGAAAGACCAAAAGAAGAATGATCATCGAGTGTAGTGAGGGTGTACTTGAAGTTGTCGATAGAATTGACCGGATATTCGACGAGATCCATGTGAATGAGGTCGAGCGGATGTTCAGCTCGTGTGTCTGACGGTGGGAACGGGTCACGCTTTGATCTACCTAACTCGCAACCATCGCACGGTGAAGATTCAGCCGGTGCTTTGATGCGATCGGGAACTCCTTTGACTCGCGTAGGTAGTTCCTCGACGGCTTTCTTGCCGGGGTGTCCAAAGCGACGATGCCATAAGTCATACTCGGAAGTAGTAGTAGGAGAGATGTCGACATAATCCGGTTCGGGTCAGGACGTAAGTCCTTTACCTCGCCTTGTGTTAAAACCTTAGCGTGTAGCCAATAGAGTCGATCATCTTCGTTGTAATCACCAATAAACAGGACTGGGCCTTGTAAACTCTTCAGGTGAAGGACAAAATGTTTGGCGTTCATCTCGATCGGATGACCTTTGCGTAGTGGTATACGTGGAGCAAAGAATCGTTCCGAAGCCTGAGGGACGTACAATACATTCTGAAGGATAAGGTTACGGGGTTGACTGTTGATCTCGACGCGAAGAACCACGGTTCCGTGGCCTTTGATCTCAATCGTCTGTGATTTGCCTGCTGTCTTTGCTTTGCCTGGTATGGGGAAGTCGTGATAGTGAATGAAATCACGCTTATCGTGGGTGACATGCGATGTACATCCGCTGTCAAGCATCCAACGAGTTTGATCACGCGCAGCATAAAGAGAAACAGAGATAGATTCTTCAGACGTAGTAGATGACGATACAACAGGAACCTCTAGTATTTCTAAGTTGGCGACCGTATTCGATGTGGTCTCCGCCGTAGCCTTTCCTTTACCCTTTCCCTTCTTGTTCTTCTTCTTATCTCCACCCTGGTTTGTTATTGTTACTCCCACTCGAGCCAGAACCTTTGTTCTGCTTGGGCTTGGAGTCCCAATGCTGCTCGGTCGTGTGGTTGGTCTCCTTTCCGCATTTCTCGCAGTAAGTCTTGTGCTGCGGGGCCTTAGAGATCCGGGAGATCTGCGACTGCTGCCTAGCGGCGATGCGACGCTGTTCCTCCTCGAGAATCTTGGGCCGGATGTCCTTGGGTTTCAGCTTCGTGACATCAGGAGAGGTAGACAAGATCGTACCAGCGATCTGCTGATACGACTTGGGGAGACAGTTGACCAGTAAGAGAGATAGAAGTTGATCGTTGACTTCTATGCCGGCGTTGTTAACCTGGTTCGAGGCTTCGATCAAGGCATCAATCTGGGGGCCTAACGGAGAGCTGTCAACGAGTTGCGCGTTGAACAATGCTTGGAAGGCGACGAAAGCGCCAACCGCTCCGGGTTTCTCGTACTCGGTCTTGAGCGTAGTCCACGCCTCGAGGGCAGTGTACTTGTCGTTGACGTAGTGCTTGAGATTAGCCGATGTATAGAGCAAGATTGTACCGAGGGCCTTGTCGTTTTTCTCGTCCCAGGACGCAACTTCAGTCGCGTTGGATCCATCAGTTGCAGGAGTAGGGCGTGCCATTCCAGCGACTGTGGAAGCCGAAGTACTGCCGTAGCCTTCGATCAAAAACCAGACGCCATTGTAGCGCATAAACGCCTTCATAGCGTCCGCCCATTCACGGTAGTTGGAGCCGTTGAATGTGGGGAGAGAAGTGGAAACTTTGGTTCTATCCGAAGAAGAAGTGGAAGCCATTGTTGTTGATTGGGGAGAGTAGACGAGCGCGATGAATTAAACGTTGTAGAGTGACCGGGGAGTATTCCCAGTTTGCTTCGAGAGAGTGTGTAGATGGTAGTTCTTGAACGCAAACGTATCAGGATCGATGCAGATCGTGTCGTCCTGAGGATACTCGAGCGCGTAGGTCTCTGACTGGGTGTGTTCTGTTGGCTTGAACAGGTGAATAATGATCTCCCTGGTCGTCAATCAGAGTTCGCCCAAAGTCGACTGAAGAGACGCTGTAGTCGAGCGGATTGTAATGTTTGGGTGTAAACCACCTTTTTACTCTTTTCTCGTAAACTGTAAGAGAATCCCAGTGGGTAGTACCCGAATGAGGAACTCTTTCGTTACTAAACGGTGTGAAAACTGGCGCGTCGTCAGTGATGTTCAAACGTCCTCTGAATTGAGCGACGGTTTCTCCGTTAGCGCAGTACGCAAGGAGTTCTTCTGACCAATACGGGGTTGCCGTGATGAACACTATTGAGTGAACCGCGTAGATCAGCTAGCCAAAATAGCTTAATCGTGCGGGTAGAGTTGGGGAAAAAGGACGAAAACCGTATACTAAAACTTGCGCGTAAGCGCTTTGATAAACACCTTCGATTGCACGCGTAGTTCCGAGTCAAATGATGCAATTGTTACGAAAACTCTAAGGAACTATTCTAGGCGCGTTTCTCAATCGTACTCGAAGTAGTTAGACCTCCAAACCGAGCTAAGCTCTTGTACAATCCGGGCTTTGTTACGACGCAGCCCTTCGAAGGAGATACCCGAGATAACCTTAAAACCGAAATTCCAACTCTGATATTCCTGCCTAACTCTCTCTACGTCCTTGAGCGTTGAGCGATGGAGATGCGTAAGCCTCTCGATAAGCTTTGTGAGATCTTTCTCGTGCTCGGGGTCCTGCGTGTTATCTACTCCTGCCTCTGCATTCCATATTCGGTAGGTTGCACCTTGGTGGCGCTGATAGGCGCCCTCGGCACGTCTAGGCGTTACCGTTCTGACACCAATCCAGCCGAATGAAAGGTGCATGCCAAAGATTGAGTCGGCGGCCTGAACGTGTTCGATTGTGTGGGGTACCGGTGGGTCAGCAAATAGATATGTGGCCCTATCTTCCCAGAGCAGGATGGCCCTTAGTATATTACTCCCTGTACATAGGATTACATTATTAATAGTGAGTAAATGACTTCAATATTCATTCAACATGCTACGCACCGCACGATGATTGGTACAGGTCATGCGTGGATTTGAATTCATCTCCTAGTAAGCACGGCCAATCAAGACGGGATAACGTCAGACTCGAACACATTGTGGAAAGTATGCATCCATACCACCATAAATCCAAGCACCTTTCAATAGCCCCGTAAGCGCTGCTATCCCTGACATGGCCGCAGAATTAGGGGCGGCATTGGTATGATTTGAGGGAAGGTAGCCAGTGAGACGAGCCACCATGATAATTGACATCATGCGATCGAGACGCCAGTGTAGATCGACATCTCTGTGTTCAACTTTAACTTCTCTTAGGCTAGTGATTTTCGTGTTGAGTATGGTTTGTATCGGCAGCTGTGTACTGGTATTTGCCACACAGACCAGAAGTTCAGGGCTAGGATCAGGTAAGTAATAGTCTACCTCTGTGCCAAGGAAGAGACGTTGAAGAGCAGGGAGGCTTTGTATCAAACGAAGTATCGCGGCCCCGGAAGGTGAGAACTCCATCATTGACCAGGCATCGCCGAGATATAGTTCCACTAGGGTGAGTCTATGCCCAGCTAGTGATTGTCGAAGGTGGAGATGATTTTCCCGCGTCTTTATTGGGGTAAAAATCACCAGTTCCTGGAGAGAGCTGAGCGCACGTAAAAGGGGGAACATTTCCGTGGTAGAGACATCGGAGTACACATGTATCCTTTTGACGGCAGTGCGTAGCCACCCGGACAATCTGGAGTAGCAGATCGAGCGAAGGTAACGGATATCTTCGTCACTTCTCAGCCGCAAACGCTCAAAGCGTCGCTCTCGACTGGCTCTAGATAGACCCTTGGCGTGCAAGAGTTCGCCAGCAATGAGTGATACAACCTCTAGGGGAAGCTCATTTTGACTGATTGGGGGACGGTACGATGTGGGAATTAATGTTGTCAGAGCGATGAGGGCGGTGCGCATGATAGAAGGGATTTCGGACTTGCAATCGGATGGGGTAGTATCGCGGTCACTGCTGGAGGGCCTATGCACTCTGCAAGAGTGGCAAGGGAGGAGCTCTTGTAGCTGTCGTACGATATTGACGAGCTGTCTTCGCAATTCCTCCAACGAACCTTTGAAAGGGAGAATGACTATGCTGTAGCCTGGCTGCTCCACTCCCATCCACCGCTTGACTTCATCCACCGTTCGCTTTTGCATCGAGAATCTGTCTCTACTATCTTCCCGAGGCCAATTTCCCGACCACCACAGACGTGCAGTGGTAGCGAGAGCAGGCCAATTGCAGTTTGAAATCAACGTCTCGCGAGCGCGTGCAAGCTCGGGGCGATCAGAAAGACAGGCGAGCGTGCGCCAGTTGAGGGGGAAGAGCCCTAGGCCCAGGTTTGAAGCATCAACCCTCTGCGACTTCTGGCCGGCTTGATGCTTCAGACACAAGAGTTTCGCCAATGATGCGCCATTATAATCCACCCTTGCACCCTTTGCGCACTTGCCGGCTGCCGGCATTCCCGTTTGGGTAGCGGCATCACGGCAGGCATTGAAATGGTTCAGCGGGGTTTCGAACGTGCCAAAACATGGGACAGAAGCACAAAACATACCGCTTTGGTCAGTAAATAGCGTTTGCGTCGACCGCAGGGTATCTGGAACATCCCGCGTGATCATCAATCCTGTGTACCGGCCTATTTGGGGTGGTCGCGATGGATTTGACAAGAGCCTGGTTTAAAACATATGCCTGTTTTAGCTAGACAATTGATTCTCCGCTATGGTGCTGCTACTCATGTGTCCCCATGAGAGGTATTGAATGGTAGTTATGGTACATAGGCAAGGATTCTGATTGAGCCGAATCTGAGGAGAGTACTCTACAAATGCGCAGAAAACATACCCAAAACATACCACATGTCTGGCCATAATGCAGTGCATTCAACGCAATCTGGCTGTCTTTGCACATAAAACCGAATCTGTGTATCGAGAGGCTATCGAAGTGCTCGAATAACAGTACTCCGCCGTGGAACCGCTGTGTGTAAGCCATCAATCGAGACGGAGTAGAATAAAGCCAATGTTTTTGCAATACTTTTCGCTCTTTGTAACGGTTCAATGTTTTTGTGCATCATAAACTACTGTCCTACGAGTATGGTACAATCGCAGATGTCATGCTATGTGCACAAACGTGCAAGGGACCGTTTTGCGTTTGCCACGTGGCATGCTCATCGAAACTTGCTAAGTCCATCCCTCGCGGCCGTGGGTGGTCATTGTCTCGGTATTGCTCTGTTACAATCATGTATACTTTAATTAAGCTCTATTGTAGACCACAATATAACATAAGGTGTAGTACTACGTGCACAGATACTAACGAGGTCGTCCTGCGTTTGCCACGTGGCATACTCGTCGAAACTCACTAAGTCCAACCCTCGTGGCCGCGGACCGTCATTGTCTCGGTGTTGTGCTATGTGACAATCATGTACAATTCACCAATGCATTAATGTAGAGCACAGCACAACGCAAGATGTGGAACTACGTGTACGGATGCCAACGAGGTAGAGCGCTGCGCGCCAGCGCGCAGCGCGAAGCCAATTCGCACGCGGAGATCTACGTGACCAACGAAAGAAAACCGTATAAGGACAGTCGCTCTCATAGAACTATAAACACAGTAACCACGTACCCTCCATTCATTCCCCTCTATGGAATGAAACCCGCCAAGGCCGCTTGCGTACCCGGTCCGCCGTGATCCATATCCAAGATAACCACAGACGTTGTCTCATCACAGGTGACCTTGTCACGACACGCACGGCTGCAGCGTTGGTTCTCTGTTAGACACGATCAAGTCTTGACTGGACTGGGCTACAAATACTAAGACTACGCCCGCGGACCATCTCGATCACAAAGCGGACTGCCACTCTGCTTCCCCAATCCCCAGGACCCACAGGAGGACGAGATTTGCCATCCGCGCGCTGCGCGATTACTTCGCCACGACCTCGTTTTTTATCTTGCCAGCGCCTTCACTGACGTTGATCTTTCTCACCCACGATCGCAAACGTTGATTCTTCCATGCACATCTCTGAGGGTCTTGGAGTTCTTGGCTCTAGAAGTTAAAGCTATTCGGGCATCGGGATAACCGTGGGAGTCTAGAATACCGCAGGGCTGTCCGAGTGCGCTGCACATTTGCCACTTATCCGCTTGCAGTCGGATCGAGATGTCTGCGAGGCCTTGAACACAGCCATCTAAGCTCCTCAACACTCAGACGTTGGACGGGCAAGAATAACTGCTTGCGTCTCGCTCTGGCTGACCAGTCGACAGCGTTCCGTTCGATTTTCTCCTTGACTATCTTGCCAGAGGACTCCTGAGAAAATAGAGCCCGCGCGTAGGATTGTTCGTTACGCTGCCAGGAGTGGCTACCCACAAGGCATATAGGAACCCGCATTGCAGAAAATCTATCTCACGCACGGCGTTTGCAAACACTCATCAGACAGTTATCGCTTGCCCCGTCGACCAGGCCTGCCCAACGGGTGGTGGGGGGGTGTGGTGTATGGGTCCGATAACGAGGTTGCCTGGTCTCGCGTAGCGTGACCACTGGATACTTGAGCAGGAAGCGTCGTCTCATTGTGGCGCGTGTCTCCCCACGAAACATGAATGGTGGTGCCGTGCTAGCCTTTTGTACTTACTGTAGTTCCTCAATCTCCAGCAGCTCGGAGATCATGCCGGATGGGGTGACCCGATGGAGCGAAATGTTCCCGTCTGCGGGGCCTCGGCATCCTCTTCTCTTCGGCGAGCTGGGCCCTCACTTGTACCCTCGGTCGGCCCTGGAGCATTGCCAACAAGTGAGCTTGATACAAGAGCCAAGACATACGAACACATTACCTGCAATGATACAGGAATACCACCATAATAGGGATCCCCCGGTAACGACGGTGTCCTGCTCTCCACTTTTCGATCTCGAGAGTCCATTTCTCAATGTCAGCTTTCGGGACGTTCGGTCGAAAAACTCGACTCCACAGTGTGCGCGTGAAACGCGTATCCTGCGAGTGACCGTTTTGTCTTCTTGTACAATGACAACCCTAGAATGATAATTTAGTATACTCGTGTTTGTACAAAGGGCCGGACATACCTAGGAGGAGCAATTTTTCGAAATTCGCCCAATGAAAGTGGTCCTCTAGGGGTATCATGACGCGACCCCCGGACCCATTTCCCTTGTGCTGGGCGCAAACGCCGTCATGTCTCCACCAATTGCGTTCGACACTCTTCACCATCGGTACGTCCAAACTCCACGAACCAAATTGAGCGAATACTTGCTGTGGTCGCTGCCGGTGTGTTCCCCCACCAGAAGTGATACTTGGGTATCACAAAGCGGAGGTTCGGATGTCCGAGGCAGGTTGATACGGATATGCGATGGGAACGACGGCGACGAGACGCGTTGATGAACGTATATCGCCCACTGGCATGCGATATACGTATGATAGGACGGTGGATGGGCGCAGACCATACAAAACAAGCGCTGACATGGTTATGAAGTCCATGTTGCAGAATCTAGCAGATACAATGAGCGTGAGAGACCCTCATGGAGATGCAACTCACGTACCGTTCCCCTTTTGTAAATCTCCCACTCCGTTGGGTAGGATGATGCCAGTGCCTTTTAGCGCATCCAGATCGCCAGGCCGACCCCGGTGGTCGCGTATCCTCGATTGAACTTCTTGTTTGCGTTGGCCATGGCGGCAAATCCTGTGCAGGTACTTATCTGCAATGTGGTCAGGCGGCCTACTTAGTACACAGTCAATTTCAACCACGCAAAACGCTCTTCTTGGTCGGTATGACGAAGAACGTACTCGCGGTACTCCTCGTCAGGAACGAAATAACCCCAGCCCCCGACATCAAGCCGGGGTCTGCGAGCGCGCATCATTTGAGACGGCGCGGCGTTTGAGGTCGGAAGTTGGCGTCGATGGCAATGATCAATGTATACCATGAATCTATCAATGTATTAGCCACATACTAAGACCATGTTAACCAAGAGAACGTACTTGATTGTAGTCTGAGACTGGTCTCCCAGTTCTCGGGTAGGTTGATGCGGGTCTCGGACACGCAGGACAAGCGCAGGCATAGCTCTCCTTGGCTGTTCGTATGTTCTTCGTGCCGTCAGGTACGTTATGCGCGACCCGACCTCTTCATGTAGTTGGAGATGAAGCGCCACTCTCTCACTACGCGTAGGAAGGACTTGAGGCGATCCTAGTGATGTCAACCTAGGATTCGGCATTCGAGGAGATAGTGGACTTACGTAGGGACATGTTGAGTCCCGAGAACGTCGGTGATCTTCTGGAGCGACTTGTAGTAGTCGTATGCGGTGATCTTACTCTGGAGGGTGAGTAGGTGGAAGTGCTCGACGCGCACGGAATGTGCAGAAGGTGGGATGGGTCGGTAAAGGGTAGCTCAAAGAGCTCAGCTCGAAGGAGCTGCTCAGTGCGAGTCCCAGAGGAGGACAGTCGAGCGCATTGGCAGTACTGCAGATTGACGGGGTAGGAGAAGACCGTTGATGTGGATGACGAGGGAGGCGCGAGGCGAAGGTGCAGATGGTGGCAGGTGCGGGACATAGGGTCACCGAGGTCATGTCCGAGTTGTATTACAAGGCCCAGCGATTGGAGCGTGGCGTCTTCTCGAAGAATTTACCGTTCCAGGCCTGATAGCTGTGAGACTGGTATTCCCTTGCTCCACAACCAAGCGACCGCACCTTTATAGAATGGAACGGGCTTGCGACGTGCTGTCTGAACACAGCACTCTTGGCACAACAGGCGGCCACCAAAAACAGTCGTAGCATCGATACTTCGGCGTGGATTGGACGTCGCTGGGGCAGAAGCGCAGGGCAGCGGTGCGGCTCAGTCCCTTTGCAGCCTTCCTGGCGCACGAGCTCGTTGAGGAAAGTCGGGCACCGTCCTCTGACCATTGAAAAATTGCGCGTAACACACGTGTCGTGCTCCTTACAATTGCCACAATATCGTTAGAGATACGATGGGGGTTTTGGTTAGGCGGACTTACGAGAGGCTGGCGAATCTCTTCTCGCCGTCCATCAGCTCTCTATCCGCGTCGTCTTCAGTTCTGGCCTCGATATCAAGATATTGTTCAATTTCTTCTGCACTAGGCACTGCGTTTGAACGTTGCAAAGTCGAACTCGTATCCTTCGAAGGATGCCCGAGGGTAGAGAATGGACGCTGTCACACCCGGCGAGATGGGTGATTTAGGGCGATGGTACCCGCGACAATCGCTCCGGCTTCAAAAAGCGGCCGTCTCTCGAGAGACGTGGCATTTTCGATGGATTTCCCCACTCCTTGTTTGAGTCGCGTCGCAGGTATAAGAATCTCGCCGGGAACCTTGGTGGACCGCTTTTCCCGCTGTTGTGTCCAGACTGAAGCCGAATGAAGGGGGACATTTTCTTAGAAGGCAGAAAAGAAAAAACTAAAAAAAATGAGATAGAAGAACTGACCATAATAAGAGTACAGTGGGTCGATGGAGGGCCGTGATTAAGGTTTTTTCTTCACATCATCAGCTTTGTGGGATGTCGCGGCAAGCTGCTCCGCTGTGAAGTGCTTGAAGGCTACTGGTGTATGATCGTCAGAAACTACCCATCTACATCAAATGTTGTTGGCCGTGAAGTACTCAAACATGTAACGCAGCAACATTGGAACCATGAATGTATGCACATTCACCGAGATTTTCACCGTTTGAGGGAGCCTTGCAACCTACAACGGGGCATCCAGGAGCGTGTTTGGGCACAGTGGATTTGACTTCTCTATTAACTTGCCCCTTCGGTGCAGGGGAGTGTGGGTGGGCCCGATGCATGTTCTGACCACACAGGTGGGCACTGAGACGTAGTCAAGGCGGGTCGTCAAGAAAAATACCCTGGGCTTGTCGGTGAAAAAAAAACGTCGCCACGATTGGATGGCGTTACCATATTAGGGTTCCGTAATGTCTGGGGCCCTTGTCGCAGCGCCGTGTCTTCTGCGTATTTTTTTTTTTTTACCGTAGTCGACTCAGCAGTGTAGGCTATCCAGTTGGTGGGTGACGTTTGAGCCTAGCACCTGAGCAATAAACGCGTGAACATTGATTATCCACTCACAAGCACTTGTGAGATAGTGTGAGAAAAATGTAGAACCCGACGATGTGCTGCGATGCTCTAGGGACTCACTGCCGCAAGTGAGCAAGGCAGTCAAAGTTGGCCAGCATCATAGAGATATCTGGCACAACAACTTAATGGAGCTCCCATACCTAGTAAGCTAGATGTTTGACTATAGGGCCTGACTTTGGGAAGGTGTGTGCAAAACAGGAGCTCTTTGCGGCGGATTGCAGCACTTGAATGCACAAACCAGTACCTCGGAGACAAGTCGACGGCTGTGCACTTGCAAGCACTGCCGGCCCCGCCGCACATGCTGCGAGTCTGTCACCGTTCTGGGATGCATTAAAAATCCAGAAAAACCCTCATGTTAGTAGTCGCACCAGTGCTTACTGTCTGCCCATGGAATATTTTGGGAATGGTGTGCTTGAGCTTTGCACAGCCAAACACACATTGGTTCGTCGATGTCAGAGGTGCGTGATAGCTGCAGGACAGCGGATTCCATGCAGAAAGCTGCGTCAAATTGTCCGTATTTTCTATCGTAGGATTTTCTGACACATTCAGAAGGTACTATGTAGTATTCGTGAGATATACATTACATGCTACAATATGACACGAACATGGCTGCAGCAATGCAAAAGTGTACACTCGGACACGGAGGCCTGCCTAAAACTAGGGGAATTTGATGCAAGACAATACTCTTTTTGGAAAGCGCGCGCTACCACGACTTCCTGCCTCGCAAACACAATTGCAGCAGCTAGTAAACACGTCGCGGGGCCCTTACTAAACTATTTCTGGGAATGTACACAAGGTGACATCTTTCATTTTTATGTTCTGTCATTCTCTCTTTAATAGCGGGATAACGGCCACGCATCATGCACAGATTTCTATCGATATGTCTACAGGGAGGTCAGAGCAAGGGAAATACCAATTGTTGTGAAAGGAAACGCGCCAATTTGTCGTGCTCGTCGTTGCACACAGCGAGCACGAGAGCTGCGACGGTGACGAGCGCGGTGATGACAATACGGTGAGAGCTGATCGAAGCACCACGCCTGCACTAACGCGCTCAATGAGCGCGAGCAATGACTTAGTATATGCGGGGGAACTCAGTATACCTGTTGTGACTTGTTGTACTCACGCGTTAAGATTGTTATTTTTGTCTCGTACAACATGTTTTGCTGTTACAGGTCCGTGTGCCACTGTCGCGCCGTGATTGTGTGACAAGATCGGGTTTTATTGTGGGTATGTATCAAGTCACAAGAGAGACTATATCGGGCAATTGTACAGACGACGAGCGAACATTCGGAGCTGCGCAGCCGACGCGACGAGACGCTACAAAAAGACGAGCGACAAGCAACAGGGCGGGAACCAACGAGCACCGGGCGACGAGCAACAGGACGCCTGCGAGCAACAGGGTAGCGGGCAACAGGCAACGGACAGCGGACTACCACTACACGAGCGAATACACTACTCGACGAGCAAACACCGTATGTGCTCACCCTGCGCGATGAGCAAGAAAAGGGGAGGGCGGCGGCTGTCAAGAAGGTGAGCGTTAGGAGGCGCGATGGGCCTACTCGACGACCTCGGCGAGCTTGAAGTTGATGCCTCCAGAAGACACGCGCGTGCTGCTCCGAGTGGAAGATGAAGGGCACGGCCATCGGGTTTAGTGTGCCCAAGAGCAACAAGGAATGCGTTGCTGAGACGAGGTTGTTAGTGAGGGTTAGAGGTGGTGGTGGTGGTTGTGTACTCACTGGTCCTGGTATAACCCCGGGGAAGCGGCCCTTGAGGACGACGTACCAGACACCCGTCACCCTGTTCGACGGACCCGCGCTGAGGGGTGTCGTGGAGGGGCCTGCGGTGTTGGCATCGTTGCTAGGAGGGCGTCGCGGCGGCGGCAGCGGTGGCAGCGGTGGCAGCGGTGGCAGCGGCGGCAGCGGCGCGGCGGCGACGGCGGCAGCGGTGGCAGTCGGCTGGGCGAACTCCAGAGGAGGCTGGCCGACGCGCGCAAAGGCTTTCGTTGAGGGCCTTGAGGGAGATGAGACGGGGGAAGAGGGACTTGGGGTGCACGGTGCCGTTGATGCTTCCGTCTTGCCAGCCCTGTGCCCACATTTCTTGAGCCTCTAAGGCAGAGGGATACCACTTCTGGAGGTTGCGAGAGACGCCTTGCGTCAGCTTTCCGACCAAGTCCCTGGCAATGTGACTCGAGTTGTGACTCAATGTTAGCTATATGCGAGGTGGTTTGATGCTTCACTCACCAGCTACGGAAGGCCCCAACGATGGTTCCCCGCGCGATCTCGGCATCTTCGCCTCGTGACACAAGATACACGCCCCCACTGACAGGAGTTGCTCGTCGTAGACTGTGTATTCTCCGGCTGAGATGTGTCCAGTGTCGCGCATGGCGCGTGCCATGTCAGCGCAGGACGGTGGGCGCAGGTGCGGCGGCGGCTGGGACGTTCGCCGTGTTGGGAGCCGTGGGAGCGGCCTCCGGGGTGTTGGTGGCTGCGGCTGCTGGCACAGCGGTGGGAGTGGGAGGCGAGTGGGAGAGGTCGCAGGGGTAGGCGGAGCCGTCTCGACGGTGGCGGCGGCAGCGGATCACTGCCCCGTGGGAGCAGCGGTTGGGAGCAGCGGTGGGCGCGGCAGCGGGCGCAGCGGTGGGACGCGGCATGTGGGGTAAACGTATTGGTGGACGCGGTGGCGGGCTCCGCTGCGGGCATGGCGTTGGTCTCGAAAGGTGCGGGGGTCGCTCGTAACGTGGACCCGCGGGAGCGTGTGGCCCGCGCAGCAGACGGGGATGCCGAAGTGTTGGAAGCGATAAGAGGAGACGGAGGAGGGAGTACCGGACGACGTCTGGGGGCTTCTGGGTCCGGCATCGTCACCAAGGGTGGCGAGGAAGGCCTCGGCTTCCTCCTTGAGGCTGAGAGGGTAAAGTGAGTACACATTGTTGACTAGAATGTGAAAGGACCTACCGGATTCGCATGTTGCTGAGGTTGCGTGTCATTTCCTGGAAGCTCGCCTCGATGGACTCCCCGTCGCAACCACCCACGACGTCGCGGTGGTAGCCGCTGTTGTGCGATTCAGGCGGCGCAGGAGTACCGGAAGGAGCACGCCCGCGTGCAGCCCCACGGTGGCGAGCTCGATGGTCTTGGATGAGGGTGCATATGTCGCAGATGCCGGCGGGGAAAAGTGCTCTGTGTACTCGTGGTGGAGGGGGCAGTTGGCATGACAGAGACAGTGCATTGTGAGGGAGCGCAGAGGGGTAAGTTGAAGTTGCAGATGGGGGTTGGAAGAAGGAAGTATGGGCGAGCACGGCTGGGTGGGGAGGCTTCATATAGCCTAACGAGATTGTTTTGAGCGGGACAAAAATAAACCTTCTTGGAATGGGGATCCACGAACCGTTTTGTGGCGGCATCCTGGGCTGGCTTCGAGAAATCCGTGGCAGGTCAAATTGTCCTGCTTACGTGAGGTAAGAAAAAGCTGAGAGAGGAGTAGGAAAAGTCCCTCACCATACCCCAGCGACTCAGTCCCCCTTGACACCGACTGCGCCGACACTCATCGCGAACATGAATGCACGGTCGCGTTGTGCATCCCCTGCGTCCAGCGACGACGAGCCCCTGCAAAACAGGGCCGTAACTTCGGATAACGCGTCCCCATTGCCCGCCGTCGCGTCCCCCGCGCCCGCCGTCGCGTCCCCCGCACCCGCCGTCGCGTCCCCCGCACCCGCCGTCGCGTCCCCCGTGCCCGCCGTCGCGCCAGCAAACGAGCCTGAACAGCGCACCTCTGCCGCCATTCGTCCAGCGAAACGACGCGCCAAGACCCGGGAGGAACGACGTGCTGCTGAGGGCGGCAAAGCGGGGAACCAAGGGAAGTTCCATGGACCGGTTTTCGACGCGTTTTCCGAGCTCCTCCCAGAGTATATCGCGCGCGACAAGAGCGCCGAGGGGTATCAGGCACGGCTAGCGACGTTTTGGCATAAAGCAACAAGCATTATGTGGTAGCACCTCACGATGGACGAAGTGAGGGCCATCGTCGATGATGATGGGACACTTGGTGATGACCAAGTGGGGTTGCTAATTGTTGAGGTGAGATCTTACTCTTAGCGGTAGACAGAAATTGGTACTGATACCTTCTAGTCTGTGAAAGGATGGTTTCGATGGAGAGACCAGGCTGCAGGTGGTGGAAACAACGCGTTGGTCGGAGCCTTGCGCAAGAGCCTTCTCCCAAAGCGGGAGCCGCGCATCAAAGTCGTTTGGCAACTCTACCATCGCGAATGCAGTGATGAGATCACCGAGGAGTATGTGCGTCGTGGGGAAGCTCACCCAGTCATCGTATCCGATGTGCGCAACGAGATAGCGAAGGAGCTGTTTGAGGGCTTGGATCCTGTCCGGCGCAAAGGTCTTCGAGGATCGTGCGGCAGCCGAATACGCCGAAGAGATGAAGCGCTACAAAGCGGCGGGGGCGGGGGAAAAGCGGGGACTCTGAGATTGATGCAGAGTCACAGCGAAAGTGAGTCTCGTTGTAGTAATATGATAGAGGGAAGTGTACTCACTCGAGATCAGCGCAAGGGCTGAGTTGTCCCGTGCGCTGCGGCCAATCTTCCAGGAGATCTTCGCCGCCTGACGGGGCTCAAGAATCTGACGCTGCTAGGGGGAACGGCTCCGAGCGTCGCGACCGGTGATTACCTCTGTGCTCGGTCTGCACACTACGGCGAGACCGAGGTGAGCCCTCCCGGACTGAACTTCGGCGAGTTCGATCCTCTCGCATATTCGGGAGAACGTCTTGGGGCACTGGGCGAATTATCTGCAGGCAACGTCAGGTGAGTAACTGCAGGTTGGAGCATGGCACACAATGACTCACGAGTTCACAGAGGTCACTTGTGTGTCCGGAACCCAGTGCGCGGCCTGCCGGCGAACGAGCCCCGCAAGTTCAGCATCGAGATTGTCGATCCTTACGAGAGGGAGCGTCAGGACAAGGCAAAAGACCTTGCGTCCGCCCGAGAACAAGGCCAAAAGGAAGGCGAAGAAAAACCGCACGCGTACCTCAGCCCCTTCCGAGTCTCAGACTGTCAACGAGGAGCGGAATCCAGCCGTTCACAACGCGCTGGGTCTTCTAATCAGGCAACCTCGGGGGTTCCGAGAGCGTCGGGGAAGGACTCGAATGCACGTCAGTCCAGGGCCAGCAGAATGTCGCAACGCCTGAAGACGAGCAATACCCCACTGTCGAAACTGCCTTCAGGTCCGACGGATGGTGCCGAGGATGCGCCGAGTGACCAGTCCAGAGAGCAGACCTCGTCCGCGACCAAGCAGAAGGCTCACGGAGAACGCAAACGAGCATTTGAGGGAAAGGGTTGATAAGCTGGTAGGAGAAGAGAGAAGAAAGGAGATCGAGAGGTTGAACGGGCTCAGCGCGATGGAAATCACGCGCGAGTGGTGAGCGTGGCGACCGCAGAAGCTCAAGGCACGGGCGCACGGACCGGTCCAGCAAGGACCCTGGTGGCGGCGATCCATCATCCCAGACCGGCGCCAACGCCGTGGTACCAGTGTTCTCTTTCCTACCGTCTCAAGGGCCCTGGGAGGGCAACCGCGAGCATCCCCAGCAGCACGTTGACCTGCGCTCCATTTCTGACCCCCTCTTTAACCCTGAACTCTACGCCATCGCAAACCCGGGACCGATCAATCCGGCGGCCGATGCGAACGTTGCAGGTCCCAGCGTGGGGCTTCCCATCCGGGTGGAACGAGGGTCTGCTCGACAACTCGGAATACAACATTCCTGCAGGCGCGTTCGACGACCTCATCGCCGCCAGTGAGGAGGCTGAAGCAGCCATAAACATGATGAACTCCGACCCAGTATGTTTCTGGCCCCCAGCAACCCCTCCCCCCTCGGCCAGCTCCTCGCCTGCAGCATCGACCGACAATGCATCTATGCCCCCAGCCTCTCCACCCATCCCTGACGAAGCTATGCCGCGGAGAACATTGAAGACACCCCCCGAGTGGGCGCAGGATCATTACACCCTCTTCGCGCTGAAGAGGCTATCGAGGGATCACGTCTGCGTGACACGTGGACGGCCCTGCTACGCAACTGGTACGCTCTCGAGACAGAGCTTGGCTTCACCACCACGGTGCGTGTACTGTCCGTTCTCTCATTTGTTCTGTGCTCATGATATTGCAGAAAGTCGGATTTGGGACCAAGAACCGCCCTGTCGAGATTGCGGCGTGGATCAAGGATGCACGAGAGGGACGCATGAAGGTCGTCAACCGTAAAGGCCTATATGCCAGCTGGCTTCGCTGGTGGAGCAACATCAACCCTGGCTGGCGCGAACGCAACCCCCTCGGGCTGCTCGTGAAGGATGCCGGCGGGCAGCGGCGATTGGAGCAAGATGTGGTCGGCGAGCGGAAAAAATGGATTTACTAACCGTCGTCGTTGCCTGCCTGCAGGCTCTTAGGAGTGTCGTCACATACGACGAATGGGCTGCGGAGGTCCAGGACGTCTCCTGGGTCCTGGAGCAGGTGGTCACGGCGAAGAAGGGTAGAGGGTAAGTGCTCCCCAAGTACCGGCTGCAGTAAACTCACGGTTGCATATAGGGTCAAACGTGCTGGCACGTCAAGTGCCGAGGACCTGAACGAAGCTGTCCCGCGCCCGCTCAACGCTCCCGGCTCGCGTAAGGTCCTGCGCCCCGGTCGACGCGCGGCCCGTAAGATTTCAAGCATTATCTTGTTGTCTCCCTGTTTGCGGGTGGTATGCCCCATTAATCATCTATCTTGCAATGTAAACTACTATATGTTATGCTCCAACAAATACCATCGTGATAACCCGCCTGCAACGACTGCATGGAACCAGTCAAAACATACGTCCCAATAAGGTAACTGTCCCGGGGCGCGATGAGAACGGGCGCGAAGCACAACAGTGCGGAGTGCCTGATTTGGGACATTGACATCAGCGCAGCGCTTTGGAATACCGCCGTCGGCCTGCATCCGCGCTACAAAGAAGGAGAATACACACGGAGGACAGCCTGAGGGAGCTAACTAATACACCTAAGTGTAAAGCCATAAGTAACATTCAAACCCAGCTATAGCATGGCATTAGAGAAAAGCAGCAAGCCAGCTACAGCAGATAGTGCATCATCAAGCCAGGTATATGACTCTTGTGCATGATGTATATCAAACCACCACCAAAGGGTGGGGGGAAAAACGGGACGTGCGGCGCTGGGGTATTGGGGCCCTCGGGTAGCAAGAGGGTGAACATTGTGGAAGATTTCGAGTCTGGGGACGGGTGGGATTTTGATGCTGTGGGGTTGGCGCGACCGTACGTAGTAGTGACTAAACAACGGGAGGGGGTGGCAGCGAGCCCTGCGGGTCTGGGGCAAACGGAATTTTAGTGTACGATGCGAGAGCCACGCATTTGAAGCGAGGCAGCCATAGCCTCCAATTTGCGTATTAGGATCCACAGCCTCATCTTGCCATGAATCGTGCGCTCATCCGATGGAAAAGGAGCAACTGCCATGCTGTGGTCATTTCAATCCTTGTAGAGACCCTACGTCACAAATACCTAGCTACTTGCTCTACGCAGCTTAGTTGTCGATCTGGGCTGAACGGGCTGTGCATGTCACGAGTTGCTAAGAGAACAGCGCTCAAACGGTTAGGGGCGTCTCATA